>CM076569.1:873451362-873916362 GCA_034641835.2 Pinus albicaulis | reverse complement strand
TGTTGAGTTTTATAATTGTTTGTGTGTTAAATTAAGCACTCACTTGCATTGGATTATATTTGAGAAAGATTCCTTACCTTGTTGTATAGTGAGTAATGAGAATGTTTTGACTCAATTTTAGCATTATCCACAAGAAGAATAAAAAAAATTATTAATTTTTTGTGTTTGTCCAGGTTCACCCCTCTGTTATCGAAGGTTGTTGCACAAGAGCTCATGTTTCTTCTTTGAGCTTCAACAAAATTATTTGCCCTTAGTCTGTGTGAGCACAAAATGCTTCTAGTTATTTCACAGGAAATTGGTGTTGTGAACTTTTTGAATAATTTCATTTTTTACATTTATGGCCTTGTCTTAAATAAGGATATTTGATTCTTAAACCTCATTTCAACTTTAGGTTTTCTGTAGGATTCTAGGCTCTTATTAAGCATCCTTTCATTTCATAAATTGAAATTTTCAACTTTTAACCATATGTAATAAATTAATATTTTAAACTTCTCACGCATATTTTAGTTTGGTAAATTTGATGTCATCATTTTTGTTATGTTGTTATTTTCACTACTTCTGCCTCTGGTTTACTTGTGGTATGACAACTTTTGTTTTTCCTTTATTAATTCATTGAATTATGACATCTATATTTAATTTTTCTCTCCATCACTCTATGTTTTCTGTATCTTATTCTGAATTTCTAAAATTTCCTTCATTGAATTTAAGCATGACTTGCTTTCAAAATTTTGTTTTCTAATATGTCTCATCATACTTAAATTATTTTGATATGGCCTCTGTCAAAACAATTAATTAAAAAAATAAGTGTGAAGGAAAAAATGTCTTTCCCTTCTCTAACTATATATTTTATGTGTAAAAATATTATTTATGGCCTTGGAATTGCTTTGATCATGTTGGCACTCTGTTTCTACAAATAAGCATGGTTTTCGAAGATCGATGAAAAAATGTGAAATCTGTGATTATATTTACAAAAAAGACACTCATCATATAGAAAGGAATGAATCAAGTTAAACAACAACAATACCTTACATGGTATAAACACAATGCCATTTTCAGCAGTTTTGGTATGTTTTTGTTGTCATTTCAACAAAGGCCTGTGTAATGTTGGAGGAATATGTGATAATCCTCTTAGGCATAAGTTCGACTATAATATTGTTTACAATTAACTAATAGATATTGACTGAAAATCATAAGAGACTTAGGGAAATACATGAAGGTTCTCTATTTATTTGGATCTTACAAAAGCTTTGCTACGACCAATGCTTCTTGAATTTGAAGAGTATGAATGATATACTCGCTCAACTATGGAGCTTTGTCTTTCAAATGACATCAATGAGCATTTACTACGAGTATGTTCGTCTTAAATAAGCTTTACCATTATCAATTTCGTTGCATTACTGCATGGGTACTGCTATCAATATAAATATTTGACACTGCATTTTGTGGGCCACATGTTGATACTAACTTCTTGTTTTTTCATTCTCGTGTCCTACTACTATTTGTTTTGTTTAATATTGAGTTGTTTGACCTGCCTTGGCCCAAGTTTCATGGATAAAAGTTAAAAATATGATTGTGATGGTTGAACTTTTTGGTTGCTAAACTGTTGTTGAATATCTTTATTTTGTCCTTTTTATTTGAATATTTTGATGAGATTGGATACAATCATGAATTTTTTTTAATGGATGAGGATCTGCGCAGTCATTACATTGTCACTGATTATATTTTGTTTTAGTAGGTTGAAATAGAATTAATTTTAAATCGGCATTTTGTCATAAATATTGGTTGGGTTGTAATCTCCTTTTATCGAATTATCCCAATGGATGTGATGAACATCGCAGATTTCCATTTACTTTTTTATTAGCTTGTAGATACATAGACGAGAATTGTGTTTTAGGTACATGATGAAGTGAGAAGAGAAAATTACTTATATGTTAATGCATTCACGTCTTTTTGGTTCTATATTATTTTAGGGTGCCTTGGGAAGGTTATTGACAACATTTGAAGTGGGATTCATCTCCTTCACTCATAGCTCCAAACAGGGTATTCCTCTCGCATTTACAATTTTTTTGGGCTTATTATTTCATCCATTTGGGTACTTTCAGCTCTTTAGTTATTTTTTTCTGAATTCTAAGCATGACCATGCTTATTTTTTGTTTGATATCTTGTTTTTTTTTTTGGTTATGTATTTTTTCATAGTTTTTATCATTTTGGGTTAATGAATCGGAAATGAAGAAGGTCCAAATGTGGTCCAAATAAACTAGTCGATGCAATTTCCATTGATGCAATGGGAACAGGTGAAGATACAAACTATAATGTGATTTGTTTTAAATTTTAAAATCAATTCCACTTATGCAATGGGCACTACTTCATTTGGGTATTGCCTTACACTTTTTAAAAATGAAAATCTAATATGCATGTGAATTGTTGTGTAAGTAATCAAAAAAATTGCTAACCATGTTGTGGTTATTGCAGGGTGTAGAGGGAAAAGATAAAAATAAGAGGTGGGTCTATTAATAGGCTTATAACATTTCCCAAAAGTTGCCAATTATATTTTGTCTTGTATTTGAAGCAACATAATCACTAGCATCCTATTTTGCAGGAAAGAGAAAGATCCATCAAAACCAAAACATCCAATTACTACTTCCTTTGCATTCACTAATGAACCTTATAATGTCCTACTAGCAGAAAATCACAATGTTTTGCAAGTTTGTGCTATTTTAAATCCATTAATAGTAGACATCATTTTTTTTCCCTTTTGGTTTCTCTAGCTATCTTGTATTCATGGATGATTTATGGCAGATTGCAAAAATTTTAGGGGATGAATGTAAAAACATGACCAAGGAATAAAGATATCCATATGAGCAGGTAAATTCTCATACTTTGTAAGAATTAAGTTTTAGGAATTGAGGAAAATGAATTAAGTTGTAGGAAAATAAATCTGAGACTGGCGGCACTGCATGGCAGACAAAAACAGATAATCGAGCATGACACACTTGGGGTAAGGTCTATGAACACTTTGTGCTCATGCTCATGCATAGGTTGTGAGTAATGGGCTTGCCTTGTGGCATTTGCACTGGATAGTTTGGCAGAGCTTATGCACATGAATTCAATAGTGACCTTTGTTTGTGGCAAGATGATCTTCCCGAATTTTCTATTTCTATGGTGTACCTTTGCACATTTAGGGGCAATTTCTAGTCTACTAATTGTGATTGATGTGGCACCTAACTAAAATTCATCAACCTATGCATGAGCATGAGCACAAAGTGTTCATAGACCTTACCCCAAGTGTGTCATGCTAGTCTATTAATTGTGATATGTTGTTGTCGGATGCAGGAGGTATGAAAGTCTCAGAATCAGCATTATGAGGAATTTTATCTTACACGGTGAGGGCAGCCAAGTCAAGATTAGGGTTTCCAAATAATGCATCAAAATCAGTCCCAACAGTATTATTTGGCAAATCCACAAACTCAACATTTCCATTCCCTCTCCGGGAAGAAGGAGATGGAGGGGGCGAGGCCCATTCGAGGGGAGGCATGGAAGGTGATGAGCATACAGGCTCCGCAATGGTGGAGGTAGGAGGGTGGTCAGCAGGGGAAAAGGAGATAGAAGTCATATTAGCCGATTGTTCATTAAACAAAGACTGTATCTCCACGGACACATGATCCAAAGCCAATCGACCAGATTCAACTGGGCTTTTCCTTTTCCAAGACGGTATGTATCACTCACTCTCTGTTTGTGGACGACCTGCTCATTTTCGGAAGGATTATCAAGAATCATTGGTTTTACATTCACTATATGCTCATCTGGTTTTCTGCTGCTACTGGCTTGTGTATCAACAAGGACAAATCGTTTATCATATATGGGCCTGGGGATGGGGATGAGATTTCCCTTATTGCTAGTTTCCTTGGGGTACAGAAAATATTGGTTGCTGATGGTTTTATTTATCTCGGATATAGAATCAAACCCTCGACTTATAGAATTAAAGACTGGAGTTGGTTAGTGGAGAAATTAAAACATAAAATCTATAAATGGACACACAAATGGTTATCTCTGGGTGGGAGATTCATTATGGTTCAAGCGGTGCTATCCCAGATCATTGTGTATTGGGGTCATCTTTTCTTCATTCCGCAAGGGATTGTCTCACAGATTAATGCAATCATTGCTCATTTTCTTTGGGGGGGCTCCATCGATAAAAAAAAATACTACCTTTGCCGACTGGAAATACTCTATTGTCTGAAAAGCATGGGGGGCTGGGGAATATTTAATACACGAGCGTTCAACTTAGCTCTTCTGGTTAAATCCTTATGGCGGGCTATCCATAGCAAGGGTATATGGGCGGACATTATCGCTTGCAAATATTTACCATAGGATCCCTTACGTTTTTTTTACAGCAAACAATTCATATTGCCTCGCAACAGATCGGCCATTTGGAACAGCTTCAAAAATGTTTTCACATATTGGCGGGAGGACTAGCATGGTGCTTTGGTAACGGATAGCAGATTCTACTGAGTGGTGATAAAGTATTCGGTATGACCTATGTACCCTCTATCAACAACACCTTGTTACATTATTTAGCTATCAAAGGGATATTATATCTGTCACAGATTATTGCCCGATGGGAGTTCAGTGCACCTATTTTCAAAACTACCGATCAACTAGGGCTTTCAGGTTCAAACGCTGAGGTATGGTCTGCATATAGGACGGGCCTTCAAGGGGCCGAATTATCCCTTAACCTTGGGGGGGGGGGAATTGGTATGGGCGGGCAAGATGAAGGATGGAGTGTTGGTAGTTAAGCATATTTATTCTAATATTAACTGTATTGAGGTGATGGAGCATATTTCTCTTGGGTTCGAAAAATTCTGGCACCGGAAAATTCTGACCAAAATTCTCCTTTTTGGATGGTTGGTGTGGAGGGAAAATATTCTGACATGGGATGGGCTTATGAGAAGAGGCTTGCAGGGGCCAAGTAGATGTTTTTTTTGTCTCTGCGCTCAGGAAATTATTAATCATTTATTTTTCTCCTGCCCCAGAATTGTTCACATATGGTCTCTTTTTAGCAATCCCCTTCTCAACGTCGCATGGACCCCATCTAACTTCCTAGACGCTGTAAATCGGTGGGATATGGTGGTTGGACAATTTCAATCTCTACCCTTCTTTATTATATGGGAAAATTGGCGTTGTAGGAATCGATATGTCTTTGATAATGCTCCGATTAAAATTCCTCATTTATACAATGCTATTATGTGCTGGATTCAGGACAGGGTTCCTGATGTTCATTCTATCCATGATGAATCTAGAAGAATCCATCCTCACACTATATCATTGCCAGCTATCTTCTTTGATGGTGCTTGCCAGGATGGGATTATGGGGTGTGGAGCTTGGATTAAAATCTCGAGATCGGAAAGGATTCATGTGTGTTGGAATGGGGGTCGGGGTACTAACAATTTGGCAGAGTTAATGACCCTATGATGTGGTCTACTGGCAGCGTGCAATCTAAAACTTCATCATGTTTCCATATATGGGGATTCAAAGCTTATCATTCATGATTTTTTGGGCCTCTCTCCTCACTCCTCTATCACTTCCCATGGATGGTTCAAAAGAGAAAAATACTTGTGGGGGAAATTAGAGTCTCCACCTCTTTATCATATTTATAGAGAAAATAATACAAGGGCTGACAGTTTATCAAAAATGGGTCTGGGGATGGGCTATGGCTTCTTGCAAGTATCTCAATACATTGAAAACAACAAGGTTTGGACTAGTGATGTCCCCATTCCATGATTTAGTATTATATGGAAACCAATTTGAACGTCATAGATGGGGTGGTTTTGTTTTGTAAGTCCGTTTCAACTACTTTTCCTTTCTTTTAGTTTCAGCATAGTTTTTTCAGGAGAGTTTGTTCCTACTTTCCAATGAGCTTGCTCTTTATATCAAGCGAGCCTGCCCGATATATCAAGTGAGCCTGCTACATCATGTCTATTTGGTGAGCTCCATGATCTTTTCTACTATTTCCATCCAACAGATATATACAAGCGAGCCTGCTATCATAGATCAAGCGAACCTCATCATTTTCTCATCCCCATTATGGTGAGTCGCCTTTCTATCACTTACACTGGCTTTTATAACAGTGCTCGCCCGATATCAATTGTTATCTGGTCATATGTTGGGGGTGTCATTTTCAGTATCATGGTATTACGAGGTTTTTTTGTAGGACTGCTATATGACGATGTTTTTTTGCAATTATGTGAGAAATACTATATCTCTAGAATGTGTATGAGATGTAGATAGTCTACTACTTTTCTTTATATAGGTAGTTTAAATTCAAGTGTGGTATGCACTTTTATGCTGATGAAATGTACTGTATATATTTATATAATACAGCGTTTTTTTCCTTCTATAATATATATATATATATATATATATTTGTGGTTGTTTATGAGATTATAAAGGGTTGGGTTTCTTTCATCATTTTTTTATTTGTAAACATAATTATATATATTTTTAAAAAATACCTTTGATGTGATTTTCTCAACCAAAAAAAATCTTCCAATTAAAATATGGGTTAAGTCTAAATTCTGATATATTTAAATTAGTTGAAAGATATTATAAAATTTAAATTAATATTATTAAATTTATTTTAGGTGGTTTGGAAAAATTATTGGATTTAATTTTTGCAAATCACAACTTTGATATAATGACTTTAAGTCTTATTATAGAAAATGAAAATAATAAATAAATAAATAAACATATATATTTCTCACATTAAAAAAAAAACACACTATAAAAATCAATTCTATAACATTATAAAAATCAATAACTATTTACCAACAATAAAATATAATTTAATATTTTAAAATAATTGAACTTGCCTCCACATTTATTTTCTATTAAGAAATGTCTTAAAAATCATATATATATATATATATATATATATATATATATATATATATATATATATATAGATATATATATATATATATCTCTCTCTCTCTCTCTCTCTTATATATAATCCTAACTCATCAGTAAGGATAAATTTATTTTTTCCAATAAAATTTAAAAAAACACAAACAAAACAAAACAAAAAAAATTCTATATTTTTAATAAATTTATATTTAAAAAAGCACATAAATTTATTAAAAAAAAATGCATATAGATTTATTATACTATAAAATATTAAAGAAAAAAACAATAAACTTAAAAAAATACGACCATAATCAGTTCCTCTTAGAACATTAATAGTAAATAAATTTGGAATTTCAAAACCTTATATCATTGCTAGCCTAAATCCCAATTGCCTAATCCAACTCGTGAGGTTTGTGATGGTATGCTTATTGTATTACTTCAATTCTGTTTTATGATACATTTCTCTTTCTCAAAGGATGTTTAATGGTAAACGTTATGGAATTTATTATTTTAATTATAATAATATTAAATAAAAAATAAATATTAAATAATAATATAAGTTATAATTAATGAATTTGAATTAAATTAATGTCGTAAATGTTTCAAATTGTAAATTATTACAGTTTAATTTAAAATAATTGAAGAAATAATATTTATAATCAATTATTCATTTTAAATTTTATAAAATTATCCATTTTATATTTTATAATATTATCAAAAAATTGAATATGTTATAATTTTAAATGTCATTATAATATTTAGTCAGTAACTATAATTTTTATTTTAAAATTTTGGTTGGGAAATAAAAATATAGTTATAGATTTAAAAATTTAGGTAAAGAAGATAACAATATTTTTCCAACCACCCAAATCCATTTACATTCATTCTACATTATTTAAAATGAAATTTTATTTACTTTTTCAATTATACTTTTCTACAATATCTTCTACTTTTCTACCATATCTTCCAACAACCCATATACAAATAATTTTCTACAATATCTTCAAAACCAATTAAAGACAACACTATTCAAATAATTTCAAATCTGCACTCATTTATTAAAATATATTAACTCTCAACAATTTGATTTGGCACTATGTTATATATTCAATGTTCCATCCAATACTTACAAATCAAATCCAACAAACTCCAAAAGAGATTGTATCTTCTAAAACCAAGAAAGAACTCAACCATTAATACAGGCACAGCAACAAAGAAGTCAAAGATATCTCCAGACAAGATTACAAAGTATACACTCCCAATGTGATAATACAACCAAGAGAAGGACCTCATTGTCTTTTCACTTCAAATTCAAACATAGAAACAAAGAAGTCAAAGATATATCCAGAATCTAAACAGACACAGATTTCAAAATAGATCTTCCCAGCAATAAGAGAGGACCTCGATGTCTTTTCAGTTCCAAATGCAGGCAACTTCTTACCAAACCGACCACACAAGCATCTGACAATCAAATCAAAAGAATAAGAATAAAATCTTAAATTGGTTCCAGAAATTTTGGTAAAATTTTGATAAAAGATTTCAAAATTTTTATAGATTTAGATTATAGTTGTTGAATTTAAAACTTTTAAAAATATCAAAAATTTTGATAATAAATTTATTTTTACTATCAAAAATATAATTCAAACAATACTTCTATATAAAATTTTGAAAAAAAATGATCAGATTCAAACCATTTTTTACCATCCCAACAAATTTACAATATCAATAAAGAAGCCAAATCTTACTGTTTGAAATTTCTGAGTAACAATCGATGAAATTATGCTTCAGTTAACCTATCAATCAGTCAGTACCCTACCTTATTTCATTGCCATCTCAGGTCTTCACAAAGCGATTTTCAAACGTAATATTTGTCTGCTCTGGTCAACCTCCATGAAAGATGCACCAAATAGCTGAAGCAGAGTGTCAGCCGATCACTGTCAGCAACTTCAATCAGGACAGACTTTATTTAGACAGGTTTCTAACTTATATCAAAAGTCTTGTCTATTTATTTATAAAAAGTCACATATTTTAATAAAAAAACTATTTATAAAAAAATTAATATGAAATCTAAATTATTTTGGTGGTATCTTTATGATTTTTTTCATAAAATAATTGAAAATTGAATATTTAAAATTATAATAAAATGAGTTAACATGTTATTATTCAATGTTCTCTAACGTGTCATGTTTGGTAGAGGGTTCATCTAAAATGGATATAATCTTATACACAGTTTTATTGGGAAATCTTTAACTAATATTTAAATATTTTAATAAATGTTCTCATTAATTTTTTAAGTAGTTTATGGAAGGAGACTTATGATAGTGTACAGTATTTATATTAATTCAAATTCTCTTTAATTTTGTTTAATATGATTTGTGAGTTATGATATCAAATGAGTGAAATTTACTTATATTAATTCAAATTCTCTTTCATTTTGTTTAATGTGTTTTGTGAGTTATGATATCAAATATAATTGAAATTTTTCTAAAAATGGTGTAGTTTAATTTATAGAGGAAATGGTCTTTTACACTTCTATGGTTAATTTTAATCAAAATTTGACAGAGATTTTTTAAAACTTGAGTTGAATATGTTTAATCTGCATAATTCAAGTTCTCTAGGGGTTTTCAAGGGTGTTGAATCTATTTATGCATTCAAAAATGTACTTTAAACAACAAAAAATCTTGAAATTGTATTGTCAGATTTTGGTGAATTTTGGTGAATTTAGGTGAAAAAATATATTTCTTCTATAAATTAGACTACGCCTTAAAAAATAGTTTAATGCATTTTTTTATTGTAATCATGATTGTATTTAAAAAATAAAAAATAAAAGCATAAAACCATCAAAAGTATATATTTTATATATTAAAATGTGTCCGCTCAAGTGCAAAATGCAGGATTTTTACATCAAAATTTTGAATCTTTCATTGTTTATACATGATACATTGAGGCCAACTCTTATTTGAGTTTTTTTTTCCAGCCATTCCAGAGTCAAAATTTATCACCATCTTCCTACTACTAAATACATTACAGAACTGAAGTAACAGGTATATACATGTATGTTTTGACATATAACAAAAATTAGTATAAGCAGAAGAGGTGCCTATTCCTCCATCGGGGCCGGATTGTTAACGTCCAGGGACTTTGGCTCCACATCCTCCTTCTTGCAACTGGCATCCAGCTTGAGCTTTAGCCCATCAATCTCTTGCTTGAGGGCTTCAACCTCATCCTCCAGCCTTTGAATTCACTCTCTTTTCTCCAGTTAACGCTATTTCATCTCAATAGCATCCTTATGGTGTTGATTCACACGCATTTGCAAAATATCTATACCATTCTTGAATTTGCCATGTTTTAGAGCACATAATTCACAATTGATCTTACTGTTACCACCTTTGAGCCCAATTTGCACTAGCACTCATCGACCTGGGTCTTCGAAGACCCTAGGAACTCGAGCTAGTGCTCTCAAAGACAGAGCTTCCTTCCCCACTCATATTGACAGACACAAGATTCTCCCTGGGTAGCCTAACATACATAAGATGACAAACAAAATTGGGACACCCAACGGGCCCAAAAGGCCAGCAGCAGACCAAATGCACACCCAAGCTGATACTCAAAGCCTCCCATGAAACCACAAACCTATAAAACAGGAAATTTACCAAACCTTCAAGGCTAATTCCCCTAATTCTCGTCCGGGTCGATTGAACCCAAAGCCCACCAAGAAGAACAGTGAGCCACCAAAGCACCCCTAGCAAGACACAAGACCCACCAACACTCCAGACAGACAGAGAATCATCATTGCGTTTTAAAATCATCCATGAAAATAGGAACAGAGACGAGGAATATTTAGCCACCCCAGCCAGAGGCTTCATGCTTCTGAACATACCGTTATCCTTTATAACCACCTATAGTACACCAACGTAAATAGAACGACATCACAATACCATACCTGCTTGTGTCCTAATGTTGATCCATAATTCCCCTGCCCTTCTCTACTTCTCGTAAATCACTCTATATCTTCTTCCCATGCTCAACCTGCAACTTTCATAGCCTGGGGAGTAAATGCATACCCCATGAACTCACCATTCCCATGATCCTAGTACAAATTTGTCGGCGTCTACAAGTGAGATCGAAGCAGGATCTCTGTATACACCCGTCGGAGAAGCTGCAAGTACCAGGTGGAGGGTGATCATGGTGCATGACACCACGTTGCAGCATGATCACATTATATGGTGTGCCACGGTGAATACAGTGAGAATAGGAAAGTAAATTTTGATAATGCTGGGGTTGATAAATAAATCAGGAGGTTTGCTAAGACGTGGCCAAATAGTAGAGAGCGGGAGGATGTGACAACTAGACATACCGGGGGGAATAAGGGGAAGGAGGAGGGAGGATGGGGGGGAGATACGGGAGCGAAGGGTGAGGGAGGGGGAAGAGGGAAGGCAAGAAAAGTGGCCAAGGGTGAGATGAAGGGGGGACGGACCAAACCACTAAGGGTGGGGGGAAGAAGAGAGGAGAGGGAAAGAAAAGGGGGGTGGGGGGGGTCTGAAGAATGAAGGGGGTATGGGATTAAGAGGCATCCTTCTACCCCCAAAATTTCTAAGTTGTAGCTCTTATTCCCATCGACTTGGTCAGAGTATAGCTCCACTTTAGGTTTCTTATTCATGGTTATGGTATACATAGCTTGCCTTCAATGCAATTCACCACAGTTTCTTCTTCTTTGATCCTGCAAACCAAGTTGGCTTGTTTGTTAGTCTCCTTGTTGTTTCCTTTGAGAATATGGTAGAAGGTTACTTTGTCAAAGAGAGGTGTCATTCATTGGGTCCTCTTAATTACTTGATTAAGAATAGTGTTGTGAGTTGGGGTATTATTCCTCATATGATTTATTATTATTATGGAATCTCCAAGTATTTGGAGCTCCTTAATGCCTTTACTGATGGTCAGCTTCATTCCAAGGAGTAACCCATAGGCCTCTGTTTGATTTTTTTCTCTCCTACCTAGACTCCAAGAACAATTGTCTTCGATGTTTCCTTCTGGATTTATGAGAATCACCCCCCTCCTGCCACCCCAGGATTTCCTTTTGAAGCCCCATCAAATTGCAGAGTCCATATCCATGAATTTTTTAGCCACACCTCCAATTATTTGAAGGACAGTCTAAGGATCCACTTAGCACAGGGCAGGAACTCTTTTGCTATGAGCTTCAGGCTAGGAGGATTAACTAAAGTGCTCATCCAAGATGATTCATTTTGATCCAAGGAGGGTTCATGCTCAGGCCTATGTAGTTCCATTCATTGCGTGAGGGCTTTTAATGCCCCCATATTGGCTAAAGGTCTGATCATACAAAAGATTGCCTTGTTCCTAATCAACCATATTGTCCAATATATATACTTTGGGAGAGTCATCCATATATTTGTAAAGGTTGATTTAGCCTGAAGGGAGCTTGAGTAAGATTTCGGCCAAGAATTGAAAAACAAAAGGATGTTTGTCAGCCACATGACCCTAATGAATAGAGGCCTCAGAGCCATCACCCAGGCATTCTTTGTTATTTGGCAATGCAAAAAAAGGTGTTGGGTGGATTTTTCTGCTTGCTCACATAGGGGGCATCTTGAGGGACCTATATGGCCACGCTTTAGGAGGTTTTCAGTAGTTAAAATTTGTTTGTGAGCTAGAACCTAGCAGAAAAAACTAACTTTGGAATTTCATTGGGCTTCCATATTTGATTCCAAATAGAAGCTTTCGGAGGGATATGAGCTTGGAAAAGCAGGTGGTCATATCCTCCTTTTACTAAGTATTTTCCTTTCTTCCAAATCCAATTGTCTTCTATAAATCGATTGATCGGGGCACATCCTCTTAAGTTCTCGATGAGTTTATCCCTTTGATTGATCAATTCTTCAGGGATGTTCTCTATCTTCCATCTGTTCCACCTTCCATTATGATCCCACTCAGAGATTTGATCCAGCTTTACTACTCCTCTTTGCCTCAGCAAATCTTGGAGACCCCTCGAATCGATATTTAATTCCATAGGGAGCAAGCCTAGAATCGAATCACTGAAAATTTTTGTTGTGTCTCCTTTACCTGGGACTTTGCTAAGGTTTCCCTCTATAATTCCGAAAGTGGCCCTGATAAGTGCCCTAATGAGGACGCCCATAACTTTCACTTCTCCACCTTCTCGGGTAACTTGTTGGGAAAATTAATTAGCTCTGACCACTTGTGTCCACCACAGATTTGGTGAATTCATCATGTTCCAGTAGAGCTTGGATCCCAAAGTAGCATTATCCATCTTGGGTTCTCTAATCCCAAGTCTGCCATGTTTCTTACCATTTTCCAATTAACCAAGTGGTATTTCTTGGTGTCAACCTTCCCACCTTCCCACAAAAATTTCCTTATGAACATCCCCAGTTGATGTAAGACATATTTTTGGGCTTGCAATGTTGAGAATTGATATAGGGGGATGGATGACAGGACAGAATTCACGAGGATAATCCTACCTGTGGTGTTGAGCCATATCCCACCCCAATTCACTATTTTTGCTTTTATTTTGTCCATAATTTTTTGCCAGTCGAGGGGGGCTTCTCTCCTTAACGAAATTGGAATTCCTAGGTAGTTGAAGTCCTTCCAACCTCTCACCGCTTTAAACTGAAGGATCTCCTAAAAAAAATTTTCCCTCTGACTTGAGATGTTCCAGCTATATATCTAGCTCTTTCTATCATTAGTAGCTCCCCCTAAAGCCTTGGGAAATTTGTGTGGGTTTCTTTTGCATCTTCTAGGTATCACCAAATAAGCTCCCCCTAAGAAGATGGTATCATCCGCAAATTTATCGTGGTTTATGCCTCTTATACCCTCCTTGTACTTGATGCTTGGGAGATTCATTGAGATTCTTTCCTTTTCTAATTTCTTACTCAAAAATTTAGCCATTATGATGTATAATAATGGGGAGAGGGGGCACCCTTGTCACAACCCCCTAGAGGCTTTGGATAACCCATCCACTTTACCATTTACTAGTGGAGAAATCCAAGGAGAGAAGATATATATTTTGATCCATCTTATGAACTTTTCCTCCATTCCCATTTTCTTGAGGATTTTCCAGAGGAACTCATGTTTTACCCTATCAAAGGCACTGGCCATATCCAGCTTAATAATCATGCATTCATCCCCTCTGCACCAACTCGAGTCTATAGCCTCTTTTATGATCATAATGTTGTCAAAAAATTTCCTGCCCCAGCACAAACCCCCCTTAGTTGTCGGAAATCAAAAGAGGCAGCAAGGGCTTGAGTCTAAGAACCAACAATTTCGAAAACAAATTATTGGATACATTACCAAGGGAAATAGGTTTGACTCTTGAGAAGGAGGAGGGGTTGGCCTATTTTGGGATCAAGAATAGGAAAGAGGAATGAATTGATGCCCCCTCCCATCACATAATTCTTAAAATAATATCCCACCATTCTGCAAAAGTATTTCTAGATAACATCCAAGAAATAGTGGTAGAAGCTAGTTGTGAACCTGTCAGGGCCAGGAGCTTTGTCTTGTGGGGAAGGAGTATACTACTCTCTTAATTTCCTCATTCGTGGGTGGGAGAGTAAGTTTTAGATTCATCTCCACTAATATAACTTCTGGAATGGAGTCCAGAAATAAATCCTCATCCTCTACCTCCCCAGTGGGTCCACTTGCATAAATATTTCCAAATTACTCAACTACCACTCCCTTAATCTCCTCGAAGATATTTATAATTTTCCCTCCATGGAAAAATTGTGATATCTTGTTTTTTGGATTCTTTGAATCTGGCTTATTTATGAAATAATTTTTTGTTACTATCACCTTCCCTTGGCCAATTATTCCTTGACTTAAGCCTCCAGTATTCCTCCTCATTATTGAGGTTCAAGTGGAGGTTTTTGAAAGTATTTGCTTCTCTCAGGAGATCTGAGACACTAACCTCTTCCTTTTCCATATTTCCTTGTATTGATGCCAGCTTTTCTTTCATGATTTTAATGCCCCCATCCTCTCAAAGTAACGTTCTTTAGCCCATTTTTTTATATCTCTTTTTAGTTTGCAGATTTTTGTTTTTCAAATTGTGATTTGGTTTCCATTCGCCCACTATTCCCAAGAGAGGGAATCCATATCCAATAATTCCTTGGACTCAAGCCATAGAGGAGATAATCTAAAGGGAATAGGGAAGAGATCTTGCGGCAAGGTCAACTGGAGACTAATCAAGCGATGGTCAGAGACCATCCATAGGAGAATTGAGGATTTTGAGGGTTAGAAGATTATCAGAGATAAGAAATCTATCAATTTTTGATGTGATATGCCTTAACCCAACCCTCTTGTTAGTCCAAGTGTATAGGAACTTCTTTGGTTTAACATAAAATAGGTTGAGAGAAAGTATTAATTCCTCCATATTTTCCTAGAAAGAATCTTGGACAATCGTACCACCCCTATTTTCATTACGACTCATCATAGTATTGAAGTCCCCCCCCATGATACAATTTTCACCATACCTAGAATCTTTGAGCTCCATCAGGGATTTCCAACAATCTTGTTTCTCACGGAAGTGAGTGGGCATATATACATTATGAGAGTGAAAGGTTGCTTAAGATCAATATTATAAAAGGAGTTTATTATCCAATGAGCATATTTTATGGAGCTTATCAGGTAGAATTTTGTTGGGTTCCATAGTGTACAGAGACCTCCCAAATCTCCTAATGAACTTATTATCTCCATATTACTTTGTCTCCAAATATTTTTATGGGATGAGTGAATATTTTGATCATCCATCCTTGTCTCCTTCAGAAGTATAATGATTGGATTTTATTTTTTGATAAGGGATTTAACTTCCCTTAATATTTTTTCCGATCCAAGTCCCCTATAGTTGCAAGATATTATATTCATTAATCACTTTTTTGGATTGTCTGCCCCTTTCCTAGGGCCCATGTTGTTTCCTTTTTTTCTGCCTCCTCCTTTGTTCATGGCTCTCGCTAGCTGACGAGGGGTGGTGTGTTAGAACCCTAATTCCTTGTCTTTTTATTTCTTCTCTTACCTAATTTCCTTTTTTTTCTTTCTCCCTCGTATTTTTCCTTCCCCGCCTGCCTTCTTTGTCCTAGTCTTTTTCGGGAGATATTCTGCAAAGATAAGATCCGTTGAAGTACCCAAGCTTTCCTTTGATGATTGGAAGCATGCCTCACCATATTATTAGGATTTTTCATAAATACTAGAAGAATCAGGACTTAAGCTTGCATGTTTAATACTTTTGAAGGGTTGAGCCTCGAGACCCATCAAGACTCTGAGGGATGCCTGAGAGGCCATTCCAAGGGGAGGATAAGCACTGAAAAATTCAGGAGCATCACTGACAGAATTTGGAGCATTACCCAACACCTCAAATGGTTTCTCTTGATCCAAACCCTGAGCCATAGTCAACCCCACCCCCAGAGGGGGAGGGAAGGGACCCCCACCCCGGTGGGCCGAAGGGGTCTTAAGATGGGCCAACAGTTGTACTTGCTGAGATTTTTTTCTTATCCTAACATATTTTCATTGTTCATTTGGCTCTTATGCAAGCTGCACTGATGTCTCATGGGATTTGGGGTATTTTTTGACAATGTGTCCATACTCATGACACAAGTTTCACTTGAAAGGAAATTGATCATAGTCCACCTCCTGAATGTGTGTCTAACTATCCATACAAATGGAAACAGCTGCTAGGATTCCATTTTCAAGGTATACCTCCACACATATCCTAGCACATGAGAAGAGGCCATATTTGGAATCTTAAAATTCAATGTACTTATCCAGGGTGTTACCAATCAGCCTGAAGGTAGCATCGTTCCAGTAGTGGAGGGGAAGGTAAGGGAGTTTCACCTAGACCGGGACCAAGGAAGGAACGTCACACTCTGGGTTGAAACTTAAGCTCCAACGATCCAGATACATCCATTGGGCCCCCATGAAATAAGGTCCACTACGAAAGACCAAGTCAAGGTCAAGCTTGTTTTCAAAGTAAAAATTAAAGAACCCTTTCCCACAAAAGGAGGATATGACCGCTCCAATAATGAGGGGATTCCAGTTCTTCTCCACCTAATAATTAACCATACGGAGGGAGGCCAAAGGCCCATGAATTAACCAATCAATCCCCTGTCCGTAAGCTAAAGAGCACGGGAGCGAGCATGAGGAAAACATATATGAATCTTTGGTATTTCCTCAGCGCACTTAACAAATTTAGATGACCCATGCTTACAGAATCATGCAGAAGCCTCCACCGGCGTGTTAAACGATGCAATATTCGCAAGAAAAGGCTCATCTGGGGTTGGCGTAGCCATGGGAACGACCAGCCTGACCCGAGCAAGGCATCGGTGACACCAGGCACTTGTGCAGCTCACAGACGCCTGACAGAACCAATACATAGGGGGGGGGAACCAAACACACTCTGGGCTAGAGCAGAAGACAGCAGAGGGGCAAGCACAGGCCCAACTAGCGGGGTCCAGTGGACAGACACGAAAGAACAACAACTAGCAAAGGGAAAGCTTGTGATGCCAGGGACTTGCACCAGAGTGCTCAAGCAGCCTTAGGGTTATTACTACTCATGCCCGATCTAAACTGATCTAGAAGGAAACATCATGTTAACGCTTTGACAATCCCACATAGTTGTCCTACCTTTAAAAAAATAAAAATTAGTGACTAATTTCTCCATATATAAAAAATAAAAATGCTAAATGCCATCAATTACAAAGTAACAAATTAATTACTCAATATCTCTCTTTAAATCAACTCCCTTTTCTAATATAACTCTATAATACAAAAAAAAAAAAATATATATATATATATATATATATATATATATATATTAAAAAATTGCAAATTATATCAAATTTAAAATTCATTATTTTCCTTAGGGTTGGGGTATTTTATATCCTTGAAAGAAATCTTGTTAATAAGTATGCATTGGGATTGAGATTAATGACAAACAATCAAGCAAAAATGCATGGTTTGTTACAAGGTTTGATATTGGCCAAAATTTCACAAGTGTCCAACATTAGAATTTTGGGAGACTATGATGTAGGAGCATCGCCACCAGTGAATTGATTTTGACCACAATGGTCCTAAATTTCATTTACTACAGGAAGTGGGTTTCCTGAATTTAGTTAATTATTTGTAATACTTAGGACAATTAGTAACTGTTGAGTTATTATGTATTTGTCATAGATTAGGAATTTGGTGTCATTGATATCTAAGAGATATTGTAATTAGTTCTGATAGGTAAGATATCTTCTATATTTAGGGATATGTTATATATCCAGATCAAAATAGCATAGAAACATAAGAAAAGATAAATCAATGACTAGATAATAAGCCACTTCAAGGGGGAAAACTCCCTTTACATCACATAAATGAACAATGATTGGATGATTCAAAAGACAAGGCATCATCGGCATATGTAAGAGTCTAAAGGGCCCAAATATAATTAGGGCCTACATAACAATAATAATGTGAGGGCACAACAATAACATTAGTGGGTTTTTGTGTGGCAAACAATAACAATATGGGGGCTACACTAGTATTATAGGGACCTAACATACCCCTCTCCTTCAAAAAAGTGTTGTCCTCAATGCTTAAGTAGTTATGGGTGTTTTTGTATAAAATACTCATCCTCCCATGTGGAATCTTCAGCAATTAATTTCTTTCACTTAATGAGATACTCTGAAATTGATCAATTCCACAGTTGTCATATTCGTGTTCCGATGATTGCTTCAAGGTCCAATATTATTTTCCCATCCTCATCAAGTTCTAGCAATATAGTTTGAACTAGGATCTTGTCACATATAACCTCATTTAAGCATGAAACATGGAAAACTTGGTGTACTCACAAAGTTGATGCAAATACCTCTAATTTGTATATAACAGTACCACTATTTTTCAACACCTTGTAAGGACAATAGTAATTTGGTGATAATTAATTATTCTTCTTATCTTGCGTGAGGGACATTTGTTTGTATGGTTGTATCCATTAAAATACCCAGTCGTCTGTGAAAAAACCTCTTTCACTATGATCTTGATATATTTGTTGTTTCAATTGATTATGCGCCTAAGTCAAGTTATCCTTTAAGAGTTGGAGAACTTGTTTTTGATGCTCGATGTGATCTTTCATTTTATGAACCTTAAAATTTTCTCTTAAGTACGATGTGATGGATGGTGGATGATATCCATAAAGTGCCATAAATGGGCTCATTTTTGTTGCGGTATGGAAGGAAGTGTTATACCACCATTTTTCTAGAGGTAACCACTTTACCCATCGTGTTTGTTTATCATTTGCAAAGCAACAAAGATATCCTTCCAAACATTTATTCACTATATCAATTTACCCATCAGATTGAGGTTGATAAGATGAACTATGAGCTAATTGAGTAGCAAGACAAGAAAATAATTTTGTCCAAAAATTTCCAACTTTGTCACTTACAATAATCTTTAGGTGTCCATGTAGATTTTGAGCTATTTCCTATGACAGAGGTGTGTAATTCCAAAAGAACCTTTTCACTGATTTGGGAGTTCTTACATAGATATAAGCGATCTTTTTACCACATTGAATCATTTTTACAAATAAATGTATCAAAAGCATTGGGATCTTGTTGCAACTTTTGAATGTGTCCATACCTCTTCGTCATTCTTCCATTCATCCCTTGCTTCAGTTATCCAATCAAGCTAGATAATAGAAATGGCACA
Organism: Pinus albicaulis; assembly: GCA_034641835.2. Lineage (NCBI taxonomy): Eukaryota > Viridiplantae > Streptophyta > Pinopsida > Pinales > Pinaceae > Pinus > Pinus albicaulis. Next base: position 873,896,769 of record CM076569.1, on the reverse strand, counting down.
GATAAATTCCTCCACGTCCCCGTCCCTTCTAGAGAGTGAATCTTCGACAACATTTTGCTTCCCTTTTTTCTATATCATTTCAAAGTCATAACCGAACATCTTTGTCACCCATTTTTTATGCTCTTCTAAAGATAATATTTATCCAAGAAGTATTTAAGAATATCATGATTTGTTTTTACCTTGAATTTTTTTCGCAGTAGGTAAGGGCATCATTGCTTTAGGGCATGTATTATTTCCAACATTTCCTTCTCATAAATAGGTTTGTGTAAATACTTTCCCTTGATCAGACCACTTTCAAAAGCAATGGGTCTACCTTCTTGAATTAAAATAGCACCAATGTCATTTCTTGATGCATCATATTCCATAATAAAGGTTTGTGTGAAGTCTAGTGTAGCTAATATTGGAGCTTAGTACATTTCCTCTTTAATATGTTCAAACACCTTAGTTTCTTCTAGAGTCCAAAAAAAATCATCTTTCTTCAGTAATGTTTTTATAGGTGTTGTTATTTTCCCATAATTATTAACAAACTTACGAAAATACCCTCTCAAATCGAGAAATCCTCGAAGATGCCTTAAGCTTGTGGGGATTTTCCATTCCTTAGTGGATTTAATTTTGTTATGGTCTACCTTAACACCTACATGAGATACAAAACGACCCAAATATTCCACTTTTTGTATCCCAAAGAAACATTTGGAGGGTTTTACATGCAATTGTTTCTCCTCCAATAGTTTGAGAACCTTGTCAACATGTTGAACATGATCTTTCTAGGACTTGTTGTAGATTAGTATATCATCAAAGAATACTAACACAAATTTTCTAAGGAAGGGTTTGAAAGTGGAATTCATCAAACCTTGAAATGTGTAAGGTGCATTAGTAAATCCAAAAGGCATGACCAAAAATTCATAATGGCCTTCATGAGTTCTTAACGTTGTTTTTGGAATGTCTTCTATTTTCATTCTAATTTGATGATATCTTGAATGAAGATTCATCTTGGTGAAGTAAATTACTTCATATAGTTCATCCAATAATTCATCAATGATAGGAATGGGAAATTTATCTTTAATAGTGATATTGTTGAGCTCTCTATAATTTGAACACATATGCCATGCTCCATCCTTATTTTGTACCAATACTACTAGAGAAGAGAGAAATTCGGATAGGTTGAATAATACCTGCCTCTAACATTTATGCAACCATGCATTCAATTTCATTCTTCTGGGAATAGGGATATCTGTAAGGGATGATGTTTGGAGGAACAATTCTTGGAATCAAGTGAATAACATGATCATGATAGCGAATAGGCGGGTTACCTTTGGGATTCTCAAATACCTTGGAATGATTGTGATCAAGGACTCTTTGGATATTTGGAGAAATGGACGACTTACATGTTTGAACGTCAAGTGGCCATAATTGTGCTATTATCCCTCGTTGTTCCTTCTTCAAAATATTTTTCAGGTCGTTAGATCTTATTATCTTCTCATATTTCCTTGCAATACCCCCTTAATTCAATTTCCTTTACTTCCCATGAAAATTTCAAGTTCTTAATTAAAAGTTATCATCCCTAAATATTGTAACCATTGGACTCCTTATACAACATCAACACCACCCATTGGAATGGAAAGAATTGGACTATTCAATACATATTCCCCCTTGGTTATATTGATATTATGGCACTTCCCTGAGCACTTTATAGTTCCTCCATTTGCAACCGTCACTTGACACTCTGGTGTTGGATATGGAAAGTAATTCAAATGCTTGGTCATATTACAATGAATAAAATTATGGTTACTACCTAAATCAATCAATATTGTTACCTTTTTATTCTTTATATGTCTTTCTATATTGAGAGTTTGAGGAGTATTAATTCCCAACATTACAATATATGGCCAGATCCATTTCTTCTTTTTCAACCTCTGGGGTTGGTTCTAGGTGTATATCTTCTTATTTTGATATTTTTTATTCATTTTCTTCCTCCACTTCACAATCTTTGTAAAATAATTTTCTCTCAGCACACTCATGATATTTAGTGTAATTTATATCACAATTCTAACAAAGCCCTTGTGTTCTTTTTTCTTCCAAATGTTGTGGTGTCAACCTTGTAGGTTGTGGGAGGCTAGGAGCGTCAACACTTCCTTATTTATAGATGTGAGTGGTAGAAGTCCTTGTTGCCATAATTTTGCTTTCAAATTTTCTTGCCACCCTGAATGCATTCTCCAATGACTTGGGTTCCCAATTGAGAACTCATGTTGGATGTTATCCTTTAAGGTCCCTATGAAGACATCAATCAGATGTTCCACTAAAACATTTTTTACCTTTATATTCAATATTTGGAAGTCATCAATGTGCTCCGTAAAGAAACCATTTTGTTTGAGATTTATCAATTGGCTACATAAGGTATTTATCTTTGTATCCACACAATGTGTTATCGATTCCTCCGTAAAAATTTCCCAAGTGACAAGTTATTTACGAGAACAAAGTGATTGATACCACACACAAACTAGTTGGGTTCTAAATATAAATATGCAATGTGTACTTGTGTGTGTTGAATATTGTTTTTATTAAAGAACAACTCCATTTGTAGTATCCATGTTCCCGAATCCTTGCTATCAAACTTCCTCATATCAATCTTTGTAATATGGTTGGTCTTCAACCCAAAGTTGGAGTCTCTAAAATCATGATTCACACTCCTTTTGTTTTCATCGTGATTTTCATGGAATACCTCATCACCATTAGGAAACCTTTCTTTTAGAAACTTCGTCAAACTTCCTTCAAACCTTACATGTTTGCTTTTAAACCTTGCATTTCCCATTTTAAACCATCCATGTCCCCTTCTAGTTAATATTTGGTTGCTCTTTGTGTGTGTGAAATTTTTTGCATTTGGTCCCGTAATCTTGATATATCATGATGCATTTCTTCCTCTTCATGCATCACAGTATAGCTTTATGAGGGCTTAATGGGTGTAGAATTTTTTTGGTTGGGAGAAATTTTGGAACCAATTAATGACATCTATGCTTCATTATTCTCTTTGAATCACTTCAAACTGAGTTTTCAAACAAAAGTTATGCAAATTTAAAAATACACACCTTTTAAGAGCTTGATTTTGAGCTTGTTTATCTAGTTGACCTTGAAACTATTGTATCTCTGTGATTTCAGCCTCCCAAGGTATGAAATTGCATCCTGAAGTATCTCTATCTATATTTTTCCAACACCACCATTTAGACCTATATTGGATTCTTCAAGATAAAATGTATGCCAAATATCCCACGATGACCTAGTTATGGACTAGTTTATTAGAGCGAACATGTACGGGATACCACATGCCATGTTTTCAACCTTCATCCATGAAATTCCTATCCAAACAACTACAGTCTGTGCAATTTCTATCACTTTTCATGGAATTCAAATCTGATGCTCAAAGAGAAATTTATGATGATTTTCCTTGGGACACCTGTTTAAGACTGAAATTTGGAGCATACAGAAACATTATTTTCTTGGACCATATCTATGAAAATATAGTGAAACAATTCCTGAAATTTAAACCATATTTTCATTATGATTTTTCCTTCACATGGTAGTAATTTCAAGGTCTAGAGATTCACAAAAAAAAGAGTTATATCAAAAATTCCACAATGGCCCGTTTGAAGCAACGAAATGCTAAAATCAATAGCTTTGATACCAAATGTTATGTATCCAAATCAAAATAGCACATAAACATAAGAAAATATAGATCAATGACTAGATAATAAGCCAATTCGTGTGGGAAACATCCATTTACATCACATAAATGAACAATTCTTGGATGATTCAAATGACAAGACCTCCTTGGTATATATAAGATCCTAAAGGATCAAAATATAATTAGGCCTACATAACAATAATAATGTAAGGGCACAAAAATAACATTAGTTAGATTCTATGGGACAAGCAATAACAATATGGGGGCCCTGCACTAATATTATAGGTACCTCACAGAATCAAATCCACAATCAGTGGATCTAAACTAACTGTTCATTTTGTATTAAAGTGGAACCTGTAACTTAATAAAAGGGTTCAAAAGTCCCAAGTGTGACATACTAAGGTTTAGAGTTTTCTGGTGTGTATTGGAGGAGAGACTGAGTTAATTGAATAATCCTATTTCTCTCTTATATATTTCTATTTATGTGTAGTATGGGTTTTAGTCATTATTTTGTTGAATAAATGGATTAGAGTTTAGTTTGTGTTGTGTAGTCTCTTTGTTTAGCTTAATTGTAGTTATAGATTAACTCTCAAATCGCAGGCCTAAGATTTCTAGCCAATTATTCCTGGAAAAACCAAAGTATACGTGTTTCAGTGTTTATCTCTTCTTCTTATTCACAAGCAATGAACATAAATTATCTTGAGTCTAAACTTTCAATATTTTCTAACTACATCACTCGTGGTGGGACCATGTGTTTGGGCGTTCAATATTGAATCTAATTAGTGCAGTGGAGCGAGACCCAACCCATGACTAGCTTGTTCAATGTGGGACTTCCTCAGGTTTTTTGGAGTTGTTCGGGCCCAACCTTACCCGAGTCATTTCCACAGTTGTTCGTCCCCAACCTTATTTGGGATGTAAGGTGTATTCAGAGGATTTTTTTCTAGGTGCTTTGAAAGACCTAATTGACATCAATTTTTGGTACTAGAGAATTTCTAAAGTAAAAATAAAATGGTAGATCGTTAAGAAGAATCCAAAGGAGCAAGTAGAGTGAGACTTGTAGAAAATTTGGCTTTACAAGTTGAAGTGAGGAGACTTCAAGAAAAAATGGTAGCTATGGAGACTGCACAAAGGAGAGGAACTAATGCAGGAGATGTCAATGAGTTTGAAGAAGAATCTTCCAGTGAAGAAGAAGTGGAAGAATGAGTAGAAGAAAATATGCTAAAGACATTCGCTAAGATGACTACCATACCAAATATGGAAATAACGCTATACGAAGGTAATTTAAATTTTGATCAATTAATGGATTAGATAAATGTTCTTGATAAATACTTTGATTATGAAGATGTTGAAGGAGATAAGCAAGTCAAGTGCACAGTAACTGACTCAAAGATCATGTTGTATTATGGTGGGATGAGATACAAGTTGAGATAAAGAGGAAATAAAAATTAAAGATTAAAGATTAGGAAAATTTGGTAGCAAAACTCAAAGGTAAATTTTTACCCAAGGATTATCAAATTAATTTATTCAAACAATTACGAAACCTTAGATAGAATTCCATGTCAGATAGAGAACACATAAAGGAGTTTTATAAGTTAAACATTAGATTTGGTCACGTAGAAGATGGTGTTGATAAATTTGACAAATATATAAATGGATTGAGGTTTTGTATTCAAGATTAAATAAGCCCGATCTCTTTAAAGACTATTAAGGATGCATACCAAGCTACCTTGAAGGCAGAACAAAAGATTTCTTGGAAGCAAAGTCAAAGAAGTCAAGGAAGGAGTCCTGCAAGAGGCAAGGGACAATATAGTGGAAGAGGAAGGATAAAATATGCAAGAGAAGAGGGAGGAAGTGTAGAAATTATACCAATGGATTCAATCTGATCTTGTAATGTACTAAAACAAAACACTGACTCACTTCTACAATTTTGTGGAAACCAAATCCAATCGCATAATAAAAAACAATCAAGAGAAAGAAATCAATCGATTGCACAACATAAGATGTATATGGGGAAAGTGATTGCTAAAAACCCCGCTATTTGTATATTTCATATGGTCAAGGTCATGAAACAATACAATGTTATTTCCCTCACTGAGAAACCTTTGCACTCTGCTCACTGTCTCACACTGATTTAGGAAAAATCGGTCCAATACTTAACCAATTCTCAGCCCATGTCTACCCAGCCTTGCTTATGCATTTCTCGAGGAATTGAGCCCCTATTAATTAGAAAATTCCTTGGAATTGATTGTGCAATTCATCTAAGGCTTGTTAATGACCTTATGCATGTCATGTACAATTTTCTAATTATACAACTAATAGTTATCTTCCCTTTAACATCAAACTCAATTGGGCCTTCTTTAGAACTGATATGAAATGGCTATTTATAGTGAATTATCAATTAACTGATTGACCACTAATTGTGAATTAAATCAGATTTAATTCACTGTACCTCTCACTAGCTCATCTCTCAGTTAGAACTAGTTAAACTTATTTTAACTCAATTAATTGAATTAACTAATTACAACTCACAAATAATTATAAATGGACCCCCTAAAAATAGGAAAATCCTTTGCATGCATACATGCCTCCCAAAATTTTTTGGTGCCATTGAATCTATTTCCACCTTCAAAATCACAATTTTTTTTTCTTTCTAAATTTAGCTAATTTCTATTACTGTAACATAATATACAATGAGGCTCTGGCCTCAGCAGTTCCTAGCCGTAATTCGTGGCATATAACATCTAAAACAAGTGATCGACTGCCCAAGAATGAGAATCTAGTCGAATCCAAAAGATGAGTGCCGCCCTCATAGCGGAAACCGGCTCAAAAAACATAGTTTTGTTTACAGTCATTGCAGAGCTAGCAAAATATTCCAAAAAAAACTAAAATGCATTCATGAGAATGGGTGCTGAGAACCTGATTCCAAAAGAAGCTAGCATGCTTAGCTGTCATGAGGTGGAGTCAGGCGTTCTTCCATGATTTGGCCGCTGTAGGCTTTGAAGTCCTCCATCGTGGCATGAGCAGCATCTGTGTCAACCTTCTCCAGACCATTACCAGTCATCCGAGTCGGTTCTGCATTGTCTACAATAGCAGTGCCTTCATTAACTTGAGCCCGAATACACTTGCAGGCCGGAGGCTCTCTTTGAACCTTGTCCTGAGGCTCAGCATGACTCTTACCCAGAGAAGCACCGGGCGTCTCCTCCTGAAACTTGACATAGATGGTGGCGATGATAGTGGGCCTATCCAAGGTGCACTGATAGGTGAATTGGGCAGAGTAAAGAGAGGATTGAGAGCTAGACGGGTTGGAAGGAGCAGAAGCGCCCGAATGCAAGGATTGGAAGCTAGAGAAGCGGGCTTTGCCTCTGCCGCTGCGTGTGTCGGGGTAGCGGGGGAGAAAAACTCAGACGAAGGCGACGAGGGACTCATAGATGAGGGGCTCAAAGGCAAAGGGCGAGGTAGTCTCCCACAGCTTCCACCACGTCGACATCTCATACGATGGCGCAACCTGGGCATGGCAACGCCGGGGGTGGAGAGCAGAGAATGCTAGTCGAAACCAGGAGCAGTCGAGATGGAAATGATGCGAAGACGAAAATTAACACAATGCAAGAAGTGTAAGCCTATCCCAAACTCAATGCAAATGAGAATGGGGCAGCGCTTACCAAAGGTGGTGTGAAGAGACGAATGCTCTGCAAGCAGAGGGCAGCGGAGCTGAAGAGGCAGAGGAACATACGCGAGAGGGACATTTACAGTTCTAGAGGCTTCTGGAGACGCCATCGTCGATTTATGGAGCAAGTAGACGGTGAATACTTGAATGTAGAGCCGCATTGAAGGCCAGTTAAGATGGCCATTTAATGCAGTGTTACGGGCTTCAAAGTGGCTACGCCACTTGCCAAACCTTTCATGCATCATCGTGCTAAGGTTCCGAACCCGAAAATCACCAATCACCCGCATCTGGGAACCTTCAAAATCACGATTCAAACAACACTACGATAAGATTTTTTTTTTTTTTTAATTTCCAGATTCAAACCATTTTTGGCCATCCCAACAAATTTGCAAACGACACCAAATCTTACAGTTTGAAATCTATAAGTAACAATCGATACATGTTGATCAATGAAATTATGCTTCAGTTAACCTATCAATCATTAGTCGCAATCAACCCGAACTGGACAAACCGTACCTTTTTTCAGTGCTATTTGAAGTCTTCACCAGGCAATTTTAAAATGTAATATTTGTCTACTCTGACCAACCTCCATGAGAGATGCACCAAATAAATTTCAAGCAATCTGAAGCGGAGGGTCAACCGATCACTATCAATAATCACGCAACTTCAATCATGACAAACTTCATTTAGGCAAATTGTCCCTATTTATATCAACAATCTTATCTACTAAAATGATAAATATGCTCAACCAAATTTCTAACCACTCAAAATATTTTGAAATTTTATGCAAAAAACTAAATAAAATTTTCAAAATATTCCAAAATTTACAAAATCACCCACCAAAAATATTGCTCTATTCAAGAATATCATTATTATAAAAAATAAAATAAAAAACTGCAATGCAAAGAATTCTTCCCCAATCAACTAGGGCATGACACAAACCTAGTGACCATAATAAATTGGGCACTGAACGGTTGTACACAAACTCGCCGCAGATGCATCAGAACCACAAACTTCAACTCCAGTCACTTTTCTCAAAAACCTTCAAACTCCATGGGAAAAAGTGAAACAAAGTGAATAATAGTGGATCCAACGAGTAGTTGTTATGCCTAAAATTATTGTTATAATATTTAACTACAATTAATTTGCTAATCACATATCCAATGATAATTGATTAGATATTGATAACAAACAAATTTATAATATCGCGTCAATAGATATAAATTTAGATGTACTAGCCTAGATCCATCTAACTCTGGATATATCATGCGCCGAGAGGGATCAAATCTCTCGAGGTGCAAACCTATTTTTTGAGTGCAAAACTTGAGGAAAGGTTTGCACCTCGAGAGATTTGATCCCTCTCGGCGCATGATAGATCCAGAGTTAGATGGATCTAGGCTGGTTCCAGTCGGAGGCATCAACGTTACATTTTTCAGATTATTAAAATTTTGTATATTTTTTAGATGTAAGATGGATCTAGGCTGGTTTCAGTCATGTGCTGCTAAGGAAAATCTATCAAAGATATGATTAATTTTATCAGTAATATGTAAATATATCAAATATTAATATAATCATTTTAAATATGCTAAATATTTCTAAGATTAACTTGGTCATTTTAATTTTAAATTTTTGTTGAAGTTACCTGGTTGATTTAGTGATAATTATTGTTAATAACAATGCATTTGTCTATGACAATCAAATAAGATTAGAAAATAACTTCTACATTGAAATCAATGCACCTAATGCAATCAATCAAATAGGATTAGAAACCAACATCTACACTGAAATCAATGCATTTACTCAAAGCAATCAAATAGGATTAGAAATCGCCATCTACACTGAAATCAATGCATTTAGCGCAAACAACCAAATAGTATTAGGAATAATCTACATTAAAATCAATGCATCTAGTGCAAGCAATCAAATATAATTATAAATCGACGTCTAAATTGAAATCAACACATCCAGTGCAAGCAATCAAATAGTATTAGGAATCATCACCTACACTGAAATCAATGCATTTAGCACAAACAATCAAATAGTATTAGGAATAATCTACATTGAAATCAATGCATCTAGTGCAAGCAATAAAACGCATTTATAAATGTCAACTGTGGCTCGTAATGTATTATACACATCTAAGTGCGAAACAATCAAATACACATCAGATAATACCTACACTGAAATCAATGCATCTAGTGCAAGTAATCATATATCATTAGGAATAAATATCTACACTAAAATCGATGCATCTAGTGCAAATAATCAAATAGGATTATAAATCACCATCTCCACTTAAATCAATCCATCTAGTGCAAGAAATATTCTTCCCTCTCTCCACCCTCCATCCATATCTATATCCCCATCCATCTCCTTTTTTTTGTCTCTATCTCACCCCCCTAAACACACATGCTCTCGCACTCCATATATATCATTCTCTTTGTCGATCACCCTCTCTCCCCATCTCTCTCTTCTTCCCTCTCTTCCCCTTCTCTCCCTCTCCCCCGCTAATATCTATCTTTCCTCCTTTTGTCCCCTCTCTCTCTCTCTCCATCTTCCTTATCACTCACTCTCTCTCTCTCTAGGAACCAAAATCTACACTGAAATCAATGCATTTACTCAAAGAAATCAAATAGGATTAGAAATCACCATCTACCATGAGAATGTTACATTTGGATATAAACGATCAACAGGATTAGAAATCATTTTAAGTTTAATTAATTATTGATGCAAGAAATGATAAAATATGATGTAATCGACATCTAGAATTGAAATCAACACATTCGGTGCAACTGATCAAATTGTATTAGAAATCACCACCTACACTGAAATCAATGCATCTAGTGCAAGTAATCAAATATCATTAGAAAAAAATATCTACACTAAAATCGATGCATCTAGTGCAAATAATCAAATAGGATTAGAAATCACCATCTCCACTTATATCAATCCATCTAGTGCGATAAATATTCCTCCCTCTCTCCACCCTCCATCCATATCTATATCCCCCTCCATCTATTCTTTTTTGTCTCTCTATCTCACCCCCCAAACACATGCGCTCTCGTACTCCATATATATCAATCTCTTTTTCAATCACCCCCTCTCCCCATCTCTCTCTTCTTCCCTCTCTTCACCTTCCATCTATATCTCTATCTTCCCCTTCTCTCCCTCTCCCCCATTAATATCTCTCTTTCCTCCTTTTGTCCTCTCTCCCTCTCTCTCCCTCTTCCTTATCACTCTCTCTCTCTCTCTCTAGAAATTCCAATCCCACCACTGCCCAAATCAATACATTTATAATCAATCAGTAGGATTAAGTATACATCTTGCTGAAATCAAAGCATTTAGTGCAAACAATCAAATAGGATTAGAAATCATCCACATTGAAATTAAGTCATCTAGTGCAAGTAATCAAATATAATTATAAATCGACATCTAAATTGAAATCAACACATTCAGTGCAAGCAATCAAATTGTATTAGAAATCACCACCTACACTGAAATCAATGCATCTAGTGCAAGTAATCAAATATCATTAGAAATAAATATCTACACTAAAATCTATGCATATAGTGCAAATAATCAAATAGGATTATAAATCACCATCTCCACTTATATCAATCCATCTAGTGTGAGAAATATTCTTCCCTCTCTCCACCCTCCATCCATATCTATATCCCCCTCCCTCTCTTCTTTTTTGTCTCTCTATCTCACCCCCCTAAACACACACACTCTCGCAGTCCATATATATCAATTTCTTTGTCAATCCCCTCCTCTCCCCATCTCTCTCTTATTCCCTCTCTTCACCTTCCATCTATATCTCTATCTTCCCCCTCTCTCCCTCTCTCTCCATCTTCCTTATCACTCACTCACTCTCTCTCTCTCCACCTTTCTCTCTCTGTTTATTTCTTCTTACCTCTCTCCTCCTTCCCCTCCAAGTCCATCTCTCTTTCTCTCCCTCTCTCCACTCTCTCACATCCTCTCTCTTCCTTCCTCTCTTTCCCTTTCTCTTCCATCTCTCTCTCCCTCTCTCTCTCTCTTCACCCGCCAACTATGTTACTATATCCCTCTCTCTCTCCTTATATCTCCTTCTCCCCTTTTATCTCCATCTCTCCTTATTTGTCTCTTTATCTCAGCCCCAAAAATACACACTCTCCCTCTGTCTCTCCCTTGTCACTCCTTCTGTCTCTTCACTTCTCACTCTCTATATTTCTTATTTCCTACATCTCTCCCCCTCCAACTCCATATCTCTTATCGATCCCTCTCTCCTCCTCTCTCTCAAGTCCTCTCTCTCATCCTTCCTCTCTCTCTCTCTCTCTCTCTCTCCCCTAAATCCCTCTCTCTTCCCTGATATCTCTCTCTCTCTCTCTCCAATACTCTCTCTTCCCCCATCACTGTCCTCCTTCCTCTCTCATCCTTTTTCTCCCACCTCTCTCTCTCTCTTTTCCCTCCAATCCTCTCTCTTCCCCCATATCTCTCTCTCTCTCTCTCTCTCTCTCTCTCTAATCCTCTCTCTTCCCCCATCCCTTTATTTCTCTCTCTCTTTCCACCTCTCTCTCTCCAACTACATTACTATATCCCTCCCTCTCTCCTTCTCACTTCTTCTCTCCCCCCTTCTTTCCATACATCTTACTTTGTCTCTTTATCTCACCCCTAAACATACACACTCTCTCTCAAATTTTCATTAATTTTATTTAATATGTTTTGTGGGTTATGATATCAAAATGATTGGAATTTTTCTAAAAAAATGGGGTAGTCTAACTTATAGATGAAATGGATTTTTTCATGGCCTTTTTTCTAGTTAATTTTAATCAAAATCAGACAAATATTTCTAAAAACTTGAATTGAAATTATTTATTATGTATAATTCGAGTTCTTTAGGGGTTTTTCAGGGTGTTGAATCCATTTATACATTCAAAAATGTATTTTAAACAACAAAAAATCTTGAAATTGTATTTTCGTGTTTCAGTGAATTCCTGTGAAAAATGTTATTTCGTCTATAAGTTCAACTACGCCCTAAAAAATAGTTTATTGTATTTTTTCTATTGTAATCATGATTTAAAAAATAGTTTAATGTGTTTTTTTAATTATAATCATGATTCTATTTTTAAATTTTTTTAGTGACTAATTTTTTCATATATAAAAAATAAAAATACTAAATACCATCAATTACAAAGTAACCAATTAATTACTTAATATCTCTTTTTAAATCAACTCTCTTTTCCAATATAACTCCAAAAAAAAAAAAAAACATATAGTCTAACAAAATATTTATTAAAAAAATTGCAAATTATATCAAATTTAATATTCATTATTCTCCTTAGGGGTGGAAGGAGTGGGAGGGGTCTTGTATAGACTTGAAAGAAATCTTGTTAATAGATATGCATTGGAATTTATATTAATGACAAACAATCAAGTAAAAATGCACGGTTTGTTACAAGGTTTGATATTAGCCAAAATTTCACAAGTGTCCAACATTAGAATTTTGGGAGAATCTCGTGTAGGAGCATCACCACCAGTGAATTCATTTTGACCATAGTGGTCATAATTTTCATTTACTACAAGAAGTGGGTTTCCTAAATTTAGTTAATTATTTGTAATACTTAAGGAAAATTAGTAATTGGTTGAGTTATTATGTATTTGTCATAGATTAGTAATTTGTTGTCGTTGATATCTGAGAGATATTGTAATTAGATTCTAATAGGTAAGATATCTTCTAGATTTAGGAATCTATTATGTATCCATATCAAAATAGCACATAAACATAAGAAAAAATAAATCAAAAATTAGATAATAAGCCACTTATGAGGGGGAAACCTCCCTTCACATCACATAAATGAATAATTCTTGGATGATTCAAATGACAAAGAATCCTTGGTATATATAAGAGTCTAAAGGGTCAAAATATAATCAGGGCATATATAATAAAAATAAAAACATTGTAAGGGTACAACAATAACATCTAAGTGAGTTTCTATGTGGAAAACAATAAAAAAATGGGGGCTGCACTAGTATTATAGGGACCTAACATACCCCTCTCCTTCAAAAAAGTGGTGTCTGCAGTGCTTAAGTAGTTATTGGTGTTTTTGTATAAAATACCTTCCTCCCATGTGGAATCTTCATCAGGTAAGTTCTTTCACTTAATGAGATACTCTGAAATTGATCAATTCCACAACTGTCAGATTCTTGTTCCCATTGTTGCTTCAGGATCCAATATGATTTTTCCATCCTCATCAAGTTCTAACAATATAGTTTGAACTGGGAGCTTTTCACATATAACCTTCTTTGAGCATGAAACATGGAAAACTTGGTGTACTCATGAAGATGCAGATAACTCTAATTTGTATGCCATAGTACTAATATTTTGTAACACTCGTAAGGACCATAGTACTTGGGTGATAATTTATTATCCTTCTTAGATTGTGTGAGGGACATTTGTTTGTATGGTTGTAGCAATCAAAATACCCAATTTCCCACGACAAAAAATCTTTCATTGCAATGTTAATATGTCTATTGTTTCATTTGATTCAACACCAGATTCAGATTATCCTTAAGAGTTGGAGAACTTGTTTTTTATGCTCGATGTGATATTCCACTGTTTGAACCTTAGAATTTTCTCTTAAAGACGATGTATTGGATTGTGGATGATATCCATAAAGTGCCATAAATGGGGTTATTTTTGTTGTGGTGTGGAAGGCAGTGTTATACCACCATTTTTGTTATAGGTAACCAATTGACCCATAATGTTTGTTTATCAATTACAAAGAAAAGAAGATATCCTTCCAAAAAATTGTTCACTATCTCAGTTTACCCATCAAATTGAGGTTGATAAGATGAGATATGAGTTAATTGAGTACCAAGACAAGAAAATAATTGTGTCCAAAATTTTCTAACAAAAATGGGATCATCTCTGTCACTTACAATAGATTTTGGGTTTCCATGTAGCTTTTGAATTGTTTCCACAAATGCAGTATCGACTATACTGACTTTGAAAGGATGAGATAGTGCACAAAAAATTGCATACTTGGTAAGTCTATCAACTACCACCATGATGATACTCTTTCCTTCAGACTTGGGTAAACCTGTGATAAAATCCATTCAGAGCTCCTCTCAACACTGACTTGAAATGGCTAATGCTTGTAAAATACCTGAGGTTTTAATTGTCTCAACTTTATTTTGTTTGCAAACCAAACAATCTGCCACAAAATTCAGAATATCAAATTTAACGCTATCCCAAAAAATTCCTTCTTGACCCTATGGTAAGTTTTTTTAAACCATGAGTTCCCTCTTATGACAAAGGTGTAAAATTCCAAAAGAACCATAGATATAAGCGATATTTTTACCACAGTGAATCATTTTTCCAAATAAGTGTATCAAAAGAATCAGGATCTTGTTGTAACTTTTGAATGAGTGTCCATATCTCTTTGTCATTTTTACATTCATCCCTTGCTTTAGTTATCCAATCAGGTTAGATAATTGAAATGGCACAAAGAAATTTCATCACGTCCTTGTCCCTTCTTGAGAGTGCATCTGCAACAATATTTTTCTTCCCTTTTTTGTATATCATTTCAAAGTCATAACCCAACATCTGTGTGACTCATTTTTTCTTCTCTTCTAAAGATAATATTTTTTTCAAGAAGTATTTAAGACTATCATGATATGTTTTTACCTTGAATTTTTTTCCCATTCAGTAAGGGCATCATTGCTTCAGGGCTTGTAGTATTTCCAACATTTACTTCTCATAAATAGGTTTGTGTAAATACTTTCCCTTGATCGGACCACTTTCAAAAGCAATGTGTCTTCCTTCCTGCATTAAAATAGCACCAATGTCATTTCTCGTTGCATCACATTCCACAATAAAGTCTTTTGTGAAGTTTGGTGTAGCTAAGACTTGAGCTTGACACATTGCCTCTTTAAGATGTCCAAAGGCCTTACTTGCTTTTGGAATCCAAAAAATGCATATTTCTTCAGTAAGTTTGTTATAGTTGTTGTTATTTTCCCATAATTATTAACAAACTTGCGATAATACCCTGTCAACTCGAGAAATCCTCGAAGATGCCTTAAGGTTGTGAGGATGTTCCATTCCTTGATGGATTTAATTTTTTTATGGTATACCTTAACACCCTCATGAGATACAAAATTACCCAAATATTCCACTTCTTGTATCCCAAAGAAACATTTGGAGGGTTTTTCATACAATTGTTTTTCCTTCAATTGTTTGAGCACCTTGTCAACATGTTGAACATGATCTTTCTAAGACTTGTTGTAGATTAGTATATCATCAAAGAATACTAACACAAATTTTCTAAGGGATTGAAAGCGGAATTCATCAAACCTTGAAATGTGGAAGGTGAATTAGTAAATCCAAAAGGCATGACCAAAAATTCATAATTACCTTAATGAGTTCTGAATGTTGTTTTTGGAATGTCTTCTATTTTCATTCTAATGTGATGATATCACGAACAAAGGTCTAGCTTGGTGAAGTAAATTTATCCATGTAGTTCATCCAATAATTCATCAACGACAGGAATGGGAAATTTATCTTTAATAGTGATCTTGTTGAGTTATCTATAATTTGAACAGATATGCCATGATCCATCCTTATTGTGTGCCAATACAACTGGAGAAGAGAGAACTTTGGCTAGGTTGAATAATACCTGCCTCTAATATTTCTGCAACCATATGTTCATTTTCACTCTTCTATGCATAAGGATATATGTAAGGGATGATGTTTGGAGGAAAAGTTATTGGAATCAAGTGAATAACATGGTCATGATTGCGAATAGGTAGGATACCTTTAGGATTATCAAATATCTTGGAATGACTGTCAAGGACTCTTTGGACATATGGAGAAATGGATGACTTAGATGTTTCAACATATAGTGACCATAACTGTGCAATTACCCCTCATTTTTCCTTCTTCAAAATCTTTTTAATGCCATTCTATCTAAGTATCTTCTCATATTTCCATGCAATACCCCCTTAATTCAATTTTCCTTCCTTCCCAGGAAAATTTCAAGTTCTTGAAAATTAAAATTTATCGTCCCTAAAGATCATAATCATTGGACTCTTAATTCAACATCAGCACCACCCATTGGAATGGAAAGCATTAGACTATTCAATACATATTCACCCACAGTTAGATTGATATTATGGCACTTCCCTGAGAAGTTTATAGTTCCTCCATTTTCAACCATCACTTGACACTTTGATGTTGGATATAGAAAGCAATTCAAATTCTTGGTTATCTTGCAATGAATAAAATTATGGGTACTACCAAAAATCAATCGGTATTATCACATTTTTCTTCTTGATATATCCTTCTATATTGAGAGTTTAAGGAGTAATAATTCCCACCCATGCATTACAAGATATCTGTGGATTCATTTCTTCTTTTTCAGCCCCTGGGGTTGGTTCTAGGTCTATATATTCTACTTTTGATATTTCTTATTCATTTTCTTCCTCCTCTTCAGAATCTATGTAAAATAATTTATTCTCAACACTCATGATCTTTAGTGTATATTATATCACAATTGTAACAAAGCCCTTTTGCTCTTTTTTATTCCAAATTTTGTGGTGCCAACCTTGTAGATTGTAGGAGGCTAGGAGCGGAAACACTTTCATATTTATAGTTGTGAGTGGTATACTTCCTTGTTTCCATAATTTTGCTTTTAACTTTTCTTGCCACCCTAAATGCATTCTCCAATGACTTGGGTTCCCAAAGGAGAACCTCATTTTGGATGCTATCCTTTAAGGTCCCTATGAAAACATCAATCAGATGCTCCTCTAAAATATTAGTTACCTTGGTATTCAATCTTTGGAAGTCCTCAATGTACTCCCCTACTAAACCATTTTGTTTAAGATTTATCAATTGGCTAAAGAAGGTATTTCTGTTTGTATCCACATAATGTGCTATTAATTCCTCCATAAAAATTGTCCAAGTGACAAATGATTTATGAGTAAAAAGCCATCGATACCACACAAACTGGTTGGTTTCTAAATATAAATATGCAATGCGTACCTTTTATGTGTGTTATATATCCTATAGATCAAAGAACTTCTCCATTTTTAGTATCCATATTACCGGATATTTTCCATCAAACTTCCTCATATCAACGTTTGGAATATGGTTGGTCTTCAACCCAAAGTTGGAGTCTCTAAAATCATGCTTCACATTCCTTTTTTTTCATTATGATTTTCATGGAATACCTTGTCACAATTAGGAAGCCTTTATTTTAGAAACTTTGTCAAAACTTCCTTCAAACCTTCCATGTTTACTTTTAAACCTTCCATGTCCCCTTTTAAACCATCCATGTCCCCTTCTAGTTAATATTTGTTTTCTCTTTGTGTGTGTGAAATATGTTGCACTTGGTCTCGTAATATTGATATATCATGTTGCACTTTTTCCTCTTCATGCATCACAATAGTGCTTTCTGAAGGCTTAATGGGTGTAGCATTTTTTTGTTTGGGAGGAATTTTGGAACCAATTAATGATATCTATACTTAATTATTCTCTAAGAATCACTTCAAACTGAGTTTTCAAACAAAATCTAAGCAAATTTAAGTACACACACCTTTTAAGAGCTTGATTTTGAGCTTGCTTATCTAGCTAACCATGAAACTATTGTATCTTTGTGATTTCAGCCTCCCAAGTTATGAAATTTCATCTTGAAGTATCTATCTCTATATTCTTTCCAACACCACAATTTAGACCTATATTGGGTTCTTCAAGATAAAGTTATGCCAAATATCCCACGATGACCTAGCTATGGATTGGTTCAGTAGAGCGAACATATACGGGATACCATATGCCATTGTTTCAACCTTCATCCCTGAAACTCCTATCCAAACAACTAAAGTCCGTGCAATTTCTATCACTTTTCATGGAATTCAAATCTGACGTTCAAAGTGAAATTATGATGATTTTCCCCGAGACACTTGTTTGAGACTGAATTTTGGAGCATACATAAACCCTAATTTCCTTGGACCATATCTCTGAAAATATAGTGAAACAAGGTCTTAAATTGTAATTAGATGGTCACTATGATTTCTCCTCCATGTGGTGGCAATTACAAGTTCTAAAGCTTCATAAAAAAAAATTATAACAAAAATTCCACAATAACCCGTTTGAAACAGCGAAACCCTGGAATAAAGAGCTCTAATACTAGATGTTATGTATCCAAATCAAAAAAGCACATAAACATAAGAAAATATAGATCAATACTATATAATAAGCCACTTCAAGGAGGAAACCTCCATTTACATCACATAAATGAACAATTATTGGTTGATTCAAATAAAAAGACCTCCTTGGTATATATAAGAGCCTAAAGGGTCAAAATATAATTAGGGCCTAAATAAAAATAATAATGTAAGGGCACAAAAATAACATTAGTGAGATTATATGGGGCAAAAAATAACAATATGGGGGAAAAACTAGTATTATAGGGACCTCACAGAATCAGATCCACAGTCAGTGTATCTGAACTGATTGTTCATTTTATATTAAAGTAGAACTTGTAACTTAATAAAAGGGTTCAAAGAGTTCCAAGAGTGAGAGATTCTAAGGTTTAGAGTTTTCTAGTGTGTATTGGAGGACAGGCTGAGTTAATTGTATAATACTATTTCTCTCTTATGCCCTGTTATTTCTGTATAGTATGGGTTTTAGTCATTAGTTTGTTGAAGAAATGGGCTAGAGTTTAGTTTCTTTGTTGTGTTTTGAAACCAGCTCCAAAAATAGAAGAAAAGAGATATCAACGCCCTAGAAATAAGCCACTTTGAGGGGGGAACCTCCAATACATTACATAAATGAACAATTCTTGGATGATTCAAATTACAAAACCTCCTTTCTATATATAGGAGTCCATGGGGCCACAATGTAATCCTATCCAACCTAACAATAATAATTTAAGGGCACAATAATAACAATATGGGGGTTACAAGGGTACAATAATAACAATAAGGGGGTTACACTAACAACAATAAGGGACTATACTAGTAATATAGGGACCTAACATGCCCCTCTCCTTCAAAAAAGTGTTTTCCTCAACGCTTGAGTAGCTCTGGGTGCTTCTGTATAAAATTCCCATTCTCCCATGTAGAATCTTCAGTGGGTAAGTTCTTCCACTTGATGAGATACTCTGAAATTTATCGATTCCGTAGTTGTCGAGTTCTTGTTTCCGTGACCGCTTCAGGTTTCAATATGATTTTTCCTTCCTCATCAAGTTCTGGAAATATTGTTTGAACTGGAATATTTTCACCTATAACCTTCTTTAAGTATGAAACATGGAAAACTGGATGTACTCGCGAAGAAGCAGGAAGCTCCAATTTGTATGCCATAGTACCAATATTTTGCAACACCTTGTAAGGACCATAGTACTTTGGCGATAATTTATTATCCTTCTTAGCTTGCTTGAGGGACATTTGTTTGCATGGTTGTAGCCGTAAAAATACCCAATCTCCTACATCAAAACTTCTCTCGCTGCGATGTTGATCTGCCTGTTGTTTCATTCGATTTTGTGCCAAATTCAGGTTATCCTTTAAGAGTTGGAGAACTTCTTGCTGATGCTCGATGTGATCTTCCACTTCTTGAACCTTTGAATTTTCTCTTAAAGATGATGTGATGGATGGTGGATGATATCCATAAAGTGCCATAAATGGGGTCATTTTTGCTGCAGTATGGAAGGAAGTGTTATACCACCATTCAGCGAGAGGTAACCACTTCACCCATTGTGTTTGTTTATCAGATACAAAACAACGAATATATCCTTCCAAACATTTATTTACTATCTCAGTTTGACCATTGGATTGAGGATGATAAGATGAGCTATGAGCTAATTGAGTACCCAAACAAGAAAATAACTCCGTCCAAAAATTTCCAGTAAAAATGGGATCTTTGTCACTCACAATAACCCATGGGTTTCCATGTAGCTTTTGAATTGTGTCCATAAATGTAGTAGCAATTGTACTTGCTTTAAATGGATGAGATAATGCACAAAAGTGTGCATACTTGGTAAGTCTATCAACTACCACCATGATGACACTCTTTCCTTCGGACTTAGGTAAACCCGTGATAAAATCCATTGAAATCTCCTCCCAACGTTGACTTGGAATGGATAAAGGTTGTAGAAGTCCCAGGGTCTTAATTGTTTCCACTTTATTCTGTTGGAAAACCAAACATTCCGCCACAAAATTTTGAATATCAAATTTAAGGCCATCCAAAAAAATTATTTCTTCACGCTGTGGTAAGTTTTTAAAAATCCTGAGTGTCCTCCTAAAGGAGAAGTGTGCAATTCCAGAAGAATCTTTTGTTTTAGTTGGGAATTCTTACAAGGATATAAGCGATCTTTGTACCATAAGGAATCATTTTTCCAACTAAATGTATCAGATGTACTAGGATCTTGCTGCAACTTTTGAATGAGTGTCCATACATCTTTGTCCTTCTTCCATTCATCTCTTGCTTGGGTTATCCAATCTGGTTGGATAATAGAAATGGCACAAAGCAATGCTTCCACCTCTTCATTCTTTCTTGAGAGTGCATCTGCAACAACATTAAGCTTTCCCTTTTTTTAGATTATTTCAAAGTCATAACCCAACATCTTTGTGACCCATTTTTGCTGCTCTTCTGAAGATAGTCTTTGTTCCAAAAAGTGTTTAAGACTATCATGATCAGTTTTTACCTTGAAGTGTCTTTCCATTAGGTAAGTTCGCCATTTCTTTAGTGCATGCAGTATTGCTAACATTTCCTTCTCATAAATAGGTTTATGTAAATACTTTCCTTTGATTGGACGACTTTCAAAAGAAATGGGTCTTCTTTCTTGCATTAAAACAACACCAATTCCATTTCCTGAGGCATCACATTCCACAATAAAGGTTTTTGTGAAGTCTGGCGTAGCTAAGACCGGTGCTAGGCACATTGCCTCTTTAAGATGTTCAAAGGCCTTAGTTGCTTCAGGAGTCCATGAAAATGCATCTTTCTTCAACAATGTTGTTAGAGGTGCTGCTATTCTCCCATAATTCTTAAAAAACTTGCGATAATACCCCGTTAACCCGAGAAATCCTTGCAACTTCTTTATGGTTGTGGGGACTTTCCATTCCTTAATGGCTTTAATTTTGTTAGGGTCTACTTTAACACCCTCGTGAGATACAATATGACCCAGATATTCCACCTCTTGTACTCCAAAGAAACATTTGGATGTTTTTGCATATAATTGCTTCTCCTACAATAGTTTGAGCAGCCTGTCAACATGTTCAACATGATCCTTCCAAGACCTGTTGTAGATTAGTATATCATCAAAAAATACTAGCACAAATTTTCTAAGGAAGGGTTTGAAAATGGAATTCATCAACCCTTGAAATGTAGAAGGTGCATTGGTAAGGCCAAAGGGCAAGACCAAAAATTCATAATGACCCTCATGAGTTCGAAATGTCGTTTTCAGCCTATCTTCAGTCTCCATTCTAATTTGATGATATCCTAAACGAAGATCCAACTTGGTAAAATAAATTTTTCAATGTAATTTATCCAATAACTCATCAATCGTAGGAATGGGAAATTTATCTCTAATGGTGAGCTTATTGAGCTCCCTATAATCCGAACACATGCGCCATGATCCATCCTTCTTATGTACCAATACTACAGGAGTAGAGAAAGAACTTTGACTAGGTTGAATTATACCCACCTCTAACATTTCTGCAATCATATGTTCAATTTCGCTCTTTTAGACATAAGGATATCTATAAGGCCTGATGTTTGGAGGAACACTTCCTGGAATCAAATGAATAGCATGATCATGATAACGAATAGGTGGGATTCCTTTGGGAGTTTCAACACCTTGGAATTATTGTCCAAGACTTTTTGGAGATCTACAGAAACAGATGATTTTGATTTTGGAACTTCTAGTGAGCATAATTGTGCAATTATGCCTCGTTTTTCTTTCTTTAGAAGCTTTGTCATAACATTAGAGCTTATTATCTTTCCCGGCTTCCCTGCAATACCCCGTAATTCGACTTCCTTTCCTTCTGAAAAAAAAAAATTCAAGAAAAGTTCTTGAAAATTAAAAGCTACCGCCCCCAAAGATTGTAACCATTGTACTCCTGGTACAACATCAGCACCTCCCATAGGAATGGAAAGCATTGGACTATTCAATACATATTCCCCCATGGTTAGCTTGAAATTATGGCATTTTCCAGAGTAATTTATAGTTCCTCCATTTGCAACCATCACTTGACTTTCTGGTGCTAGGTATAGGAAACAATTCAATTCCTTGGCTACCTTACAATGAATAAAATTATGGGTACTACCTGAATCAATCAACACTATTACCTTTTTCTCCTTGATATGTCCTTCTATCTTGAGAGTTTGGGGAGTGGTAATTCCTTCCAATGCATTACACGATATGGTCGGACTCATTTCTTCCTCTTCTAGGGTTGTTTCCTGGTGTATATCCTCTTCTTGTTCATTTTCTTCCTCTTCACAATCTATGTAAAATAATTTATTCTTGGCACACTTATGACCTTTAGTGTATTTGCTATCACAACTATAGCAAAGCCCTTTTGCTCTTTTTTCTTCCAATTGTTGTGGTGTCAACCTTGTAGGTTGTGGAAATCTAGGCATAGCAATACTTCCTTCTTTATAGAAGTGAGTGGTAGGCTTCCTTGTCGCCATAATTTTACATTCAATTTTTCTTGCCAACCTGAATGCCTTCTCCAATGAATCAGGTTCCAAAACGCGAAATTCATGTTAGATGTTATCCTTTAAAGTACCTATGAAGAGATCAATTATGTGTTCCTCTGGAATATCAGTTACCCTTATATTCAATTTTTGGAAGTCCTCAATGTGTTCCCCCACTAAACCCTTTTATTTGAGATTTATCAATTGGCTAAAGAAGGTGTTTCTCTTTGTATCCTCATAATGTGTTATCATTTCCTCCGTAAAAATTGACCAAGTGACAATTTTTTTACGGGAGCAAAGCCATCGATACCATACAAATGTATTTTGTTCTAAATGTAAAGTTACAATGCGTACCTTTTGTGTGTTTTGCACATTATGGAGATCAAAATATTGCTCCATCTATAGTATCCATGTTACAGGATCCTTTCCATCAAACTTCCTCATATCCATTTCTGGAATATGGTGGTTCTTCCCGCCAACATTAGAGTTTATGAAATCACGATTAACATTTATTTTGTTCTCATCATGAGTTTCCTCTACTATCTTTTCACTATTAGGAAACATTTCTTGTATCAACTTTGTCAAACCTTCCATGTCTGCTTTTAGATCATTCTTCATGTTTTCCATGTTGTCTTTCATTTTTCATCGATCTTAGCTTCCATGTCATCCATCTTAGATTCCATGCCAGCTTCCATGCCATCTATCTTAGATTCCACGCCTTTCTTCAAACCATCCATCTTATTTTCCACACCTTTCTTCAAAACTTCCATGTCATTTTTTGTTGCTCTTTGCGAGAGCGAAATTTGTTGCACTTGCTCTTGTAATTTTGATATGTCATGTTGCCATTCTTCATCTTCATGAGTCATAGTAGAGCCTTCTAAAGGCTTAATGGGTGTTGAATTATTTTTAGGGGCCATTTTAGAAACCAATACTGATATCTATTCTACAATATGCCCTTGGAATAAATTCAACTTGATTCTTCAAACAAGACTTATGCAATTCGGAAAAAAAAAAACAAAAAATACACACCTTTTACTTGCTTTTGCAGAGCTCTATATTGAAATTGAATTATCTCTATAATTGAAGATCCTCAATATCTGAAATTTGGCTCTGTAGTAGTCTCTGAAGCTTCTTTCAAATGCCACAGGTTTGACTTGATTTTGATTCTTCAAGGCAAAGTCATGTCCAATGTCCCACCATGACCTAATTATGGACTGGTTCAGTAGAGTGAACTTGTACAACTTGCCACATGTCATTATTTTCTCGTTTGGTTTGAAATTTATAGACAAGAAACTACAGTCCGTGTACTTCTAGCCACTTTTTATAGAATTCCAATATGATGCTCAGAGAGGGAGTTATGAATATTTTCCTTCGATCACCTCTTGAGAAGAAATTAGGAGCTCGAAGAGACCTAACTTCCACGTATCATATCTCCGAAAATATTGCAAACCAAGTTCAATTTTTCAACGATGTTCCTGTTTGTCTTCGCTCTAAAAATTTACGAGCTTCAACCTTTGTAGAAAAATTACAAATAAAATTTTGCGATGACTGGCTTAAGAAATTCAGGAGCCTGCAAAAATCCTAACTTCCACAGATCATATCTCCGAAAATATTGGGAACCAAGATCTGAAATTTTTACACGATGTTCCTCAGGATTTCTTCGCAAACGGATTTTTTTTATCTTCTAAACCTTGTAGCAAAAAAGCTATAGTGAAAATTCCATGATGACCTGTTTGAAGCAGCGAAACCCTAAAATCTAAAGCTCTGATACCAAATGTTATGAAACCAACTCCAAAAATAGAGGGAAAGAGAGATCAACGCATTATAAATCAGCCACTTCTAGGGGGAAACCTACAATATATTATAAATGAATTACCTTGGATGATTCAAATTACAAAACCTCTTTCTATATATAGGAGTCCATGGGGCCACAATGTATTCCATGGAGCCACAATGTAATCCTAAATGACCTAACAATAATAATTTAAGGGCACAATAATAACAATATGGGGGTTACAGGGGTACAATAATAACAATAAGGGGGTTACACTAACAACAATAAGGGACTATACTAGTAATATAGGGACCTAACATGATCTCTCTCTTTAGCTCAATTATAGTTATATATTAACTCTCAAATCGTAGGCCTAATATTACTAGCCAATTATTCCTAGAAATAGTTCATACAACCGACCACAAGGTCAAAAATTGTTGAATTGCAGTAAAAATGATTAAGTTTGGGCGTAGTCAAAAACCAAGTATATGTGTTTCATTGTTTAGCTCTTCTTCTTATTCACAAGCGATGAACATAAATTACCTTGAATCTGATGTTTCAATGTTTTCAAACTACAACACTCATGGTGGGACCATGTGTTCATACGTTCAAACTTGAATCTAATCAGTGCAATGGAGCAAGACCCAACCCCTAACAAGCTTGTTCAATGTGGGACCCAGTCGAGTTTCTTGGAGTTGTTTGAGCTCAACCTTAGCCAAGCCATTTCCTCAATTGGTCGTCCTTGACCTTATTGTGTCCATTTACATTATTTGGGCCTTGACCTTATTTGGGATGTAAGGTGTATTCAGAGGAATTTTGTCTAGGTGCTTTGAAAGACCTGATCGACATAAATTTTTGGTATCAGAAAATTTCTTAAGTAAAAATAAAATGGAAAATTATTAAGGAGAAGTTATATGAGCAGGTAGAGGGAGACATGTAGCAATTTTGGCTTTACAAGTTGGAGTGAGGATACTTCAAGAAAAAATGGAAGTTATGGAGACTACACAAAAGAGAGGAACTAATGTAGGAGATTTAAATGAGGCTGAAGAATAATATTCCAGTGAAGAAGAAGTGGAAAAATGAGTAGAAGAAAATTTGTTGAAGACATTTGCTAAGATGATTGTCAGACCAAATATGGAAGTACCTCTATATGAAGGTAATTTAAATGTTGATGAATTAATGGATTGGATAAATGTTCTTAATAAATATTTTGATTGTGAAGATGTTGAAGGAGATAAGCAATCAAGTATGCAGTAATTGACTCAAAGATCATGTTGCATTATGGTGGGATGAGATACAAGTTTAGAGAAAGAGGAAAGCAAAAATAAAGATTAATGATTAGGACAAATTGGTAGCAAAACTCAAATGTAAATTTTTACCCAAGGATTATCAAATTCATTTATTCATAAAATTATAGAACCTAATATATAATTCCATGTGAGTTAGAGAATACATATAAGATTTTTATAAGTTGAATATTAGAGTTGGTCATGTAGAATATGATGTTGAGAAAGTTGGTAGATATATAAATGAATTTAGATTTGGTATTCAATATTAAATGAGCCAGATCACTTTGAATACTGTTGAGGATGCATACCAAGCTACCTTGAAGGAAGAACCAAATATTGCTCGGAGGCAAAGTCAAAGAAGTTGAGGAAGGAGTCCTGCAAGAGGCAAGGGACAGTAGAGTGGAAGAGGAAGGATCCAATATATAAGAGAAGAGGGAGGAAGCTCTAGAATTAAATCACCAAGGAGAGGTGACTCGAGAGGGAGAAGATCATTCTCCAGAGGCAGAGCTCAAGAAAGAGACTATAAGCCAATGTTTCAGATGTGGGAAAATAATACATATTTCATGGGAATGTACTGAGAATGCACTTGCATATTAGAGAGGTTCCCATAAGTGGAAGAAAATGAAAATCAAGTCATTATTGAAGAAGTTCCTGAAGCGGGGAAATATTTGTTAATGAAAAGAGTTACTATCAAATTAGAAAAGGAATTCAAAGAGCCAGCTCAAAGAAGGAGTCTATTTCGAACCATGTGTAATTCAAGGGGTAAGTGTTGCAAAGTTGTCATTGATAGTGGAAGTACTGATAATTTGGTTTTTCTTGAAATGGTAGAAAAGTTAAATTTGAAAAAATCAATCCACCCTCATCCTTACAAAGTTCCTTGGCTACAAAAAGGCCACCAAGTTTTGGTTAACAAACAGTGCAAAGTAAATTTTCAAATTGGAAGGTATAAGGATGAATTTTCTTGCAATATAATGTTCATGGACGTTTGAAATGTGTTATTCGGGAGGCAATGGAAATATGATAGGAAATACATACATGGTGGTGGGAAGAATACCTACACTTTTGAAAAGGATAGCCAAAAGCATATTATGTTTCCTTTACCATATGAATAAATTAAGGATGAAGCGGGTCCCAATGTACTACTCATGACTGGGAAGGATATGCTACGAGAAGTGAAAAAATAGGAGGTAAATTTTACTCTAATTGGGAAACCACAAGTAATTCTTACCAACACTAATCTAAATGATTTTCCTGAGGAAATTATAAGCATGCTAGACTAGTTTGCTGACATTATTGTGGATGAGATACCAAGTATTTTTCCTGCTATTAGAAGTATCAGCGATCACATTGGTTTCATTATGGGATCCACTCTATCAAATAAAGCATCTTATTCAATGACTTTGCAAGAAAATGAATAGGTGAAGAGATAGGTTCCAAAATGATCAGATAAGGGCCTCATAAAAGAATGTTTGATTCATTGTGTTGTACCCATGGTGTTGAGTCAAAAAAACAATGACAATTGGAGGATGTGTACCGACTCACGAATTGATGATTTAATTGATTTCCTAAGTGACATTAATATTTGTTTCAAAAAATTATTTATAAAGTGGATATCATCAAATTCACATCAAAGAGGGATATGAGTGGAAAACTACATTTAAAACAAATCATAGGTTGTCTAAATGGCTTCTGATTCCCTTTAGTTTGACAAATGCACTTATTAGCTTCATGCGACTAATGAATGAATTTTTAAAGGGATTCAAAGGGAAATTTTTCATAGTTTACCTCAATGATATTCAAAGGGAAAATTTTCATAGTTTACCTCAATGATATCTTAGTGTACAATAGGATGAGAGAAGAACACCTACAACACCTCAAGTTTGTTTTGGGCACGCTGCAAAAAGAGAAATTGTTGATAAATTTAAAGAAGTACAATTTTATGAAGGATGAGTTGATCTATTTGGGATTCGTAATCTACAAGGATGATTGAAGATGGATCCATATAAAATGAAATAAATTATTAATTGGTCAGTTCCACGAAATATATTTGAGGTAGGAAATTTCCACAAGCTTGATAGTTCTAATAGAAAAATTATTAAAGATTCCTGCAACTTGTGTGCACCTATCGTTGGAACTATTAAAGAAATTAATCAATTGTTCAAGTGGAATATAGCAGTAGAATGAAACTTTAAATTATGGAAACAAAGGATTATAGAACAGATAGTTTTAGCATTGCCATATTTTAGAAAATCATTTCAGGTTGAGACAGATGCCAACGATGTTGCTATTGGAGTAGTTTAAGTCAGAAGGGACGCCCAATTTCCTACTTCAATGAGAAATTAAATGAATCCAAACAAAATTATTTAACATATGGAAAGGAGTTTTATGTTGTTGTGCAAGATTTGAATAAATGACAACTATATTTAATGCATAAGGAATTTATTTTTCTTATTGATAGTCATACATTGCAATTTATAAAAAGTTAGCCAAAGCTAAATCAAAGGCATGCTAAGTGGGTGGAATTTTTACAAAAATTCACTTTGTAATTAAACACACTAGTGGATCATCAAACAAAGTAACAGATGCCTTACGTAGAATAAATTTAATTCTACATGAATTTTAGTTTCATGTTACAGGGTTTGATGAGCTTAGAGATATGTATAAAAATGATTTTGATTTTAAAGAAGCTTATGTAGCATGTGAAAATCTTGTGAGCAAAAATACAACATAGTGGTCTGGCTACATTATTCAAGAAGGTTTAATATTCAAGACAAAAAACTTGTATTGGTACATGCTCGATGATGGATAATTTATTACAAGAAAACATAGTGGAGGATTAGTTGGACATTTCAGAGCTGGCAAAACTTTTTTTGTGTTAATTTCATTTTACTATTGGACATGTATGCAAGATAATGTGAAAAAAATTGTGGAAAGATGCAATATTTATTAACATATAAAAGGGATAATTCATAATAATGTGTTGTATCAGTCATTATCTATTCCCAGCAAACCATGGGATTCAATCAACATGGAATTTATTCTGAGATTCCCTCAAACACAACAAGGTAATGACTCTAATTTTTTATTGTGGATATATTTTCAAAAGCGTCACATTTCATTGCATGTACAAAAACTATTGATGCAACTAATGTAGAAAACTTATTTTTCAAATAAATTATAAGACTACATGGATTGCCTCGTAGTATTGTATCAGATAGGGATAATAAATTTGTGGGCCATTTTTGGAGGACTTTACGGAGAAATCTAAGCACCAATTTAAATTTCAGTTCGGCCTTCCATTAATATGTTTTGATTATGGTGAGGTTGGGAATTTTGCAGCCAAGTGTCCTCACAAAAATGAGGTTGTTATGAAAGGAATGAAAGGTCCGAGTAACTTCAAAAATAAAGGTAAGAAGAAATTATTTAAGAAGAGTTTATTCTCTAAACAAGATAGCTCCCTATCTCATGAAGACAGTGATAACAAACAATAAAACAATGGAAGAGTATTGTTTATGGCCAAGCACAATAAGCAAGAGGCATCTGACAAAGAAGAAGAGATGATTGAGGTTGAATTTAAAAACGAAATAATCAGGGTTATCAAAGAGCTCAAGGCTGACAAGAATCACGTCAACACTCTTGAAGACGAATTAAAGACAGAGAGGGAACAAGTCCCAAATATTAAAATAAAGGTTGAAGAATACAAATGAGTTGAAGAATCGCTAAGGCAAGAATTAAAGGAAAGAAATAAGGAAAGAGAAGCAATGGAAGCTGAAATAGTTTCTCTACAAAAGTAAGTAAAAAATGGAAAAAACAAATCAAAACTACACCAACATCTCAAAGCCATTGGAAGAAATCATCAAAAATCAACGATCAAATAGTGGCAAGATTGGTCTTGGTTACAAAGAAAAATCTGAAAAAGATCCAAGTCCTTATATAACAATAAAATAAGATGGATATGAAAAATCTAACAACCAGGTAGACCTCCCAGCCAACTCAAGAGATCAGGACTCGCAGGAAGAACCATAGAAGACAATTCCTCAAAGAATATTTCCTCCTAGGTATCAACCTATCTTCTATGGCCATTGTTATTCATGTGGAAGGCTTGGACATAGAGCTATAGAATGTTTCACGTATGTTTGGAATAAATACATTTTCGGGAGATCTTTTAGAAATGGATATTCTGGAACTCAAAATAATATTAACGAATTTGATCATTTTAGAGATGATGTTGAATGTTACAAATGTAACAATTTTGGACACCTGGCTAAAGATTGCAGACTTGGAAGTTCTTCAAAGGAATTCTCGCAAAATCAGAATGAACAAATATGGAAAAAGAATATTGAGAAATGTGTTCTCGCTCTCAAGGCTCAAAGCAACAGAAATGTTTGGTAAGTTGATAGTGGTTTCTCAACTCATATGACTAGAGATAGGAATAATTTCATATCCTTGAAGGAAAATAAGGATGGAACAGTGTCTTTTGGAAATGACGGGTCTTCAAACATCATAGGAGTAGGTGCATTCACACTTGGAAGCAAGAATGCATTAGTGAAGGATGTGTTGTTGGTTGAAAATATGAATCACAATATGCTCAGTGTTGGACAGATGTGCGATCAAGGACACGCGATTATATTTAACTCTAAGAAATGTGAAATTAGGAAAGGCAAGTTCAGTAAAATTGTGGCTACAGCAAGCAGAGCTCCAAATGACATATATATTTTGGATGAGACACCTAAAGGGTGCTTTTAGGCGAAAGAAGACAAAATTTTGTTATGGCACAAATGAATGGGACATATAAATTTCGAAAATTTGGTCAAGATCAACAAGAAGGAAGCAGTAAGAGAAATTCCTAAAATTTCAAAACCTACCAATATGATATGTGAATATTGTCGGCACAGCAAGCAAAAAAAAGTTGAGTTCAAGACAAAAGAACACTTTGCATCACATCCATTGGAATTAGTACATACTGATCTGTGTGGTCCTGTGAGAACAAAAGGTTTAGACATATAATTATGGTAATGATATATGATTACACCAGAATGACAGTGGTCAACTTCTTAAAGAAAAATACTGAGGCATTCGAGTGTTTTAGAATCTACAAGGAATTGGTAGAAAATGAAACTAATTTGAAGATCAAATATCTAAGATCAGATAATGGCGGAGAATTCACTTCCAAGGCATTTCAGCAATACTATGATGAAAATGGAATAAAAAGGAAATTCTCAACAGCCAGAACACCACAGCAAAATGGAGTTGTTGAAAGAAAGAAAAAAAAATCGTACAAGAAATGGCAAGAACAATGTTAAATGACTCAAAATTAGATGATAAATTTTGGGTTCAAGCAATCGACACAGTTGTATTCATTCTAAACAGAGGTCTGTTAAGGAACAATTGTAACATGACTCCATACGAACTATGGAAAGGAAGACCGGATAACGTCAAATACTTCAAAATATTTGGAAGTAAATGAAACATCAAAAGAGAAGAAAAAATTGGGCAAGATTGATTCATGTGTCAATGGAGGTATTTTCATTGGTTATTCACGCAAAAGGAAGGCTTATAAATGCTACAATCTAAGGCGAA
Source organism: Pinus albicaulis (assembly GCA_034641835.2). Classification (NCBI taxonomy): domain Eukaryota; kingdom Viridiplantae; phylum Streptophyta; class Pinopsida; order Pinales; family Pinaceae; genus Pinus; species Pinus albicaulis. The sequence goes on along the minus strand of CM076569.1, from coordinate 873,865,119 downwards.
AACAAATAATGGAAAACATAAATGTTGATTTTGATGAAGATTGTGTTAGAAAGGATGACATTGAGATTGTCCCTTCAAGAAAATCTAAGGGATATGAGGGATAATATCTGAAGGATGAAGAATAAGCTTCATAGCAAGAACAATCAAATAAGGAAACAACAGTTAGTCAAGAGGAAATAAGAAATGATCAGTAGGATGTACAAGAAAATTATCCAAAAGCTTTAAAAGAATGGTGTCAAAATAATCATCTTTCATATCAAATCATAGGCAACATAAATGAAGGAATTGGAACCAAAATAATTCGACAGCTTTTTTCATCACCGCAAGCCCACCTTGCTTTTTTAGCAACTTTTGAGCCTAGAAATTTTGAGGAAGCTAGTCAAGATGAACACTGGGTAGCAGTTATGAATGAAGAACTAGATCAAATTGAGAAGAATGACACTTGGGAATTAGTTCCACAACCAAAGGATAAAAATGTTAATGGAACTAAATGGGTCTTTAGAAACAAATTGAATGAGGATGGATAGGTTACCATGAATAAGGCAAGATTAGTCTGCAAAGGATATGAAAAAGTTGAAGGAATTTATTTAGAAGAAACATTTGCTCATGTTTCCAGAATGGAATTTATCAGAATGTTCCTTGCTTATGCATGCTCGATAAAAATCAAGGTCTACCAAATGGATGTTAAGTCAACATTTCTAGATGGTGAATTGGAAGAAGAATTTTACATTCAACAACCCAAAGGTTTATGCTCTCTGAAAATAAAGACTATGTCTGTAGATTAAAGAAGGTATTATATGGTCTCAAGTAAGATCCTAGAACTTGGTATGCTTGTCTTGATGGATATCTACATCAACAAGGATTCAAGAAAGGTAGGGTCGACATTAATATCTTTGTGAACGTGGATCAATATAACCTAACAATTATCGAGGTATATGTGGACGATATAATATTTGGAAGCAATGATGATAGATTAAGTAAAAACTTTGCCACAAAATGCAAAGTGAGTTTGAAATGTCTCTACTTGGCGAGCTGGCATACTTTTTAGGGCTTCATATATTTTAGTAGGATAAAGGAATATTTATATATAAAACCAAGTACATCAAGGAAATGCTCAATAAATTCAAGATGGAAGATTGCAGGCTTGTCCTTACCCAAATGGTAACAGGTTGCAATTTAATTTTAGAAGATTCGTCAAAGGATGTGGACCAGAGGTTGTATAGATATATGAAGTGGCAAACTTCTCTATATGTGACATCTTCTCGCCCATACGTAATGCAAGCAATTGGACAAGTAGCAAGATTCCAAGGAAGACCAAAATAATCTCAAGTTAATTACAAAAGGAATTCTTTGATATCTTAAGGCACATCATAATATGGTTTATGGTATCCCAAAGGAAATGATCTAACTTATCCATGCTTATACAGATGCACAGATGAAGTGTCGTATTTACCCATTGGTTTTCTTCATGAGCATAAATCTATTAGGTGGTTGCCTTGTTTCATGGTTACAAAAATCATTATTCAATTTTGTTTTCCACAGTATGAATATATCGTGTCATCGTCTGTTGTAATCTTGTTCTTCAAAGGGATAATATGTATTTTGTATTCTTGTACATCTTCTGCTGTCCATATCATCTATTTCTAGATAACACCAAGCACGTTGTCTCCAATAATCATGTGATGCATTCCAAAGCAGAGTACATTCTGATCAAATATCATTTCATTAGAGAGCAGGTCCCAGAAAAGAATATCAAGCTTGAATATATTGGCACAAAGGAACAAATTTTTGACATATTTACCAAACCATTACCTCGTGAATCATTTTAGTAACTTCGCCAAAATCTTTGGATTCTCCCAAGTTCTCATTAGACTCTTTCTCTTATCTAACTAAGTATAAAAGGGGAGTGGAGGTGTGTACAGATTCATAGGCTGACAGTTTTTCAAGGGGAGTTACCCTTTGCCATTGATGACAAAGGGGTAGAGAATGCAGTAAGAGTAGGAAGAGGTTTCATGATCACAGGGGGAGTACTTATGTTGCCATTAATGCCAAAGGGGGATATTTTTTATCAATGGTTTTCATTGATGTCAACCCAAGTAGCACCAGGGGATACCCCTATATTGCATGGGAATTTTGACTTGACAACTTACTCTATTCTGAGTCAAGGATATTTTGGATGGATTCTAATTTTCGATATATTTCCTTTGATATATGGCACGCCATGTAATTCTTCACAGTTTGAGAGATATTCGTGTTTGAATTTAGTAACCCCGGTTATTGGGCTAAAACCCCATGGGGTTGTGGCATGGCACTCATCATTGGTTGTGGCCATTGAATAGTCAATAATTAATAATTTTTTAAGCTCCTAAAATCCCTTCAACGTTCACTTATTGAAAACCCTCTCAACCTAAGCATTTCTATAAATTGTGACCCTCATATCCTCCTCATGTAAGGATTTCATTGCTTCAAACAGGTCAAAGTGGATTTTTTTCTATTAATATTTTTCTATCAAGCTTCAGAAGCTGAAATTAAAACCCATTTCATCCAAAATATTGATGAACCTCATGAAAAAATTTCAGATCTTGGTTCGCTATATTTTTGGAGATATGATCTGAGGAAGTTAGGCTTTTTGTAGACTCCTGAATTCCATGTCAAATAGGTGACCTTGGGAAACTCACCATAACTTTCTCTCTGAGCATTAGATTCAAATTTTATAAAATTTTATAGAAAGAGGACGAATTATAGTTTTTTGGGTATCATTTTTAGGACCGAAGATCAAAACAGTGACATGTGGAACTTCATACAAGTTCGCTCTATTGAACCAATCTATAATAAATTCATCGTGGGAGATTGGGCATAACTCTTTCTTGAAGAATTAAATATCGATCAGACCTGTGGGGTTGGAAATAAAACTCAGAGGGCTACCACAGAATGAAATTTTAGGCCTTGGAGATCCAAAATTATATAGATACAACATATTCAATATCGAGTTTCTAGAAGGCAAGAAAAAGTATGCATTCAAGGATCATTGTTGTAAGGACCACACATAAATATTCAAGGGTATGTCTGCTACAACAAGGTATGTATGCTTAGTGTTTGCAATTTAATTTGAATATCATCTCTAACATGTGTTCTTTGAGGACAGTGTAAGTATTTTGTATGTATGTTTGTTTTGGTTTTGTTCATAAATGTTTTTTTTCCAAGGAAAAAGTCGAAATTTTCATTAATTGTAAGGAAAATTATATGTTGCATTTGCAGCAGATTTGCATCAATCATACTCTGTAAGATATCAAAAAATATATGGTAGATTTATGATAACAAAACTGTTCAGCAGTAAAAACAAATATATACAAAATAATCATTGTGCATGCCCTAATAGACATATGATCATCAAAAAATATAGAAGTGTGTATGCAGAAGTTGAAAAGAGAAAAATAAGGCCTTTGATCAAACAGGTTGTTTGGGAGGCGCTAGGGGGAAAAAATCCTCTATGAAAGGCCGATGGTAATGTTAATATGTATTCGGCCCCTTGTATTGTGTAATATGTCATTGTCCCCATGTTAAGTGGGTTGCTTCTTTGGACAAGCGGTCAGCATCCTGATTCATTTGCTTGTAAATGTGAGTAACAATAATGATATAAAAAATATTTTTAAGAGAAAGTACTTCATCCAAAAAATTTCTAAGAGTGTGTACATGACATGTAGCATTATTATTGAACTAGTTAATAATGATCTTAGAGACCCCAAATATATGTATCATGTTGCATATTTTTTCTAAGGAAAAGATGAGGAGCAGTCTGAAAAAGCTGAGCTTTGAGTAGTTATTTGTTCCGGGGCCTAAACCCATTTTGATCTGAAAGAAATGATTTTCAGATAGGTACAAAATGGCCCCTCCACTGCAACCATCAATCTCGGCGGCACCATCAAAATATGCCCAAGGGAGATTTTTTTCAATGACTTCGGGCACTATAACCCTTTCTACCTTTGTGTTGGCCTCTTCAGGGATGGAGTGATAGAGGGCTAAAATGGAGTTGTGAATGGAGGTCTAAGATATCGAGGTGCTACAGAAAATGATATGGTTCTAAGACATCCAAAGGCCCCAAGTAATCAGGAGGGGTAGGTTGCGGGCCTTGGTCGAGGTACAAGAGTGCCACCAGTTTTGCCAAGCCATGGTGATAGTGTCCCCCTACCATGGGCGATTTATACCAAGTTCCTTAGTAATAAGAAGCCAGGTGTTATAAGTCGAAGGGAAATTGAGGAAGAGATGATAGATATCCTTAGTTTTTTCTTTGAAGAGTGCACACCGAGAGGGGCCATGAATGAATCTCTTAGCCATATTATCCTTTGTCGTCACACAGTTTGTAAGAATGCACCATATAAAAAGACAGGTTTTGGGAGGAGCTCTTAACTTCCATAGAGGTTTCCACCACCAACTCTAATCCCGGGGTTGAAGAGCATTAGTGAGGGAATTATATCCATCTTTGGGAGTGTAATTATCTTTGGAGGTGATGGCCCAGAGAAATTCAACCTCAATATCTGAGACCCTGATATGAGAATTCTTGAGATCCCTCATATATTTGTTCCAAACCCCCCACCAACGCTTAGGGATATTCAGGTCATGTGGTACCTGTGAAATCCAATCATAGTTGGCCCTGTCAGCAACCTAACTGATCCAAGAGATCCTTGTCTCACTTAAGAATACCTTGATGTCCTGAGGGAGAAAATGTTCCTTGCCGCTACCAGACCAAGGATCCAAGCCAATCCGGACTAGTGTGCTTGCACCAATATGCAAAGCAAGACCATGTTTGATGATAGCTATAGATTTCATGATGGTAGGTCAAACAATAGATGAGCAGGTTTGGGGGCACTGAGAACTTCTGATCCACTCAAGTGTAGGAACAGGAGCAATGTATTTAGAATTGGTGACTTTCTGCCATGGACTGTGGGAGGTCAATAGATGTCATCCCATTTTGGCAGCTATAGAATTTGTGAAAATATTCAGATCCTTGAGGCCCCAACCCCCCCCCCCATAGCTTGGGCTTTGTGATTTTCTCCCATCTCACCCAAGCGAAGGTGTGACCATCATCCTTGGCCCGCCAAAGAAAATGTCTATAGATTTGTTGTATCATGTTGGTGACACCTTTAGGAATCCAGGCAACTTCCATCCAATACACAGGGATCGCCTCCAAAACATATTTGATCAAGACAAGTCGACCCGCTCTAGAGAGCCATTTTTGCTGCCAAATGTTGATTCTCTACTCAATTTTATCTATGAGCCAATTCCAATTAGTAATTCTATAATCATTGGGATTTAGTCTAAAGCCCAAGTATTTTAGGCCCTCTTCAACGTGCTTATGATCAAATTGAAATAGGTGAAGAGCATGCCGCCACTATTGGATGGTGAAATTTGAAATCATGATGATGGATTTGCCATGATTGGGTAGAATTCCAGTAGCAGTATAGAAGGTGGAAAAAATATTATTGAAACAAATGGAATCCCACAAGGAGCCATCTAGAAATATGAGCACATCATCAACAAAAAGCAAGTGCTTCAGATATAAAGTGTCACTGATTTTGACACCTAGGAGCTAACCTTCATTTCTATTAGAGGCAATGAGAGTAGTGAGGCCCTCCATTATCAGTAGGAAGAGGAGAGGGGATAAGGGGAATCCTTGATGAAGCCCCTGACTAGCATGGAATAAAGGTGTAGCAACCCCATTGATAAGTAGACTAAAAGAGGTGTTAGTGATACATCACATAATACATTGAATGAAAGAGTGGGGTCAGCCAATATATGTGAGAATCAAATTGGAGGTAGGTCCAGCAGGTATAGTCAAAAGATTTGGCCAAATCAATCTTAAGGATAGTGTATTTGATTTTATTGAGTTTGATAGAGTGAAGGGATTCTTGAGTGGTGCCAGTGGCCTTATCGATTCGTCTATTATGTAGGAAGGTGAATCTCTCCTCGGATATATGCTGAGATAAGATAGGTTTGATACAGTTAGCAATTATCTTAGCAATGATTTTGTAAATACAATTGCACATATAGATAAACTACTAGTCACTGACAGAAAGATGTTTTTCCACCTTGGGGATGAGGGAAATGAAGATAGAGTTGAAGTTTTCATACATTCTGCCTGAAACTCTGCAATCTTCAATGACCAACATCAGATCCTTTCCAATGAGCTCAAATAAGGAAAGGAAAAATTTGATAGGCCATTCTTCTGGCCTAGGACTCTTGTCCTTTTTGTTCATAAATGTTGAACGTGTTTACATTTGAATTTTGAATATTTCTCTGACATATGTTTTGCAGGATAGTGTAAGTATTTTGTTTGTATATTTGTTTGGGTCTTGTTCATTAATGCATGTGCAAGAAGGAGGACACAATAAGACAAATCGAACACATACTAGAAGGATGTGCAGTGCCAAGGTACCATTACTTGAAGCAAGCACAAAATTACCTTAGCAATTGTTAGTGATCCAAGAAGTGGTGTCAAGTTAAGTATCAGGTCATCTCAAAAGTCAATGTTGTAAAAATCATCATTGTAAAATTGTAAAAGAGCCAATATACCTAGAGTTGAAGAGGCCTTTTCGGGAGGTATAGAAGTCATTGTTGGATAATTTTATGGTTGGGTTGCAAGTCATAGTGTGATTGGGTGATTAGTCTAGTTCAAGAAAATCATCGTGGATCATTGTCCCTGGTACGGGAGTCCACACTCTTGTCTTATTTATGATCATTATAGGGTGATGGGGAGGTGCTAGGTTGGTGCATGAAGTCACCTATAGGTTGGAATCTGTGAACACTTCAGGTTGGTAGGTTGTTCTAGGATGTCGGGGCATCCATTCAGTTGACTACTGAAGAAACCATGGAGATGTAGCGTCCTTCCAGTGGGATTTGGAGAAGAATGTTTTTCTATAATTCTAGGAAGTTGTAACTTTCATTTCAATTGGGGCTTAAGATTAAAGAATTTATTAGAAAAGCGTTCGGTATTTTTTTACCCGGTGGGGATTTTCCACCTAAAATTCGTGTGCCTATTGTGTTCTATTGTTTATTGTTGTTACGGGATAAAAATTAACAATAATTGAAGATTAACTAACGCTCTACAAATATTTAAATGTGCTAATTGCTCAAGAAAACTGATTCACCACCCCCCCCCCCCTCTCTCTGTATTTCCAACAGTGAACACCTTGATTGAGACTAGGAATCCTCGACTGGTGAAAGGTGGGATACATGGTAAAGCTCAAAGGTGAATACCCTCGATTGGGCCTAGGAATCCCTTGACCGGTAATGGTGGGATACATGGTAAATACGAGAGGTTGAGACAGACAAATTACTCATGTTTTCGGTGGATAGATCCCTAGGAATACATGCTTATTTAGGGCTTAGTGATCTAGTGAGGATTGTGGTAAAGACTGGTTGTATTAATGAGGGTTCAGGCCTAGTGATTCGATGGGATTTGCGGTAAATCATGAGGAAGCCCTTATTGGTTTTTTTATGATTCGCACAATCATGATTGGAATATGGCACGGGGGTGGTTGACTGAAATAAATATTTGGTTCAACCAATCTATTGTCGGGTGGTTCAGGGAGTCCCATACCTTTTTGGATTATGCATTCATTAATAAAAGCTTCTTCTCCTTGGTATTTCATGTGTAAGTGTATTGGCTTCTATATGGATTTTATGGTTGTTATATCCTTGTTATTTTTTATGGTTATATGTTGGTTGTGAGCATGTTTTATGACAAACTTAATGTATGGCTCTCATCATGTTTTGATTAGAAATTGAATGTACAATGAATATGTTACCTAATATATGATAATCCAGCTAATATGATAATGCAACAATGCTTCCATATGAATCTCAGATAAGTATGAGACCCTTATGCTCATATCCTTTGTTATGACATGTAGATTACATATTTGTGACATGTTTGACGAAATGTTTTTCATGGCTAGTAGCTATTTGATCAAGTACTTCTACTGATGACCACATTAGCAACCTTGTTTCAGTGTTATTTATCATTTCTAGAGGTTTCATGAAGTTATGGGCAATGGCCTGAGACCTATCCTTGAATAAGTAGCTCAGAACTTGGGGTCGTTGGCATAGAACTACCTGGAAAATTCCACATTCATTGGCATGCCTTGTTGTGGGAATGACTGGAAGGCCTTAGTCACATGCATGACTTGTCATGGGAGCGGCTGAGGGTCCAGGATAATAAAATTTCAAGTTGCCTCAAGGGTTGGTCACCTGGAATGGTTGATTGGCTCCTTAAGGTTTTGTAGCATGTGTGGAAGGTCAGTTTGGTTTCGTTATGTCAGTTCCACTTCCTTAACCATACATGGGGAGTTAAATCACATCATATTAGCCTCTCGTCACATGTTTACCCCAGTGGACCTGTTAGCTTGGGTAAATGTGGGAGGATCATTATTAATGAACCTTTATTTTTTGTGTCTGAGTTACTAAAACAAGTGCATATAAGTGCTCCACACATGTGGGATGGCCATTGAGATGAATAATGTTTAGAATGGGGGATACTTGAAACAAATGGAGAAGCGCATGTTACGGGACAAAATATAGTTATTTCACATATAAATGGTCATAATTGTGTTACTCAAGGAATGGTTATTATCCTTGTTAAATAAATAATATTTAGTGGGCACTAACATAACATTGTAGATGAGGATGAATGGGATAAAATGAATAAATGTGTTTTTTTCAATATGGAGGCGACTAGGAAATGAGTGGTGATGTATGATGAGATGCATACAAAATTACCTGAAGACATAAAATCATCTAAAATGTTAAGCACAACACATGTTATACTCCTTAAAAATTTGCATGAGCAAAGGTCTTGGATAAAGGAGCAAATTCAAAATTTTGGACAAGCCAAGGAAAAGCAATGTAGATGCATTAAACATGTAGAAATCAGATGTGAAAGTGTGTTAATGACCTGATCATGAGATTAAATTATTCTTCTTATTTTTCTAAGGAAATAAACTAGCCTCCCTCTTAGCCCTAGCGGGGATTTTAACCTTAGTGGGGAAGATAATAGTCATTCTGCCCAAACACCTAAGATAACCCCAATTGACAATCATGAGATTAACTACATAAATTTTAATTATATTTGTGTATTGTTACAATTTAATTCTAATTATTGATTTCACTGTGTGCATTTTTATATGCAAGTAGGTACAATTATATCTTGCAATGTGGGAATATTGTCATCTTTTTACAGTGGAGAGTATGAATCATAACAAATATACATGTAATTATATATTTTATATTTTATTTAATCAAAAAAATTGTGCAATTTCGAGGGATATAAACCTAAAATAAAGACAACTGATCATATTGGCATCATTAAATAGATAATTGAGTTGAACTATAGGTCTTTTAAATGGGTGACTTCGAATGTAAATGTCTTGATCTTTTTATAAAACAAAATATGTTACATATGACATAAATATTTTTGAATTTTGGCTTCTGTGATCCATCATAATTTTTACATAGATATTTCGGTGATAATCACATAGGAGAAGAATTTGTCAATGTGTTTCGAACCAACCAGTGTGGTTCATCTTCAGGACCAGATTAGAAATCATATCATGGCATAAAATAAATTAGTTCTTTTCCGCCATTGTTTTGTCTAGTTCTATATCTGTGTTTTCTGGAATCTGTTTCTGAGTTATTTCATTTTCTAACATGTGGTATCAAAGCTTGGTTATATGGGAGTTTCTTGAATTAGTGCAGAAGGTCTGAAGGTATGAAGTGAATTGATCTGAGTGGAGAACCAAGGGGTCAGTGCCAAAAATTCAATCGGTAACTTTTTTCTGTGTGTTTGTTTTTACTGCTGATCTGGAAGTGTTTATCGGCTCTCATAAGTGTTAGAGTATTTTCTGATGAATGATGTGTAAAATTTTATTGATGTGGCTGATTCAAAGGATGAATTGTAGACATCGACAGTTTACTGTATTATGACATGTGGAAATGTGTATTATTTTTGAACCATTGCATCCTGCTACTTGGACTTCCACTTTTACATGTACCTGAATATTTTTCCCTCTGCATGCTAGTGCCCATCAAGTTTCCTGTTTGACCATTCATAGTACAGCCATAGCGCACCTGGTTGCTTGAGCTTCCATTTATTTGATTAGTTTTTGTCTTGACCATTCCCTTGAAATCAAGATTAGAATAATGCTCTCCACAATGTAATCCAGCATTGATAGGCATCATCTGCTTGTCAGTTTCCATGGGAACCACCACACTTTCCTACTTAGTTTGAAGTCTATTACTATGAAGTCCGGGTTGAGACAGCCAATTGACACTAGGATTTTAAAATGCCAATAAAATTCAATTTTAACAGGAAATGAGAGCCAATTCATCTCGACACAGTTGAATGAGTCATGGATTGATTGAAGCCCGGAAAGCTCTAGTGGTGAATTGATTTGAACCAGTGAACCGTGACAGTGAAAGGGTCGAAGAACAACATAAACTCTGAAGGACAAACCATGAATGGAAACCTTTCCATTGTTGTGGGTTGATAGCGTTTGCATTTGGTTGGGGTTGGCTTCCAGCATGGAAGTGTTGTGGCAACTGCTTGAAGCTGAACGCAGAGCAGAACTTGTGTGTGAACCAGTACTCCAATTGGAACGCAGAGAAGTTTTTGGAGAAGCTTTCGGTCTCGTTTTATTTTGTGGAGATTCGTAATCACCAAAATTTCATTCTTGGGAAATGCACAAGGTGCTTAATTTTTGAATTTCACAGAAGAATCAGCGAGTTCCGAGGAAAACCAATGCTCGGCGACACCATAGAGGTTTGTGTATTATGCTACTACAGATGTCATAATATTAATATTCATGGTGAAGGTTTGTTAGTTTCCAATGCTAGCATCATTCAATGTTCTTCTGAGGCTAAAATCACAGATCTGGAAGCTCAAAAATATGGCTCTGCTTCAACTCCATTGTTTGACATTTTAAAGTAGATTCGAACTATATGTCTGCGTCCCTCCTTTGGTACATTTTTCTGCTAAAAACTCTTGACAAACCTGCAGGTATGAGGCATTGAATAAGATAATCTATGGTTAAAAAAAAAAAAAACACTCAAGCGTATTTCGGTCCTTCATTTCAGAAATATATTGTGGGTGATTAATGTCAGAGACATCATTTGTCCCCCATTTCAGAGACACATTAACACAGTCTGAAGCAATTTTGTGGCCCAAATCTAAGGAGAAATCTTCGGCCCTATGGTTCGGCATTTTATAATGACAGTTTAACACCAAATCCTTCAAATTCAAGTTGGATCTAAAGGTTATGCATGTAGCCGTCTTCCAGGACACTTATATAGCTACATTTCTTATGGTGTGCAGAAGTAATTGGTAGCTAGTCCAAGCTTACAGAACCATAATCTAGTGTGTAAGTCAAACCCACACTTTCATGCCTAACCAGTGCACTAATATTGGAGAGGTAAAATATATTGAATTTTTCTCTGAATTGGTCTGTGGTGACATATTTCAGGGTTTGTCCTGAGGTTTATTTTTTGTAATTTCTCATCGGAGCATCAGCACTGGTTTCAGAGAGAGGTCTCTATCCTAGTCTTCGAACGCTTCGACGATTGACTTGGACCCGTAATCTCGATAATCTCTTAACTTAGTCTTCTCTGATTTAAGGGTTGTGCAGAAGGTGTATTTTGGCTTGGTGGTACTAACAAATATTATGGCAGTAAAGGTAAGCTAGTGTTACAGAAAGCATCTTGGCATTTATCCGGCAAGTCCAAGGCAAATCATTCAAAGGAAATCTGGAGCAAACCACTCGACATCTCCAAGACAGTCAATGGAGTAACAGTGTCATTCTCTACACAGCAAACCACTAGGCATCTCCAAGACAGTCAATGGAGGGATGTGAATGATTTTTTAAGGAATGAAGTAATAAGGTGTTTTTTTTATATGTGAACAATTTTGAAGTTATAAGAGATGAATGAAATTTTTCATTTTGAGTGAGAGAGTGCTTTACTGAAATTTGGAAAATTGAAAATTGAAAAGGGTAGTAAAGTCAGGCTTTTTTGAAGAAATAAGGTGTGTTTCCATTTGTATTTGGAGAGATAAGGTGATTTGTTGTAAATTTGGAGGGATAAGTGTTTTGTATCTGGAGTGATATGTGCAATTTTTTCAGAGCAATTTCTTGTTCTAATTCAAAGTATTGTTTTTACTTTGAGAGAGATTGAGTCGGTGAATATCCAGATTTTGAAGACAAATTGCTTCCAAGGGTTTTGAGCTTGGCATATTCATTACTTGAAGGTGGATATTTCTTATGTACTCAATACTTAATAAAGATATCATTTTTTGGTGATTGTGTCCTAGATCCGCCCGAAATTGAATAAGGGGATCTTAGATACACCATGTGTGTTTGTGATGGCGCATGTTTTTTATGGCTTCATGTTGTTGTTTCTGATTTGTGTCTAGTTGTGACACATCAATGATTTCATACATATAATTCAATACAAGCAAGCACAACACATAGCTGCAAGATCAACATATGCATTTATGCCACTACAACATATAATCAAAGATTGTCTACATCAACATTCTACATGAACAATCAAATTCACTTAGTCAAGTTGATGCATTTCAAAGCAAAGTCTACATCAGCGTTCTTGCAAATCCATTTCAGAACTTGTAATCAGATTCATTGTTTTAAGTGAATCATTAAAAATTCATTGTTATTGAATTTTTAAGAGAACAAGTGAATCATTAAAATCATTGTAAGCTTTCTTGGGTGCATTGTCGACAGTGTTCGACACCCTTCCTTTACGCAAAATCAAGTGAGTGCATGAATTTCTGAATCAAACAAGCAACAAGTTTACATCTCCAAGCGAGCATGATTATTCATTGAAGCAATTTGCATCAATTCAGTACAAAGATCAAACCATCAAGCGAGCCAGCGTGAAGTTCATTGCAGCAAGAATCAACCAAACACGTTCAACTCTAACACCAATCAAGCAAGTTTAGATCGACATCAAGCAAGCGTGGTTATTCATTCAAGTGAGCATGAATTCATCAAGTAAGTCAAGTGAGCACTTAAACAAACGCGATCATCATCAAGCGAGCGTGAATTCCATAGTTTAAGCAAGAAAGTTCTACAACTCTAGCAAGTGTTCTCAGCAAGCGCAATAATCAAAAAATCAAGCGAGTGTGCCATTCACGTCACATAGAAAGTGAGCCTTCACGTACCAAAATCAAGTGAAACAATTCAAAGCACAACATCTACAACAAGAGAGCCTGATTTTAAGTGAGCGAGTTCAGATGGCACAACATATTCAGTTGTTAAACATTCTTCACAGTTTAATCATCTCGAGTGATGAAGACATGGTGCACATCAGCAAAGAAACTCTTGTTGATCTTTTATGGCATCTACAACAAACACATGAAACTATTGAGTTTCTTCAACTAGAGTCGCAACTTCAAAGGATTGAATTGCAAGAAAAAAGTGATACTTTCAAGTTTTTGAACCATCCAGATGATAAGTCATTCATTCAAACAACTTCAAGTGTCGAATTTGTTCCAGTTCCAATTTCTTCCAAGCCCATCAGCAAGCCATGGGAAGAAATTCACAATAACAGGAATCGATGCGGCTTAGTATATGTCAATGATAACACCAACTTACATATCCCAGATTATTCCAAGCCAATTAAGTTCGTCAGTGCCGGATTTCTTGCACAACTCACCTCAGTAGATTCTGAGAAAGTTGCAGACAACCAGCAATGCACACAACCCAAAGTTGCAGACAAACAAAATTTCACACAACCTAAAGTTGAAGTCCAACGAAATGTTCTCATTGTCAAAGAACCGGTCATATGGAAGATTAGCGTTTTGATCTCCATCCTCGTCTCCATTGTGGTAAGCCCAATAATTCCTCAGAAAAATGTCACAACCAACAACAAACAGCCCGATTGAAGATACATTATGAATGGATCGACCCTTGGAAATGGTCATCCACAGTCAAAGAATTGTCTCAGTTCTACAATCGCATACAATCACACATAGTGTAGCCAACAGTGAAAAGACGATGGTACTCTCATGCAGTTGAACAGGGGAGTACACCAGTGTAAAACTCCTACACCTGAAAGGGGGGAGTTCAGGAATACTTTCCAAGAGAAATTTCTCTCCTTTCAGTTGACAAAGGGGGAAAAATGTCAATGAAATTGACAGTGGTTTTCAGACTGAAAGTCTCGACAAAACCAGCAAAAGTAGCCAGTGGGCATCTTCAACAGCCAGTGGGCATCATTAAAAAAAATTCCAGTGGACATCAAAAAATTTTCTAGTGGGCAGTCGATAGCAAAGAAGCAGTGAACAGTTTTAAGCACAGCAAAAGCAACAGTGAGTTTTTTTTGACATCATCAGCCAGTGGGCTTTGAACAAATTTTGTCAATGGACAAAGGATGTTGATTTCATGCAAAGGACAAATGGATATTTTTGCAACTTGGCACTTGATGGAGTTGTCAAGCGAAATTCAGAGATGAATCAGACATACAGCTAACTCATGGTCTCTTCAGATTGCAGTTTTTCAGCATCCAACTTTGGCGGTTTTTTAGGCAATGTTTTTTTAGGATCAACATGAGAACTTGGAAGATGGTTCCTCATTCTTATTTTGGATTTTTCATTGAAGGGGGGAATGCTAGCCTCTCTCAAATAACAATAATAAATCCAAAATAATAAATTAATTAATTAAATATTCCAAGCTAGGAATATGTGCCTAACTCTTGGGTTGTTCCTCAAATATTGGAGTTTGCTTAGTAACTCCTATCTTGGTGGGTTTTTGGTGAGAAATTGTCTCAACCAAAGGAGTCTAAGATAGCTTGGACTATCTTAAGACATTTTCTCTCATCTATTTAAATTGTAAACTAATTTTTTTTAATAAGAGAGAATGATGAGAATGCCATGAGGCTAAAGCCTCTTTTCCACCATTGTCTTGTCTGGTTCTGTATCTGTGTTTTCTGCAATCTGTTTCTGAGTTATTTCATTTTCTAACATTAGTTGGTAAAAAATAATAATTTTTATTATTTTATTATATTTTTTATTAAAATTAATTAATCAACCATTTTAATTTGAGAATGGTATTTAGTCTCATGGTCAAAATTTATTGTTTCAAATAAATACATATTAAAATTAAGAGAAAATAATTATTTTAATTGTTTGTTTTATATTTATCTCTATTTATAATGTTATTAATAAATTTATTATATTTATCTTTGTTTATAATGTTAATGAGAAATTTTTTTACTAATAATATTCTCAAAATTAAAATTATTTTAAACAATATTACTATTAAGAAATAATAAATTAAATTAAATTTATCATGCAGAATGAATAAAGGAAGTGCTCTTAAATTAATTAAATAATTAATTATAATTAATTATAATAAATTAACCATCACCTACGAATATAGGGCAGGGATCCCACACATGTTAATACTCCAACCATCATCTATATTAAGATTGATCGATATTTTTTCAATTTCTAAAGCCTCCCTTAACTTACGATGATGAAAATGGTCAATCCTGGCAATGACCTTAGCCTCTTCAATGCAGATGTGATGGTTAGTCTTTTCTTCATGTTTTTCTAAATTAGAGGAGTGGGACCTTCCATATTTTATGTCGAATGCAAGTTCATAAATCCTTTGATTTATCGATCGAACAGTTTCACCAATGTATGGATCCCACAGAAGCAAGGAATGATGTAAACGCATTTTCCATCTCTAGGGTTCACAGGGTCCTTTACCGATCTTAGAGAGCTCTGAATAGTGTTAAGGGGCTTCAAGGTCGAAGAAACCTTATGCTTTTTAAGGATCGTAGCGATCTTATCCATGGTCCCTTGAATAAACGAAATGTGCACTCCATAAAAACAATCATTAGGATCTTTTTTTATTTCTAGGATATTTTTCTGCTTTAAGAAAATCTCTAAGGCCTTGGTACCTGCTATAACCATTCTTATTAAAAACAATAAGGAGGTGGGTTTTTTCTTCTTTGAGGTGGTATTCATCAGAAATTCTAAACGCTCTGGTGGCTAAGGTGATGAGAACACCTACATTATGAGCAGGAAAATGATGCGAACTAGCATGAAGATATTGCTTTGTGTGATTTTTCTTCAGAAAAACCGTATGGAAGAAAGAACTATCATCGCTTATTGAAATAAGAACGTCAAGGAAATGCAGAATACCATCAACTTCACATTCCATAGTGAACTTTATGGAGTTAGATTGATTGTTAATATGTTAGAAGAAAAGCTCCAACTTTTCCTTGCCATGAGGCCAAATGATACAAATGTCATCCAGAAACCTTTTCCAAATTTTGGGTTGGAAAAGGGTTGAGGACAAGGCCTTGGATTCAAATTCCTCCATGAAAATATTAGCCACTATAGGGGACAGGAGGGAACCCATGGCCACGCCACAGGTTTGTTCAAGGGACCATAGATAAGATCACTAGGATCCTAAGAAAGCATAAGGTTTCTTCGACCTTCAAGCCCCTTAACACTATTCGAAGCTCTCTAAGATCAGTAAAGGACCCTATGAACCCCAAAGATGGAAAAGGCGTTTACATTATTCCTTGCTCCTATGGGACTCCATATATTGGTGAAATTGGTCGATCGATAAATCAAAGGATTTATGAACACGCAGTCAACATAAAAGGAGCAGGACCTTACAAACTGATTTGACTCTTCACCCAAAGTATGATTTTTGCTTCCTAGAGTGTCTCTTTGTCAAGCAGCCCTTGAGTTCAACACCTTAGCTCTGAAACCATGTTGATAATTTAAAGGGTTGGAGATTAATTCAAATTATCTTCTTGATAATTACTTGTGAGCTTAATTGAGTTACTTATGTCTTCTCTTTGTTATCTTATTTAGTCTTTCATCAAGTCAATTATCAAAATACACAAGACACAAAACTAGGCTTCTAGAGACAGGGCAAAACTCTCCCTCTTGGACAGGAAAACCTGTAAGGAATTCTTCTTATAGATCTTCAAATGGCAAGTACCATGACCAAGACTCATACCATTGACCTAGGTATGCTTCCATGACCTTGTCACTACCTCTTCAAACTTGATTCTTCTCTTCTTCACCAATCTGCACTGCTCTGCATTGGTACTAGAGAACTTGATCTCTAAGTTTTACTTCTTGTTTCTTGGTTAACCTTTAGATACTAAATCATATTCACTTTTCATATAGTTGCAAATTTATTCCTTGAGCTGTGGTTAGGAAGGTAAATCACAGATTTACCTTCCTCATTTTTTACACCTTTAAGATTTCTTTCTTTCTTTATGTCACTGTCGCAACTTCGTGTATTGTAGGCGCATATTCATCAACAATCTAATCTCAAATCCTTATTCAAATATATCTGCACTCATATTATTGGTGTATTGCCCTTAACTTTGCTTATACCTTGACTGTGGTACCTTATACATATCCGCAATGTATCCATGTACTATACTTCAGAAACACTTTTATACTTTATGAGATCCACACTTTAGTTCAGAATAGTCTGCATATAGTCATTGTTTTACTACAGATAAATTTGCACTCATGTCTGTTCACTAGTCCGAATATAGTCACAGTTTTCCATAGAGAAATCCGCACTCTTTCTGATCTTGAATCCGCATGTAAACGTTGTCTTTGTCTCAGAGATAATCCGCACTTATTTCAGAGTTGACCAAAATTCCTGAGTGTGAATGGACCGCAGAACAGTGGTATATATAGTGCATTGTTCTTTCCTCTAGGCAGACCATACAATCACTTATTGAGCCGACTTCATCACTGAGATTTAGGTCGACTGGAGAGAGGTTATTCCAACGCTGAGAGAGGTGTTCTTCATGGTAAATAGAGCTTGTCTTTCATCCTTATTAGAGGGTTATTGTGAGCTTGTCTTCCATCTTGTCTTCCATTCTTCCACAAGGTCTTGGAGCATATATTTCTAGACTAGATCCTTCACTTAATTCTATTTATATCTAATAGACATCAAGAAGAAGTCTATTCACCTACATAATAAAATATTTCTCATGAAACCCATGAAGCAAGTACAAAAAAAATACATTTTATTATATTTGTCTTCTTCTTTACATAAGTACATAATTACATATTCAACATGAAGACCAACCTAGTTACACTTTTCAACAGTAAAATGGCGAGGTAAATGCAAAGAGGCTTAACAATTAGATATGTCAATTGGAGTTGTATTGCAGAATTCATAATCTACAAGAGGACGACATAAATATCCAGTTGGCTTCATTGAGGCTAGAAGGAGTAACACTAGTTTGGTGGGAAGCAAATACTCAAGAAGAAATGCAAATCCATGGAAAGATATCCATTTCTTGGGTTGAGTTTATTTCTTCCATTAAAAGACAGTTTTATCCATTAGCCTATATGCAAAAATATATTATGAGTTGGCAAAATTTTAAGCAACTGAAGGGTCAAACAGTTCAAGAATATACCTAGGATTTTAGAAAGAGAGATTTGTTGTAAGGAGTAAATTTGAATTCCCAAGATACACTCTTGAAATACATTGGGGGTTTACATTCCTATTTGAAACATACTAATCTTATGTTTAACCCAAGCAATTTAGATGAAGTTTGTGTACAATACACACACTTAGAGGCAAGAGGGAAACAAAGCATAGATGAGAAAAGTGAAAGTGAGAGTAAAGGAAAAGGAAAGTTTTATGGAAGAGGAAAAAGGAATAGCTTTGTAAAAAGAGAGAAGGAAAAACTCACATGCAAAAAATGTTCAAATACTGGCCATGATGAAGACCATTGTTGGCAATTTCATCCAGAATTGAAACCAAATAAACTGAAAGCCAAAGAGAAGGGAAAAACTTTTGATATAGCTAAACATGACTTAGGGTCATATTAAGGAGATGAGACAAAGATTACAACCATTGGGTTTAAAAGGTAAACATGTTGCAAGCACTATTACTTCAAATTTTTCAAATGATACTCATGATGAAGATACAAGAATAGAACTTTTCCATATTAAAGTTGTCTCTAAACATACCAATATTGAAACACTTTTTGATAGTGGGTCACAAACTAACTTCATTTCCGAAGGTTTGGTTAAGAAACTAGGCCTTGAAACTATTAGACATCCAAGACCATATCCTTTGGGTTGGATATGCAAGAATAAAAACTTGCATGTTACAAGGAAGTGCTTATTAAGGTTCACCATCCACTCAAACTTTCTTGATGAATTTGAGCTTGATGTGGTATCGCTTGATATATCAGGTATTGTATTGGGAAGTCCTTATCTATATGATATGAGAGCAGTATTTCATATCCATGAGAACAAGTATCACTTGTTTAAGGATGGTATTGAGTACATAATTAGAGTAACATAAGAAGAATACAGGTTTGTCTCTTGTACATGCAAGTGAAATGAAGAGGATAGTGAATGCAAGTCAGAACTTGACATTGTTGATTATAAAACAAAGAGATGTATTGAATCACACTTTTCAAAAATATTCTTATGCTTGTAATGAGTTGTTTTAGGATTTAACAGGTTTCCTTTGAAATAAGGTGAACAAGATGAAAAACATTTGTAGCAGTCAACATCAGTGTTGAGCAATGTTGGAAACAAGATGTCGGTGCAAGAGGGTGCAAAGGTCAAAGAGAAAGTGACAAAGCATCTTGGTGAAGAAGGAATGGGTTCCAAAAATGTTTTTTTATGGTTTCCAAAAGGTACATGGCAATGGCGAAGACACTTGGTCAAGAGTCAACGCAAGTACAAAGCGAGAACAGCTAAAAATCGCCATGGTGACAGTGTTCCAGGTGAGAAAGTTTTTAAGTTTCCTTTGATTTTGACTAAGGTAGGAATAAGATTGTTTCTGCAAAAATAGATTGTTGTTATGCAAATTCATAAATATTGCAGCATGACGGTGTCAATGACAGAAAAATAAGGTCGCAAGAATCAAGGAAAAAGTTGACTTTCTATGAAAATCTCCAAATGATGAAATTGGGAAAATATCAGTGGATAGAGACTAGAAGGGTAAGAGAACAGTACCCTAATCCACATAATCAATAATCAGAGAGCTTTTGTGGTCCAAAAGGCTTCTACTGGGGATGAGTGATTAGAGGCTTAGTATTTCAACTCAAAATTAAAGTTCTCAAAATTGAATGAAACCAGAATGAAAGCGACTGGCTCATCACAAGGAATCCAACACAACTCGTTTCATTGAAAACCGAGTTCAGATGGAGTTATGGTCTGATGATCGTCGTTCAAACAAGAAAAATTTTATTAAAAAATTGCAGAACATGTACAAGCTGATGACATGGCATCCCAGTCAGCATTTAGGGAATCTTCTTCAGTTTTAGTCCAATGGGACTGTGACAAGTGTCACCACGAGATTCGCCAGTTTGGTTTGTGAAGGTAAAAATTTCCCAATGACCTCCTAAGGTTGAATTTGGGTTTATGATATTATGTGGTGGAAATTTATATTTTTTAATTAATTAAGGTTATATATATATATAAACCAAATCAACGTTAATATTAGCTATGGTGGAGAGGCACATGTAAACAGTGGTATATTAATCCGTTGGCATGGTTAAATACATTACAAAGGGTTTACATTAAGGTTCGTATTATGGGCAGCGTAATGCAAAGGTCGCATGCGTATTTATATATGGTTCAATCAAACGTTCATTAAAGGCGAAGGTTAATGCATTTCCAAAAACAAGTAATGGGGGGTGGAGAGGCACATGTAAACAATGGTATATTAACCTTATGGTATGGCATTCACATAAATATTAATCCGTTGGCATGGTTAAATACATTACAAATGGTTTACATTAAGGTTCGTATTATGGACATCGTAATGCAAAGGTCGCATGCGTATTTATATTGGTTTGATCAAACATTCATTAAAGTCGAAGGTTAATGTGTTGCCAAGAGGCACATGTAAACGGTGGTATATTAACCTTATGGTATGGCATTCGCATAAATATTAATCCGTTAGCATGGTTAAATACATTACAAAAGGTTTACATTAAGGTTCGTATTATGGACAGCGTAATGCAAAGGTTGCATGCGTATTTATATATGGTTCAATCAAACGTTCATTAAAGTCGAAGGTCAATGCATTGCCAAAAACAAGTAACAGGGGGTGGAGAGGCACATGTAAACGGTGATATATTAACCTTATGGTATTGCATTTGCATAAATATTAATCCGTTGGCATGGTTAAATACATTACAAATGGTTTACATTAAGGTTCATATTATGGACATCGTAATGCAAAGGTCGCATGTGTATTTATATATGGTTCGATCAAACGTTCATTAAAGTTGAAGGTTAACGTGTTGCCAAGAGGCACATGTAAATGGTGGTATATTAACCTTATGGTATGGAATTCGCATAAATATTAATCCGTTGGCATGGTTAAATACATTACAAAGGGTTTACATTAAGGTTCGTATTATGGACAGCGTAATGCAAAGGTCGCATGCATATTTATATATGGTTCGATAAAACGTTCATTAAAGTCGAGGTATGGGTTCGAACCCGTGACCTCCCCCCAAAGAATGCGTTGCATTAACATTGGGCCATGGGCCCAGTTCTTGAAATCATGTGCGCAGAACTACCATTTGAATGCGCAAATGCTCAAGTGGCAGGAACAGAGGGGTCAGCCCCTCACCATAAAACCATGACTCGTGAATGTGACGGAGGGCTCCGACTAAAGTGCGCTTAGCGCTAAAAATGAATTTAATTACCGTTAATGACATGATTAACTTGGAGGTGGAGATGGCAGAGTCCTCCAAATGCAATGGAGCTCCAAAATTAGTGGAGTTAACTGGAGTTCTCTCCATATTTGGAGGCAAAATTGTAGGATAATTTGTTTGTTCCATAACTGAGGCAATTTTCGACCAAATTTGGCTCAGGAAGAGTCATTCTTGGTATATTTTTATGTTTTAGAGCCATTGGAATAGGTTGCAGAGGAAGAAGAGGTCATATACACGGGCTTTTGTTTCCTTGAAGATTTTTGAATCCCGGGGCCACTGGGAGGGAAGCCCATGCCTAGAGCATCCGGTAACCAAATTGAGAAAACAAATAGTCATTTCTGATAGATTTCGAAATTTTAAACTCATTCGAATAGGTTCCAAGAGAATTTGATGTATGTAAATAGAATTTTGAGCATAGTTGAGCTAATACAGAGGCCCAAGCTATGGAGATGGATCAAGGAGATGTAGCCCAGGAGGGGTGAAATCACTCATCAAAACTCTATTTTAATGGATCAATTGTTTATGGTTTGCTATTATTTATGTTGTTGTTATTCAGCCATTTAAATTCATGCTTTATTCTTTCAAAAACACTCATAAAATTCAGTTTTAATTACCTCTTTGACACACATGCAACAAGGGAACCTGCACATCAAGCATAAGATCAGTAAATAAGTTTTATATA
Organism: Pinus albicaulis; assembly: GCA_034641835.2. NCBI lineage: Eukaryota > Viridiplantae > Streptophyta > Pinopsida > Pinales > Pinaceae > Pinus > Pinus albicaulis. The sequence goes on along the minus strand of CM076569.1, from coordinate 873,842,687 downwards.
TGAAAATGAAATTAGCACAACAAAACCAACATTCAAATTCAGATCAAGTAGAGATCTAACCAAACAATGAGTCCCATGCCCAAACATAAGAGCCATCCTCATCAAAAAGGGAGAGACCACAACCTTGCATATTGTTAATAAATGAGTTCCATTCGATAAACACATGTACATTTAGACTCATAACTTTCACACTCTTCCATTTTCCAATGTAATCGAGGTTGGACGAATAGCTATATACCTTAAAGAGATAGATAATACCTCGCAGGTGGAGCTAGTAGACTAGCTCAACGGTAAAAAATTGACAATCGATACACTAATTAAAGGGAAGGTTCCCAATTTTACCTGTGACCCCTTGTCAACCTTCCAAATCATCCATCTCCAGATCCAAGGGATATTATTCAGCATTCCTCTCCACAAAATCAATCCAGTACTATGAGAGGGAGCTTAGAAGTACCATAACCAGTCTGATATCCTTTGGTTATGGCAGTATTTATCTAGGATGATTTCACTCCAGATATTTTCTCCAGTGAATGCCCTCCAAGCACTTTTCATTGCCAAGGCCATGCTAAACCAATGGAGACTCTGAAATCCCCTTCCACCATTGTGTTTTGGCTGGGAGAACAAATCCCACTTGACCATATGCCAGGAGGCACTTATTTTCCTATTATTCCAAAGGAAATTTCTCAGCGCTGGTGAATCTTGTGGATTGTCGATTTAGAAATCTTGGCAAGAGTAAACTAGAAGACAATTAAACCCTCCAAGGTTGATTTAATTAAGGAGCCATTTGTAGCATCGATTATTAATCTTACCTTACATCTGCTTTATCATCTAATTCCAATCCTCCACCATGCAGTTCTTTGGTTTGAGAAAGAAACCCAAATAAGGGAATCCTTGATCCAACGGATGCAGGTTGTAAGGAAAAGAGGCTTCAATGTGCCTGATTGTTTGCTCAAAAATATTATTGTAATAGATAACAGACTTTTACTCATTGGTTTGCATACCTAAAGTTGAACAAAATATCATAGAAATATCCTTGTGGGTATCCCACTATTTCTCTATACCATCTCCTAGAATAAGGACATCATCTAAAAAAGGTGGGTCAACCAAATAAGATTGGAAATCTTGATTCCTTTTAGGCAGTTGTCATTCCTTGCGATGACTATCATTCTAACCCACATAGCAGTAATGAATGCATACTAAAGAATCTAACCCATACCCCACATTATGACTAGAGTTAACCATTTAAAATAAAGATTAAATAATGAAAACCACAATCCAATCCTTACACTTACACCACATAAAACAAGGCTCCATTTCTCAAAATGGAGGAGGTCATCATTGACTTTAGTGAAGTCAAATTCAATTTAAATATCTAAAATCATAAACGTGAATAAATATTTTTTATAAAGAAATGGTTTCCAAACATGGGAAACTTATTTGTGAAGATTTGAGAGACATAACCATAATATTGAAATGATATGATAAATCAATTCTTGAGCTTTTAGAAATACCCCAATCTTGAAATTTATTCGTGAAAATTTGTAAGACAAGACCATATGCTATTGAATTGACAAATCAGCCTATGAGCTTTTATAAAACCCTCAATCTTAACATTCCTAACCAAAGATGAACTTTCCTTTTCAATTATGAATGTTTGAAGTCACCTATTTAGAAGAAAGCTTTTATAATATTTTAAAAAAAAAAAAAAAAAAAATTGAAATATTAGATATTAATCTTTGGGATTCAACTGTGTTAAGTAAGTCATTCATCTATGACCATTTTCCATGAGAGGTAGTCGTAACTGGCTAATTTCTCATGATTTTTGAATAGTCCATTTAGCGCTCATTGTATCGAGTGATGCTCACAAGGGTGAAAAAGTGGGATTGAAACTAGTGAAATGAATCACATAGTGTCAATCATCACTTCTGGGTCTTGCACCCAGTAACCAGGACTTCCCGGGAGGTCACCCATCCCAGATCACTTATGGCTCAAGTGTGCTTAATTGTGGAATTTTCCCCACAATCAAGCGCACTTAGCTTGCTACCCCATTTGAAAAATCTTAGCAAATATTGTGCCTCATAAACCATTCAAGTAGAGCTCCCTTCACTCTTTGAAATATTTTATCAACTATGTTCCATAATGAAAAAAGATATATCTATAATTTAGAGCCTTGAAACGAACAACAACCACTCTTAGGGTATTTATGAGGCATGATACTCATAGCTAAGCATATTCCAATTTTGATATGAAACATAGGAAAGAGACCCATTAAAATTATGACATGCACAAAACCAAAACAAGACTTCAAAACATAAGAATCTAGATCATATAGGAGTCATGGACGAGGGAGAAAGTGGATATATTCATTTCATATACATTTGTTAATGAATATATGAGTCCATTGTGGATATATTTATTGCGCCGAGAGGCGCATTCTACAGCCCAGTATGACCCAGATGTGTAAGAATGTCGAAAGCCAAAATTTAAAAAAAAATATATATATATATATATATATATATATTTTTAAATAAAATATAATAATGTTGGCTATAAAAGTAATTTACATAACCATATAAATAAACAATTAAAAATAAATTTAAAATATGAAGAGTTCTACGAACACTCAAAAAAGAGATATGGTAACTAAATAAAAATATAAATAAAACAAAGGTATGTTAAATAAATAAAACCTCTTTTTATACACAGCAGGTATGGTAAATAAATATACAAATATAAATATAAATAAACTAGAGGTATGGTAAATAAATAAAACCTCTTTTTATATTTAATCCACAAAGCTCTTTATATTTAAAAAAAACTAAAAAATAAGTTTTAATTAGGTGAAACCTATGGGCCAATTACCATGAGAGAAATTATTATTAATACCATGAGCCGAATACCATGGGCCAAATACCATATTTATAAAAGAGGTATAAAAAGGTAAGGTAAATAAATAAAAATATATCAAATAGGAGTAGAAATAAACATCTAATTATATTTGAAGCCTATGGACCAAAAACCATGGACAAAATTAATAATAATACCATGCAAAAAAACATTATCAACCCTAACATTAATATTAAAATTTTAATATTATTATTATTGTTGTTATTATAATATTAAAATTATTAAATTTAATAACTTTATATATATATATATATATATGGGGGGGGGAGAACAAAGACATATGATAGAGGTGGATAAATAGAGGGAGTGACAAGGGAGAGATTGAGATAAATTGAAGGAGAGCGGAGAGGAGGAATGAAGAGAGAGAGAGGGAGAGGAGTGAGAGAGGTAGAGAAGGGTAAGAGAGGGAGAGGGAGACATAAATATGGAGGTGGGAGAGAGAGAGAAGGAGAAATGGAGGGAGAAAGGGAAAGGATTGGAGGGGAGAGAAAGAGAGAGAGAGGAAGAGAGAGGGAGGTAGGAGAGAAAGGGAGAGAGAGGAAGGATGAGAGGAGGAGAGAGGGAGGGATAGAGAGAAAAAGTTGGAGGGGGAGATAAGAAGAAATACATAGAGAGTGAGAAGTGGAGTGAGAGGGAGTGACAAGCGAAAGATGGAGAGAGGGTGTGTATGTTTAGGGGTGAGATAAAGAGACATAGAAGGAGTGATGGAGATAAGGGGGGATAGAAGGAGAGAGAAGAAGAAAAAGAGGAATATAATAACATAGTTGGAAAGAGAGATAGAGTGATGGAGGAAGAGAGAGGATTTGAGGGCAGAGAGAGAGAGAGAGAGAGAGAGCGGGGGGGGTGAATATAGAGGGAGGGAAGCGATAAAGGGAGAGAGAGGAAGGAAATGAGAGAGTACTTGAGAGAGAGGAAGAGAGTGACAAGGGAATATATAGAGGATTTTAGGGGAAAGAATGAGTGATGGGGGAAGACAGAGGGAGGGAGGAGAGAAAGGGAGAGAGAGAAAGGAATAGAGAAGGGACTTGAGAGAGAGGAGGAGAGAGGGAGGGATAGAGAGATGGAGTTGTAGGGGGAGAGAGGGAGGCATTGAGAGATGGGGCTAAATGGGGAGAGACTGAGGGAAGAATAAATACATAGAATAACAAGTGGAGAGAGTGAGGGAGTGACAAGGGAGAGATGGAGAGAGAGTGTGTATGTTTGGGGGTGAGATAAAGAGACAAAGAATAAGAGATTGAGAGAATGGGGAGAGAAGGAGAGAGAGAGGCATATAGTTACAAAGTTAGAATGTGAAGAGAGAGAGACCGAGAGAGAGAGAGGTGGGAGATAAAGGAAGAGAAATAGTGGAGAGAGGTATGGAAAGAGGGTTGGAGATGGAGGGGGAGAGGGAGGGAGGTAAGAAGAAATACATAGAGAGTAAAATTTGGAGAGAGAGAGAGAGAGAGAATGAGTGATAAGGAAGATGGAGGGAGAGCAAGAGAGGATAGTAGGAGGGAAGAGAGATAGAATTGGGGGAGAGGAAGGGAAGGGGAAGAGAGAGAGAGGGATGGAGAGGAGGAGGGAATGATATATAGATAGATTGGAGAAAGAGAGTGTATGTTTTGGGGTTGATATAGAGAGACAAAGGGAGATGGAGATATAGATGTAAGGTGAAGAGAAAGAAGAGATAGATGGAGACACTGAGGGAGGGACAAAGAGAGAGATAAATATGGAGTGAGAGTGTTTATGTGTTTGTGGGGGTGAGATAAAGAGACAAAGAAGGAGAGATGGAGGGAAATATAGATATATATGGAGGGGGGAGAGAGGGAAGAATATTTCTTATAATAGATGCACTAATTTTAGTGTAGATGGTGATTTCTAATCTTATTTGATTGGTTGCACTAGATGCATTGATTTTAGTGTAGACTTTGATTTCTAACAATATTTGATTACTTGCACTAGATGCATTGATTTCAATGTAGATGATTTCTAATTATATTTGATTGCTTGCACTAAATGCATTTATTTCAATGTAGATGGTGATTTCTAATCCTATTTGATTTCTTGCACTAGATGCATTAATTTCAATGTGGATGTTGATTTATAATTATATTTTATTTCTTACACTATATGCCTTTATTTCAATATAAATGATTTCTAATCCTATTTGATTTCTTGCACTAAATGCATTGATTTCAGTGTAGATGGTGATTTATAATCCTATTTGATTTCTTGCACTAGATGCCATTAGGGGAATTTTGAGGTCTAAAATGGGCCTCCTACGAAAAATGTACAAAAATAATAAACTTTATAAGAACTAATATGATTCAAGATGATGATGTCAACCATGGGGGATGATTCACTATTTTTTGAAGTAAAAAAATAAAAATATTAAAAAATAATAAAATAATAAAACTATTTTTTAAACTCGTATTTTCAACTTATCTCTCTAATTGTTTACTCAAATTTCAAGCGGGAGTACTCGTTGGATGCAAAATTTAATTCCTCATCCAAGAAGTACCCATGTTGCATACTTTCGTTGGACCCTGCTACACGAAAAATGAGAAATGCATGAAAAACATGTTTACAATCACAATTTTCATGTATTTCTGATTTTTCATGTAGACGTGTCCATTGAAAGTATGCAACATGGGTACTACGTGGATGGGAAATCAAATTCTGCATCCAACGAGTGTTTCCGCTCGAAACTATAGTAAACCCATAGGGAGATAAGTTGAAAATACGAGTTGAAAAAATAGTTTTTCCTTTTTTCCCTCTAAACTTTGATGATGTAATCAAATCTTATTTTATTGTTTCCACTATTATTTTATAATTTCCTTAGGAGGCCCATTTTAGACCTCAAAATTCCCCTAATGATTGATTTTCGTGTATATTTTGGTTTCTAATCCTATTTTCTTACTTGCACTAGATGTATTGATTTGAATGTAGATGTTGATTTCTAATCCTATTTGATTACTTGCATTAGATGCATTGATTTCTTTGTAGATTTTGTTTTCTAATATTATTTGATTTCTTGCTTTAGATGCATTGATTTCAATGTATATGTTGATTTTTTATTTGATGTAATTGGATGTATGATGGTACATTAGCTTTAAAGTCATTGGATTAATAGTGTGCATTGATTTCAGTGTAAGTGCAAAAAATTATTGACAATGTAGAACAATTTTTGTGTTATAATAATTAAACCTAATGATTTATGATTTTTACTTTCTTTTTCATATAATCGATACAAAAAGATGACAAAACTAACAAGGGTGACAATAAGAATAGTAGAAGAAAATAGTTTGAGATTGGTCACCATGGAGGCTATTTGTAATTGACTACATTCTAATTATTCGCATTTTCTATCATTCAATATTATTACACTGTCCATTTACATTCAAAAGTTTTATTTGATCATTTTCCATTATCAAATTTATTTTACAATATCTATCATCTCAACAAATTGAGGTAACTAAGAAAATTTAAAATTAAAATGACTCGATAAATCTCAAACATATTTAGCATATTTAAAATGGTTATATTAATATTAGATGTATTTACATATTATTGATAAAATTAATCATATGTTTCTCATATTATTGATAGATTTTCGTTAGTCGCACACGACTGAAACCAACCTAGATCCATCTTAACTACGGATCTATCAAGCGCCGAGAGGGATCAAATCTCTCGAGGTGCAAACCTTTTCTCAAGTTTTGCACTCAAAAAAGAGGTTTTCACCTCTAAATATTTGAACCCTCTCGGTGCTTGATAAATTCATAGTTAAAATAGATCTAGACTGATTTCATATACATTTATTTATAAATATACAAAACCAATTTTCAATATTCATAGTTGAAATTGCTTTCATGCGTCACCATCCTATAAAAATATATATATATATATATATATATATATATATATATATATATATATTAGCATCAACATAAATAAATTTAAAGAGAAATTGACATCCCAATATAAATGAAAGGTCCCACTTAACCTTTCACGTTAATCTTCACTTAACGTGCATAACACAAGAATCTAGATCATATAGGAGTCATGAACGAGGGAGAAAGTGGATATATTCATTTCATATACATTTGTTTATGAATATATGAGTCCATTGTGGATATATTCATTTCATATACATTTGTTTATGAATGAATATATGAAACCAATTTTCAATGTTCGTAGTTGAAGTTGCTTTCATGCGTCACCATCCTATAAAAAAATAATATTAGCATCAACATAAATAAATTTAAAGAGAAGTTGATATCCCAATATAAATGGAAGGTCCCACTTAACCTTTCACGTTAATCTTCACTTAACGTGCATAACACAAGAGTCTAGATCATATAGGAGTCATGGACGAGGGAAAAAGTGGATATATTCATTTCATATACATTTGTTTATGAATATATGAGTCCATTGTGGATATATTCATTTCATATACATTTGTTTATGAAAAAATGAGACCAATTTTCAATGTTCGTAGTTGAAGTTGCTTTCATGCGTCACCATCCTATAAAATAAAATATTAGCATCAACATAAATAAATTTAAAGAGAAGTTGATATCCCAATATAAATGGAAGGTCCCACTCAACCTTTCACGTTAGTCTTCACTTAACTTGCATACTAAACATGTTAAGGCTTCATTGTCAAGGCAACTTTCTAAAATGATTTTAGCATGGGAAATGATGAGTGTGCAAGGGACATACTCATTATCACAATATAGGTAATATGGCATCTATTATAAGTTATCCAATTCCATAGGCATTTCTTTGATGAGCGCACGTGTTACCCAACCTAACAAAGATATTTCTAACATTTCTATGATTATGCTTAAAGCATAGCTTCACTTCTATGTGAGAATTGTATATTTTAACAATGGTATATTGTTTCCTTTTTTTTATCATTTTAAGGTATGTAATGTATTTTACCTTTTTCTAACTAAGATTGGGGCGTGTATTTTATTAATTAAGATTGGGGATTGAATTATTTTAGGTAAAAAATATATTTTTTTTAATTAAAATAATAATAATAATAAAATAATTTTTTTATTTTTTTTATTTTTATTATATCAAATTTAATGTTATATTTTCTTTTATATTATCATATTTTTTTCCATATTTTCTTATATCATGAAAAATATGATACAGGAGAAATATATAAAAATGTGATATATAGTATTAAATTATTCAATATAATATTTTAAAAACTATATAATGATATATCACTTCTATTTATAAATTAAAATTTGTAAAAATATATATAATTTATATATATAATTTGTAAAAAAAAATTATGAAAAAAAAAATTTAAAAATAATATTAATCATTAATTAAACTAAATTTTGTATATATATTATTAAAAAAAATCAAAACAAAACAAACAAACAAATTTTATACCAAATTTTTGGGTATTTTCTCTTGTTTTGTTGGTAATATCCATTGTAAACTTATTACTACTTGATTTGATAATGATATTAAGTAAGGTAAATAAGAAAGGAAACTAGTTTGAAGAAATTATCCCAAAACTTTTTGCATGAAACTTAAGCACTCAACCATTTAAGTTAACTCATAGAAAGTGTGTATGTGGGTGCACAGACACATATATCAAACTAGCTTATTGGGCGCACACATATATACATCAAGCTAGCTCGTTGGGTGTGTGTGTGCACACATAAGAAAAACCTCATAGAAAAATTGGAGAGAATGCTTCCCTAAATTTGTGAATGACATTCCTAATAAACCCTTTAATATAAGTGAATGAACCTAACTTAAAAGAAGCTAGGAAATTAGCCAAATACCTAACAATATTAATAATGATTAATTAAACTATCTTTTTAAATTATCTACACAAAAACTTTGATTCATATTAACTTAAACCCTTTTCAACTCTTACAAATTTATCATTTTCTTTTTTCTTTTTAATTTTAGTTAATATTTAATAAAGTGTAGCTAAAATAAATTTATATTATTATAAGTTATATAATATAATAATAATCACTATAACCAATACAAAATATAAAACTCTAACAACTCAATAATATAATATTTTGGAATTGACTTTAATGAGATTTTTTGAAGTTTCAGAGTGGATTTTTTGGCTGGAAACGAACATAGAAAAAAAAAATTTGAGATAAAATCTTGATTTATGTTATTAAATTAGATTTTATACTGCATATATGAATTCAGCACCCTAACCCCTAGACACTTAGATTGTGTAAAATATACTCATCAAACTTGTAATTTCAATGAATTCCTACCAAATTTTAAACAAATTAAATTTAAAAAAAATAAAAATAAAAATAAAAATAGTAGTTAAACTAGCCAACATAATCTCAACATTATATAAATCCCATGCAATTACCCTAATGAGCACTCCCATGCAATTAACCCTAATGAGCACTGAGTTGCCACGTCACATCATAACGCATTTCCCATGAAATGGACCCCTTCGAGACCGTACTCGGACAAAGCACCGTTTGTACAACGGATGTTACGTTAGGTGCAACGTCAAATAATTTCAATTATTGTTTCATTATTTAACTCCCGACCGTGGTTAGCAACACTTTCAAAGCTTAAAGAGGGCTAGACAAAGTCGGAAGAAATGAGGGATCCTTCAATTAATTTGATTGATGTGACAAAATGCACATACATAAACCAACTAAAATTTCCCTTTAATATATATTTAATAATTTTTTATTTATAAGAAAATTATTATTATATTATATTTTAAGTGAAATGAAAAACAAAGATAAGTAAATTTTAATATTAGAATAGTTTATAGTGGTGGTAGATGTTTGTGGATCGAAAATGGGGTTGCTTCATATTTTCTAATTAAAAAATGAAATAAAATAGAAGAGTAGATATGACATTAAACAAGTGCTATATAGTAGTTAATATTTGTCATTTAGTTTAAATATAGTAACATTGCAATTTGACATGTGAATGATGGATTTTTGAACAAATATAAGACATAAAACAAAGTAAATAAATATTAAAACTTGATTCACCAAATTATTGAATATGTAATGTTTTCACTCTCAATTATTATTATTATTATTATTATGCAATTTTAAGGTCACGGCCAAGCGAGCCAAGTTGGTGTATGAGAACACCAAGCGAGCCAAATTGGTGTATGAGAACCCCTTGTTTGTGGGACAAGGGACCCACCTTGCTTCATATTTTCTAATTAAAAAATGAAATAAAATAGAAGAGTAGATACGACATTAAACAAGTGCTATATAGTAGCTAGTATTTGTCACTTGGTTTAAATATAGAAACGCTGCAATTTGACATGCGAATGATGGATTTTGAACAAATACAAGACATAAAACAAAGTAAATAAATATTAAAACTTGATTCACCAAACTATTGAATATGTAATGTTTTCACTCTCAATTATTATTATTATTAAGATGCAATTTTAAGGTCACGGTCAAGCAAGCCAAATTGGTGTATGAGAACCCCTTGTTTGTGGAGCAAGGGGTAGTAGCTAGTATTTTTCACTTAGTTTAAATATAATAACATTGCAATTTGACATGTGAATGATGAATTTTTGAACAAATATAAGACATAAAACAAAGTAAATAAATATTAAAACTTGATTCACCAAATTATTGAATATGTAATGTTTTCACTCTCAATTATTATTATTATTATTATTATTATTATTATGCAATTTTAAGGTCACGGCCAAGCGAGCCAAATTGGTGTATGAGAACCCCTTGTTTGTGGGAGAAGGGGCCCACCTGCGTGCAGCAATTTGACTGCTAAGTCTATGAAGGCATACATACTCTACCCCCTCTGGCTTTGAACCTATGACCTCTTAGGAAGGAACACATGCTCTTAACCATTAGGCCCACTCTAATTGTATTCCAAGTGACATTTTAAATATATGATAGAAATGTTAAGCATAAAATAAAATAAATGATTAGTAAAAATTGGTTCTCCAAATTACTCAATATGTAATGCCTAATTCACAATTATTATATAAATAGACATGGCATAGAATAAAAATAGTTTATATTATTTTTCTTTAAAATATTTTAAAAGAAATTATCATTTTGAATTATAAGAAAATAAATAAATTATATATATATATATATATATATATATATATATATATATATATATATATATAATATTTTCTTTCATACACTTATACTTTCAACTTAAATATTTCAAAAATAATTATTTCAATTGATTGAAGGTTATATGATTGGAACTTAATTTTTTCAACTTAAATCGATTTTTTTTTATCATTTACAAATAATGTTAAAAAAAGATAAATTATATATATAATTTTAAAGCTCAAGTATTAATAAAATATAATGTTTTATATAGTGTGCATCCATGTATCATGTATCCTTCAATGTTTGTTGATTCAAAGATTTAATGATATTTTTAATGCACCTTGAATTACGACCAAGGCCCAATAATTGATTCTAATTTGGTTACATATATCTTATTGATTATAATTGGCAGTTTGATTGGACCTTCCTTTAACTTGCAGGTGAAGATATTGATTGCAGTGAATAACAGTAAGTAACTGGAGTACTTTCTAATACAATTTGCGTCCAAAATCAAACAAGAAATAAAAATGGACCAATGTCAGTTAAGGATATAATCCATCAAAAAAATGAGAGAATGAGAGACGTGTTGCGGAGAAAAATCTAAAGTAGATCCTTGTACATACACTCACTATGTGCTGCGTAGCAAAATCTAAAATGGATCCATGTACATACACTAAGTAATCAATGAAAAGTTAGAAGTGACAACATGTATTGGGCGAGCTTTATTTCCACTGCTATAGGCCCATAAATGCGCCCAGGCAGGGAATGCTCACCGCACGATGATCTACCGTTTTGATCTGACGGCGGGCATTTCCTGCCTAGGCGCATTTATGGGCCTATGGCAATAGAAATAAGGCTCGCCCATGTATTGTGCCTAAAACAAGTAATCCATTACCAAACAAGGAGATTACGGACTAAACTCCCAATACTATGGCCAATAACATGTAAAAATTAACAGCCAATGATGTTATAGATAAATTGGAATAAAATGATTACGGTAAAATATAAAAATGATTTTTTAAAATACATTAGCAAAGGGAAAAATATTTGATATAGTTGACCAAATTAATAGTGAGTCAGCAACTTATCTTTTGCAATATACCAACCTAATGGCAGGTATAATAATCAAACAGAGTGGTTTTGCTCTACTGCAGGGAATCAACATAATTAAAAAATATTTGGTTCACATATTAATGATTTTGGAGATGATTTTTGGAAACTCTAACTATATCATTCGACATTTCAATCTAAATATCAGCTGGTAAGTGAAAAAAAAAAATTTGATGATTAAACTAAGTCTAAAATCCATTAAAGAGTATGAGGCATTCCAAATCTTCTCTGAATTAAACTCTTAAGCAAACTCAATAGCAAACTTAGCCATTTTGTGTGACATGAGAACCTTTAGTATAAAGAGAACTTTAAGGACGTGGCCGATCCAATGACGACAATAATGACACCACATGGTTTGAGGTTGGGTGACAACATGGCGCACATTAGAACAAGGAGAATAGGTTTATGGGCGCATCAAATTCGTATTTAAAGGGGAGAGGGTGAAATTGATAGGTTAAGGAAGCAATTAGAAAAACCCTAGGTAGCATTACGACCACCTTTGGTAACAACTGGCCTAATATTTTTAGGGATTGGAATTTACTACTCTCTATAGACCCTTTTGATTTGAATATTCATGTTCTTAAGCATACTTAGGAAAAAGAAGATGTTTTTTTAAAGATCAAATAGGATAATAATCAGGTATAGATGAAAATTTTATGTTGCATTGTTTTTACATTTACGATTTATGTAATTTTGGATTTTTGCTTTGGATATGAAAATTAGCTAAAAATAAACTATGAATAGAAAAGATTATAAAAAATGATTTTTCAAATTTCTAAATTAATTATAAATAATCGCAATACTCTTTATTATTAAAAAATTTCTTTTATTATTAAAATGTTGAAATTGGCAATAAGAAATTTTGAAAATGGCATCCAGAAATGGTATCATGGGGGGCTTCTGATTTAATTTTCCCTTAATTAAATTTGAAGAAAAAATGTAATTTTATCTCATGACAACTTGTATTAGTTAACTAAGTCAGGAATACTTAGTTAGCCTAGGAAATTCGAGTTAGAGGTCAGAGAAGAGGCGTGTAGGGTGTCTCCTACTTTTTAGGAACCTTGGTTGAGCTGAGTTGTAATTAGTTAACTCGGTTAATTGAGTTAAAATCAGTTTAACTAGTTCTAACTGAGAGATGAGTTAATGATAGGTCTAGTGAATTAAATGTGATTTAATTCACAAGTAGTGATCAATCAGTTAACTGATAATTTGCTATAAATAGTTGTTGCATGTGAGTTCTAAGAAAGGCCCAGTTGAGATTAAGGTTAAAGGTAAGATAACTATTAGTTGTATAATTAGAAAATTGTACAAGTCATGCATGAGGTCATCAAGAAGCCTTGAAGGAAAGCCAAGGGAAAATTTTCCCAAGGTGAAGAGTGAAAGAGAGACTTGTCCAAGGTCAAGTGTTTTCATTGTCACGAGCATGGGCACTGTGCCTCGAAATTTCTACAGAAGGCAAGCAAGAAGGAGCCTATAGTTGTAGCAGCAAGTGAAGTGCTAGCTTCACAGTTCGAGATTTATTTTACTCTCATTGCATGCATGGACAAAAATGTAATGGGATGCATGTGGTATCTAGCCAGTGGTGCCTCGTTCCGTATGACAAGGAATAGAGATCTCTTCAGTGACTCGAAGGAGAAGGACCTCCAACAGAACATAGAGTTTGGAGATGATGGGAGGTATAGCGCAACTGACATAGGTACAGTTACCTTTGAGAGGGAGTCTGGCTCCCCTCTCAGACTGACAAATGTTTTGTATGTTCCAAGACTAAAGAAGAATCATGTCTTCGTAGCGGTATTGGAAGACCGTGGTTATGATGTCATATTTGGAAAAGGAAAGGTGTTCCTTAGACACATCGCCACAGGATGGCTGAAATAGATCGGTGTACGAGTCAAGAACCAGTATGCTCTCGAGGTCAAAGATGCATGCAAAGATTTGAGGAGAAAAGCATAGGTTAGTGACTTGGTGATTGAGAGGGAGTATAAATTACCTCTCAACATGCAGTGTCAGAAGTAGTATCAGAAGGTTGTGGAGCAGCCACAATTGGAGAAGCAAAGAGGAGATCGAGTGGAGGCGTCCACTCAAGAAAAGACCTCCAGTAGGGAGGAATTTCGAGCCATATGGGTAGAGGGAGCACTTGCATCCACACCTCCAGGTGAGAGGTGGGGCGATGTGAATACATAATCCCAAGAGAAGAAATTTGGGCAGGATCCATTGAGATGGCATGTCTCATGGATCAAACCTGTCTACGGGGAGCTCACAGTACACATTAGCATGAAGGAACAATAACGATTGATGCAATTAGATGTCAGAAAGACAAGAATCAGAGTGACAGACCTCGGATACTAGAGCACAAATCAGAGTTGGCAGCAATGCAAAAGGCACAGATGCAGAGTCAGCAGCAACGCAGAGTTTTCTGTAGACAGTGCAGTAACGGGTAGCAGTTAGAGACTCTCATGACAAATGCATCATACTGATTCATTTTTTGGAGGCTTTTCAATTTCACGAGTTGCAGGAGCAAACAATGCTAGAGAAGTGTTGCATGTAGAACATTCCGAAGGTACCAGATCGAGATAGATGGAATTTCTTTCTTGTTGAGAGGGAGTGTTCAAATTGAAACAAGAAACATTGAAAATGGCATCCAAAAATTGTACCATAGGGAACTTCTAATTTAATTTTCCCTTAATTAAATTGGAAGAAAATTTGTGATTTCATCTCATGACAACTTGTATTAGTAAACTAATTCAGGAAGACTTAGTTAGCTTATGAAATTTGAAATAGAGGTAGAGAAATGGCGTGTAGGGTGCATCCTACTTTTTAGGAGCCCTAGTTGAGTTATTAGTGAGTTGTAATTAGTTAACTCAATTAATTGAGTTAAAATTAGTTTAACTAGTTCTAATTGAGAGATGAGCTAGCAATAGGTCCAGTGAATAATTCACAAGTAGTGATCAATTAGTTAACTAATAATTCGCTATAAATATTTGTTGCATGTTAGTTCTAAGGAAGACCCAATTGAGATTGAGGTTAAAGGGAAGATAACTATCAGTTGTATAATTAGAAAATTGTATAAGTCATGCATGAGGTCATCGGGAAGCCTTGAAGGTATTGCACAATCATTAATTGGGATTTTCCTAATTAGTAAGGGCTCAATTAGCTCAAGAATGCTTAAGCAAGGCTCACAAGGCCTAGGCAAGCAAAAGGTTAAATATTGGACCAAACTTGCTTAGATCATATGTCATATTCGAGCAGGATCAGAGTGAGACAGTCAGCAGAGTGCAAAGGTTTCTTAGTGTGAGGAATAAAATTGTATTGTTTCATGATCTTGACTTTATGCAATATACAGATAGCGGGGTTTTGAGCATTTGCTTTCCCCAGATACATCTTGTGTTGTGTGGTTGCTAATTTCTTTCTCTTACTTGTTATGTGATTGTGCAATCGTGTTTTGTTTCCGCAAATTGTAGAAGGATTCACTATCTTCTTTTAGTACATTACAAGATCAAATTGAGTCATGTGGTTGATTTTCTACATAGAAAAATGGCATAGTCTAACTCATAAATGAAATGGCCCTTTTCACGACGTTTTATCTCGTTAATTTTAACTAAAATATGCATAGATTTTTAAAAACTTGAGTTTAAGTTGTTTAATCTATAGAATTCATGCCCCGGATTTTTTTAGGGTGTTGAATCCATTTATGCATTCAAAAATATATTTTAATCAACAAAAAATTTCATTCTTGCTTGAAATTGTATCACTAGATTCCACTGTAAAAGGTTATCTCCCTTGATTTTTTCAGGGTGTTGAATCCATGTATGCATTCAAAATTATATATTAAACAACAAAAAATCACATTCTCACTTGAAATTGTATCACTAGATTCCAGTGAAAAAGGTTATCTTGTCTACTATGCCTTATAAAATTAATAATACAATAATTTATAAAATTATGGTTTTCAAGCTTCTATGGTTATCATTTATTGGAGAAATCTCGAGATTATCCACAGTGTTAAAAAAAATTGGTCGACGTTTCAAATCCAACGGGGATCTATCTTCAGGACAAGATTTTTGAATGAAGAATGAAAGAAGGACAGAAGGTCAGGGTTTATATAGTGATAAAGAGAGAAAAATACCGACAAGAACAAATTAATTAATAATCTATTAATTAAATTAATTAATTTATTAATTTATTTTACTAAACTTAAATTTATTTTACTAAGTAAATTTAGTAAAATAAATTAATAAATTTATTAAATTAATTAATAGATTATTAATTGATTTGTTCTTGTCGTTTTTTTTCTCTTTATCACTATATAAACCATGACCTTTTGTCATGCTTTCATTCTTCATTCAAAATCTTGTCCTGAAGATGGATCCCTATTGGAATTCGAAACGTCGACCAATGTTTTTTAACATTGTGGATAATCAAGAGATTTCTTCAATAAATTTATAAAACTATAAATTAAATTATATATATATAAAACTCAAATTTTCTTTTTTTTTTATTAAAACTTATTTTTTCATTAAATAGATTCTTTGGCCTCCATGATTGCTCCACACTCTCTCCAACCCATTATAGAAGAGATATTGTAAGGTTATGTTGTGTTATGTTATGTAAACATTGGTTTTTATTAAGAATTTGAAACATGGTTATCTTAAACATATTATAAAGTTAAGTTCTTTGTTATTTAACATTTGGTCAAATTACATAAAAGTTAAAAATAAAATAAAATTAATAATTTTGCTAGCCCATGGTATTTTTAACCCATGGTTTTTCCCACTGTATGGATTTTACTAAGAATTTGAAACATGATTATTTTCAACGTATTTGATTAAGACTTCTTATTTAAACTTAAGGTGGATGAGGATTTGTTGACTTTTTTATTTTATTTTTTTAATTGAGGGCCTAGATTGATTATCAAGGGAATATGCACGTCATATGCTTAGTCTGAATGTTTATCAATTTTTGCAGTGTGCTACAGAGTTTGTTAGGTTGCACTAAATTTTAATAAATTTAAAAATAATGTTCTTTCCAGGTGGCTCCCCGCCCACAGCTTCCTAGGTCCACTACTTTTAATAAATTTAAAAAAATAGATTAGTGTCACCTTGCTCTCCACCCATCAATTTTCTAAGGATTTGAGATTATTCCAATTCTAATAATCTCCTCCATGATAAGTACCTCGTTATTATTTATAACATTGATTTATATATAAGAAAAATTTATTTAGAAAAATGGTCCATTTTACAATTAGATGTGTAATTCTTTTTTTTCACAAGTTAAAGTTGACCCGTAACCTTTTTATACATGGTTAATGAGAGCATTAGTAAGACACTCTTCCTGTTGCAATAGTTTTTTTTGGTTATATTTATGAAGCTTGCAGCTATATCAACCACATCAATATTTTTAATATGGTTGTACTAGTATAAAGTTAGATAAACATTTAAAAATACTCTAAAGTTTAAAAGTTTATTGCCCTCAGAGGTGCTCTCTAGTTGGAATGTTGTAATGTTTTGTCCTGTCATGTTTAACATTTTTACACGATATTATAATAATAATAATTTTGACAATTTATGGTATTGTTCTCTAATGTAGCCTATTTAAACAGGTGCTTGGTGTTTTTTAAAAAATAAAATTTTCCAATTTTATACAATTTATAGTATGTGATTAATATTAGATTCTTCATTTTTACCCTCTCTATTTGCCCATCGAGTTATAGTTGGTTGGAGAGCAGCTAGTGATTTTGGATTCCCACTAAGGTAACCACTGAAGTGGAAGAGTTTCTTTGTTATCTTGCTTTAACCATTTTTCAATGTATAAGTTGTTACATAGTAATGTTGCGGGAAATTGCAAGGGTTTTAACTATTGCAGTACATATCGTATTTCAGCTAAATATGGGTTGTTTTACACGTTTAAAAGGAGAGTTACTCATAGAAAAAAAATGAAAATGAAAATAGTAATGTCCACGAGACTAAAGATAGTCTATGGGATTATGAGTTCCTTGTTTTCCGCCTTGTGCATTTGAGTCCTTTTCTTATTAAAAATGATGATGAGTTGGCCCAACCTTCCAAAAATCCCATCGCTGAAAAGAAAATGCCAAGAAACCGATGCTAACATATTTCCATGAATTTCTCTTATGTCTTTGAATGCATCACAGTCCAAAATGAAATGTTTTTCTGATTCCAGTGCCCCAGACGTGAAAAATGTACACACTTTCTCTTCCCAAGCTTCTTTAGGCCTTTTCCACCATCCTATTTCACACCGAATTTGATGCGAGTTAGTTCTTAATTGAGCAATAAGAACCTTTGCCCTCCACGAAATGTTAACTCCATTGTACTCTTTTTGTTGGAGATCATACTTAGGGTTGAATTCTTCAATGTAGTACTTATTCTTTCTACCCAACTCTTTTTTCCATACCTATTTACGAAACTTCTCCAAAACAAAATTCTTTAGCTCCTTGCTATTTGTGGGACAAGCATTGACATAGATATTTCATTTTTGCATCCATGTGTATTTTTGTCTCATCCATGTTTTCTTTCTTTCACTCATGTCTTCCTTGAAGATAACATTAGGCCATCTACCTACTCCCATTTGCTCAATTCTTTTTAGATATCTTATGAGTCACACCATAGAAATTGCTTCGATAGGAGTTGCTCCTGTTTCACTCAACATTGTCTCATAAGGTACCAAACTTTTTTATTTTGAACTTGCTCATGATTAAGCATTTTTGGATTTTCTCAATTTGCTTCCATTTTGAGGCAGGGGTGTTGCTAGCCCACAATTCACACCGATATAGCATCATTGGACAAACTAGGAGTCCAAAAGGCACTTTAATCATTTTCCAATCCCATAACTCCGCCTCTCTGCATCTATTTTGAAGAGCATATAATGCTTTCCACCCTCCTAAGATTCTCTTCTTTCTGCAGTCCTCCCAATTAAGTTTGTTGTTGAAATCAATCCCGAGGTATTTGTACTTATTTACTTCTTCAAGAATGTCGCCTTCAAAGAAGAACGCATGTTGACTCTACTTCCTTTTATTGGAGAAAATCATTATCTTGGTCTTACTAATATTGACTTGCATCCCCACTTCTCTACAAAATGCTAGAGACATAATAGAAGACTCAACACATTTAAAAGGAGGGTTACTCATAGAGACATAATAAAAGACTCAATGCTCAATCAAAATAGTAGGTTGTCCCTTTCCTCACAAAATAATATGATTGATTTCACTTTAAATTTTAATTTATTTATCAAATAAGTATTAATTAATTTTGTATTTGAAAATAACATAAAGAAATCAATAGATTAATAGAAAGAAAACCTCATTATTAGGTAGAATATTTAAAAATTAACAAAGAAGAAATCTCAACTAAACAAAGGGTTTCATAAAGACTCAATGATGAATCAAATTAGTAGGTTGTCTCTTTCTTCACAAAATAATATGATTGAATTTTAATTTATTTATCAAATAAGTGTTAATTAAATTTTGTATTTGAAAATAACATAAATAAATCAATAGATTAATAGTAAGCAACCCTCATTATTGAGTAGAATTTTTTAAAATTAAAAAGAAGAAATCCCAACTAAAAAGCGGCTTCATATATCAAGTAAATAAATATTTTTAATTGCTAAAATTACATTTTTTTTTAATAATAATAATTAAATCAACCGAGATCCATCTTAACTCTGGATCTACTAAACGACTAGAAAGTCAAAGAGATCTCTTTTTACTCTAAAAGATGTTTTCTCGTCAATAAATTTGATCCATCTCCACACTTCATAAATCTAGAATTAAGATGAATCTAAACTAGTCATTGGATTAATTGTCTTCTCTTTATTAAAACTTAGATTCTACATTTCTTAATAATAGAAATAATAAACACTTTGTCCTTTGATAATTATACTTGTCATCATCCCTACATTGGAATTTGAATTACTACATTATTTGAGTCGCTATTGGAGCCCACATAAAAAAGCAAAAATAATAAAATGACAAGGTTGTTACAACCTAGTCAATTGCAATATCTCTTATGTTGGTGATGATATGAAAAGGTTTTGTTTTTTTTACCTGAGGTTAAATGAATGTTACATATGATTCAATTAATATATGAAAAACAAGTAATGTAGGTTGTATATGTTACTTTATCTTAATGGTATTGAATTTTTGTCTTTTTTGCCAGGTTAAATGAATGTTACATATGATTCAATCAATATATGAAAAACAAATAATGTAGGTTGTATATGTTACTTTATCTTAATAGTATTGAATGATCGTGGTTATAGAAAAATAGTAATTTTATATTTGCAACTTTTCAAATTGAACATCATGTTAAGGTGTACCTTTACATCTATGTGAAGATTATAATTTGTATCATATTCCCAATAGCATCTTTGTAAATCATTTCAACAATTTAAAATGAAATAAAGATTAATAGTTAACATTATATTTAGAAAGTACAAACACATTTAAGTAATTTATTGGGAAAAAAACAACCTCCTCAAGCAGTGTCCCATTTGCTTTCTTATTCACCTCAACCCTCCACTTGCAAGTATGTTAATAAACAATGGTTATAAGTTAGGTTAAAATTATATTTAGAAAGTACAAACACATTTAAGTAATTTATTGGGAAAAAAACAACCTCCTCAAGTAGGGTCCCACTTGCTTTCTTATTCACCTCAACCCTCCACTTGCAAGTATGTTAATAAACAATGTTTATAAGTTAGGTTAAAAAAATAATATTGCACTTCATCTCGATTTCCTAAGACAATAATAAAAACAAATTGCACTCAATCAAAATGATAAATTCACTTACACATATCCACCTTCATAATCACTGGTTACAATGCAATAAAAAAGAATATCTTAAAGATATGAATCCTAAGACAATAATAAAAACAAATTACACTAGAATCAAAATGATAAATTCACTTACACATATCCACCTTCATAATAACTTGTTACAATGCAATAAAAATGAATATCTTAGATATATGAAGAAAGAAAAGAACGCTCTCTTGAGTTAAATGTGTGTGTAGAGAGAGAAACATCTCAAATAATGTGTGTACTCTCTTACAATCTAATATAGCAGAGGACGATATCAAAAATATTGACATTCTTGATGTTTTGTGTGTGCATTATATATATATATATAGTAGGGATTGAAGCTGCAGTTTTTTTTTATTATCATTTTTAATTTGCATTAATGGAATTTGATAAATATATATGGAATAATATACATTATTAAATATAAAGTGTTTTTTATTAATATTTACCATGCTAAATTATAGTTTTGGATTTGAAGTCAATTATCAATAATTTTGATTTTTTTGGTTATTTTTAAAAATATTTTTAAAGGTTTTGTGAATATGTATTAATATTATTATTTTTTATTACTTTGATTTTTTTATTAAATATTTTTAAAGGTTTTGTGAATATATGTATTAATATTATTATTTGTAACAATATAGATAGTTATTTTTAGAGGGGTAGAGTTTATTCGCAATTGATGGATTGTGAGAATATGCTTTTTCGCTACAAGATTTGTCAATAGCTTGGTTATCTTCAGAATGTCTACCTTTTTTTGCAAGGGCCTTTTACCCACTCGAATTCTAAGAAAAAAAATTGTTGTTGGCAGTATTCGAAGTGATCAAAATCATCGGAGGCTATTGTGAATCACAATCGGGATAACATAGAGCAACATAATACACCTACATCCAAAGCAACACCTTAAAACTCAATACAAACCCATGTAGACCCATCACATTCCTTAGTAGAGGAAGTTCACCCTTCAACTGAAATTGGAAACGACTCAACCATAATTTTGTCTCCATTAAGTAGTGGGCACAAACATACCCACAAATCAAATCACTTAGATAGTGACAAGGAAACATCAAATATGTTAGAATCTTCGACAATGGAAGTGTCACAAGGAAATGTTGTTATTGTCTCATCTATTGTTGCTCCTAATAATCCCTCGGAATGGATACATGTATGTAAGATAAAATGAACGAAGGAAAAACCCATGATCAATCACGTGATCTAAAAATCAGAAGGTAGTAAATGTAGCACCGTATATTGTGTTTATGGAATGAATGATGCAATCTAGTTTGTTGAGGTAATACAAATTGATTTACAAAAAAAACAATATAAACATTTTTTTGAATTTTCAAATTTGATGATTCAACCTTTTCATTGGCTTCAAAATTGTGATGGAACTTAATAGCACCTAGTGTGCTCCCCACTATATTTGTCAAATTCAACAAATCATTTGTTAAATACAAAATTACAAAAAAATCATCATTTAGCACATATACTTTGGTAAAATATTTTTGTTTAGAGACATAATTTATATTGTTGTCATTTGT
The DNA here is from genome assembly GCA_034641835.2 of Pinus albicaulis. Classification (NCBI taxonomy): domain Eukaryota; kingdom Viridiplantae; phylum Streptophyta; class Pinopsida; order Pinales; family Pinaceae; genus Pinus; species Pinus albicaulis. Next base: position 873,820,251 of record CM076569.1, on the reverse strand, counting down.
AAGAGTATTAATTTAAAATTTGCTGTTACTACCATGCTTAGTGCGCCTATTCAATCATATTAATTGCTCACACTCTCATCAACGTTGTTCAATTCTACCTCATTGTTCTCATAAGGGACTACTAGGCTCCCTTGTTCACCACCATTTGATAAGCTAAATAGAGAGAAGCCAACCTTACCTCTCAGTCTTTTATTGAGTTATCTTGCAAAATATAAGTAACTAGATTGGAATTGTAGAGCCACTTTGCATAAGGATATCGTGGGTTAGATAATGCTACTTCTTTCTTAACAATCACTTAATATGAAAATTGCAAAGTACTAACCTACATAGTGATAAAAAACATATAATTGTGTATTGTACTTTTACAAAATAATTTCATAAGTTTCATGGCAAAACAAGCACACCTCATGCTTGGCAAGGTGTCTCTTGAGACAATTGAAGAGGAAGACACTTTTTTGCATGTTTCTCTAATTGTATCATTCTTGACCTGAGAAATCGCAACAAAATTTCAATTATTCATATCCTCACTAAGTCGTTGCAAAAGGAAAAAAGCAACTACTTCAAAAAAATTTAAAAGGTTTCCAAATAAATATTATCTGAAAATGAGACTATCCTCGAAAAATGCCTTCCCAATTTGTTATGTTTTCCAATGAAAATACACTTGTAAAAAAATATTTCATATAAAAATTTCAAATTTTGTAAATCCTAAAACATATGTGATATCAAATGACAATTCAATTGTAAAATAATGTAAAACAAAAAATTGAATTGTAAAAATAACGTTGCAAGCAATGGACCACCAACCTTCCATTCTACATTGTATGTGAATCACGTTTCTTCCCAACTTTATCATCCTGTAATGTTCAATATATTTCTTGAAGATATTTATAATAACATTCAATTCGTGTATAACTCATTGTGATACAAATAGAGTTATTATATGAACCATTTAAAAAAATCTAATTTCATAATTTCTATGTATTATAATTAAATCATTATATTTGAGTGCCTATAGTTGAAAGAAGTTGATGCGCGCTTGATGAAAATTAACCAAATAATACACTACTCAAAAGTTTTCCAATAGATTTCCTCTACAACATTTAGAGGCATGATAGGATATGTGACAGTAAAAATTTCTCATTAATGGGGTGCATCATCATTGATTATGATGTTCCTAGTGTGGTGTAGGTCTGGGGTACATGGATGTAGAGGCTATTTTAAAAGCTTAAGTGAATAAATTGAGGCTAAAAAGACAATTGGTAGAGGTGGTTGGCTAGTTACAAATATCATACAAGTAATTATTTAAAGAAAAATTATGTTTTGCATTTTTAGAGCTACTTTGAAAATGTTGACACTTATAATAGAAGCATAAGTTTAAGTGATGGGTGCAGCCACAAGCAAAGCTTGCATTTAATCCTTTATGACAATATATATACCATACACATGCAATGATATTAAAAAATAATCATTCAATTTAAGCAAAGATAGAGGGATTTTTTATAGAATCATTCAGATTAGTACTTGATAAAGTATGATAGTCATAGTGAAATTAACTTTTTTGAGGTGTAGTTCATTCCAAAATCAATAGTACCAAGGGTTTATGGTGGTTACTTAATGGATAAGAAGCACGTTATTTGAAGTATGTCATGGGATCAACGAGCATTGGACTGTGATGAGTAACCATATTTTGCCATTTCACCTCATGAAGGAAAAACCATGGGAACTCTACGTGCATATGATGTGACTCTTTCTCTAGATACATAAAATTCATGGAACACGAGCTTTATCGAAAATAATGTACGACCTTATTAACACACTTTTCCTTAGGTACTTTTGCTAGATTTCTAACAGGTGAACTCTTTTTGAATGGTGTAATCGATTTATTTGGTCTCAAATGTTGGTATAGGTCATAACCACATGCATTAGATAGCTTCATCATTTTGTACTAACCTTCATTATAGTGGGCTTCTATTTCTTCCTAAATATCTAATATTGTCTTTCTAGGGCTTGTAGTGATGTCAAAGCTCAAAAACAAAACAAATACAATGAAATATAAAAGTAGTTTTTTTTTAAGAAATACTCAAACTCGAAGAAATTATGTGCATTTTTTTTTATTTTCAAGGCTTCACTTTCACTTTTTTATTTATTTAATACCATCATCATTAAGAAGGAATAACCAATACTAATGTGACATCATGGTGTTGATCCAATATCCTACAAGAGTCTTCATTATATAGTAGTTTAAGAGTCTTCAATATATGGTAATTGAAGTTTCATCCATAGTAATTTTGGATGTTCAACATACCCAATGAGGATGAGAATACAAGCTTATGTGTTGAACCATGAAACCATTTTAACAATACCTACTCTTACTCTTATGAAGTAGCTAAGATATAGTTTGTTATAACACTACAACATAGGTGTGATTAAATGTGTACTTCAATAGAGGTTTTTTCTTAATTGTATTTTTTAATTGTATTGGTGATTTTATAAGTTTTTATTTCACTAGAATTCTTGAATTTATAATTCAGAATTTGAGTCGAATTTAATGGCAGAATTAAAAATTAAACTCATTTTAAATTACTACTTTGTTTTATTTCTTTGTAATCTATAACATAACATTGTTGTTTTTGTTTTTGTTTTTTTGTTTTTTTTTTTTGCTTTTGCCATGATAAAAAAGTAAGCATCCAAATACAATTTAATACATGCATATACTTATCACTCAAGTCTTACGGATAAAATAATTTAATCTGATTTATTATTTATTTCAATAATTTATATAACCATATTAATTGTTTGATTATAGTAATAGCTCACTTGAGATGCAGAGTGGAAGTGTTTTTTTGGTATAGATGCTACTAAAAGAGTAATGGTGGAAGTTATGTTTGAGACTTATCAATTAAGAAATAGAGTAACCTTCTTACTCATATAAAATTTCGATAACATATAATTGCTATGTTGAGTAGGGACTTGTAAGTGTAATTTCTAAAAGAAAAAAGAAAAAAATTACACAAATTTTACGTATGTTATTTGGAAATTACTATGAGGAATAATCACATAATATGTTATTTGAAGATATGGTAAGAGAAACAAGTGTTATATAAGTAGTAATGTTCCCGCCACAAAAATAAGCATCCAATAGGTTGAAGCATTTGTTTGTGCAATTTATAGACCTTTCCATCATACCTGCTATTGAAGGCATTGCTTGTGTGTTTTCATTATCCCAAAAAGAACTCTATTCTTGAACATTCGAGAAAGAAAATTCTAGGTATGCCCCACTAAAAGCTTTCTAACCTTTAAGGAAGGATCCATATCATTTGGTAATTGCATATTGTATAGCTTTTGCAGCAATTCTATGTGCCCTACTTATACAACCCTGCTCTTGCAATTGTAATTTTTATGCTTTTCCTCGACCATGTGTCCTATATTCACAACCAAGTGTCGAACTTCAAGATTATGTAATGGCTTATTTTCTCTAATGTCTCACCCCTATATACAACATATGACTCTTTCATAGAGCACCTTCCTATTTAAGAGGAGCACCTTCTTACAATATGTACATACAAAACTTTAATGCTTTAGGGATCATAGTTCTTTCTTCCATTTGATTTGTTGAATATGAAAAACAAAAACAAAACAAACAAACAAACAAACAAAAACAAAAACAAAACAAACAAACAAACAAAACAAAACCAAACAAAATACAAAACAAAAAAACAAAACAAAACTAAAACTAAAACTAAAAAACTAAAACTAAAACTAAAAAAAACAAAAACAAAACAAACAAAAAAATCTAGTGGCCTTTGCATATGAAGTGTGTTATTTAATTACTAAGCTACACGAGGACCTGAGCAATTCCATTTGCAGAATTGGATTGCATTGGAGATTAGCTAAACATGAGAACCAACAAAACAACAACCTGCTTGTTGTAACTCCACTCGTGTTTTTTAGAATTTTGTCTCTTTAGTTCAATGTACATAAATATTGTAGTTACAACATTCACAGGTAGATCCTAAGATGGTACATTAGTAAATTTGTTAGGCGCGGTAAAAAAAATCATATTACTAATCTGTTAAATTATTACCAAAATCAACTTTACCTCAACATAATTTTGTAAAAGAAATCCACTATGTAATGTGTCCATCTCTAACAATGTGTTCAAATTGTAGATGGGTATTTTATAAATGGTCTTGGAAGGTAGATAAATCATTGATTATCAATTTGTCTTTCTTATACTTTAGATTTTTCCTTTAATAACAATTGCAATACATGTTGTAGTCAACTGGGTTTATGCAACCAACCTGCATTGATTTGTTATTCTTCATTTTGAGCTTGAAATAGAGATTCTTTTAAGATAATCCATTTGTTGAATAGTTTCTTTATGTCTTGCAGTTGGGCCCCTTTAGAAGCACAACAATGTATCTTGGTGAGGAAACTCTAGGATGTGTGATGGGCTATCTGACCCAAGAGTAGTACATGCTAATTTAGTTAGTGGGTTTATGATGTAGGGGATGCTATCAAGTTCAATTTCTCTAATGCATTTGTTATGTCTCTCCTCAACTGGAGTGTTATTGAGTATAGTATTGAGTATGAAGTTGAAGAAGAGCTCAATCATGGCAAAGGGATCATCAAATGGAAAGCACATTACTTTTTCAAGACATTTAATTCCTTTATTACAATGAGATTGATACATGCTAAAGTATTACATAAAATTGAATCTCTCTTGCATGTGTCGCGGGCATGAGGGTTTGTCACTTCTTTCCAAGTGTTCTCTCTGGAGGGCCTGCAAACATTTTTTAGTTTTTTATAATTTTCACTATGTTTCAAATTAGATGTGTCTTACTAATGGACTTGAACCAACCATATTATGTCCTCTTTAACCACATTTGGTGCTCCAGGGAGGAACAATTAACAAAACTGAGATATTATATAGACTTGTAGAAAAATTGGATTCATGTGATATTTTCAATTTTGTGAAGTTAGTTGGATTTTGTATCAATATAATATCACACGGTGACAATGTCATTCTTGTCTTATCGTCTGGAGTATTGTCGTGGTTTTTACCATTAGTTGTAGAGTGTTTATCAAATTTTAGGGTAGTATACATACAAGCAAAATTTACATCAATCTAATACACATATATTGTATAAATTATTTACATCTAAGCACATAATACTTGATATAGAAAATTTGCAACATAAAACTTATATATAAAAAGATTTCAAATTCACTATGTTTCATTAACTATCTTATAAAGTAATTTTCAGACATCTGCTACTAATTTGATTTAGGAATCACCATGGAAAAATAACGCTAAAATGGCAAGAGTTGACTCATTAAATGGTTGGAATTCAATATTGTATATGATTTTCTAGATATATGTGACACATCACTTCAATTGTCTTCTTTCTACCCATGACAATGTTATCTAAGAGATGTGATATCTTAGTAGCGATAACAAATGTTTCCATGCCTATCGTTTCATCAAAAATGTGGACCATTAACATATTTTTCATGAAAAAATTTCTCGGGGACCATCATGATCACTGACAAACAATCTAATTAAAAAATATTTTCTTGCATATAGCATTAAAAAATCATACTTCCTCATGTCATTTAGGTCTTCAGGTACCTTTATAACAAGGTATTCTAGTTGTGTATATGAACAACTAGTTTTGGTAGTATTTCGTTGATTTAAAACTTGTCTTAATGGGTTTTTCAATCATTTTTGTGATCTTCTCTAATCTAAGTTTGTTTTCACGGTTAGATAATGGCTTAGATTCCAAACATTTCTCTTAAAAAATTTGGTGGGACAAGGGAATACCTCAACTGGGCTTGTTAATCCTAATGATCATTACTATTGGATTAGGCATGAATATATTGACTACCCATGCCCTGTATATGATTACCATTATTGTTCAGAATTGAGCATAGAAATGGTCGCTACCTTAGCTACAACATATATTGTATTTTATTCCAAAATAAGATCATCTCAGAGCTACAAAGGGAAAGCAAGGAGGCTCTAAAGAATATCTCACGCCCTATAAATATAGTTGATCTTCACTCCACCCTACCCATTGGTTCCACATGTAATATATTTAAGAAACTACACTGTGCTTTGGTTCAATTCTACATCTCTCCTTATGTTCAATCACTTTGGTGTTGGGTAAACTTGAATCGAGGAAAGAGTCAAAGTTGACCGTGTAACTATAGTAGTTTTGGCCCCATGGTTTTTTGGTTTCCCATGGTTTTGTGCTCGTGGATTGCATGTAGTGGAGCCTTTAAACGGCTGCGAGGAACTCTATTGTAATGGGCCAAAGGAGGTGAGCGGTGAAGGATAAATTCACTAGCTTGTTCAGGTTTTGGCCCAGGGATCTAATATAATTTTGTTAGCTAGGATTTTCCCAAGGTAAACATGGTGTTAATGTTTATGATTTGTGTTTTTTGTTGTTAGTAATTTTAATTTTCCTCTTAGTAAATTTGTTTCTCTCCGGTAAAACTTCTACATTTGGTATAAGAGTTAAATGTTGGCTTTAGAGGGATGGTTTTGTTGCCAAGGGTTTGTTTGGCCTAGAGGATGGAGAGATCAACATAGAGTCTGTCACAGATATGACCATAGATCAGGAAAGCAACATGGATAGCCCAGAAATGGACCACGATGAGAAAATTTGATGGCCAAAGTTAAGGAGGACATTGTTTCAATGGAGAGGGAGTAGTAATGCTTTCCTTTACTAGGGAGTATCATACAAATGAGCGATGGTGTAAGCACACGACATAATGAGAGCTAGAGGAAAAGGTGGAATCCCTCGAGGATGAGTTTTACTACAAGTATAAAGACAATAAATGGTTGCACAAGAAATATCCCATGTATATGGCATATGGTTTGTTTCTTTAATAATCTATTTGTTCATCTATATTATCAGTTTCAAAGTGATCCACGTGTGGAGATGGGAAATGAGGTAGGTTTAATTTACGACATTGATGCAGATTTGGATCTGGAACCCAATGGTTAGAGGAGCCGACAATGGATCCCTGTAGTTGAGAAAGGGCAACATGGAGGCAACAAAAATTCCTAGGGTGAGAGTGGAAGAGAAGTGGATTTATTGAGATCGATACCTAAAAATTCCAAAAGGGGTGTGCATACCTAGGCTTTGATGAATTTTCACGTGATTTCTTCATGGGGGATAAATAACTTGGTCATACTATTACATAGTAGGACCCAAAGAGTGGGGACAAAGAGTGAATGGAGATGGAGCATCAAAAAATCACAAGTATGGTGGTATCGGTGGACGAACTAGTGGTAGTGGAGGTTGTGGTGGTAGAGGAATTTGGTAGTGGTTATGGTGTTGGAAAAGGTGGTGGCACTGGAGGCATCCCTGGATTCAAATAAGGCAGTGGCACATGTGAGTTATAGGTTATCAAGGGAATTGAAGCATTGGAAAAAATCAAGTCTTTCTATTATCAAGGAGGTCGAAGGCACAACTGTCTATGGACGGAAAATATGATGGATTGATGGACGATGTTGCATGGATTCTCACACTCACTGCAAATGATGCAATATCTACAGTTTTTCGAGCTTGAAAGGCCCAACAGAGGCGATGATGGAAGGATAGCCTATGCATCAAGGAGCATAAAGGACATCAACCACAAGATAAGTTATTTTTAGGGATTGGATCATATTCATGTGAGTATTATGTTGAAGCATGATGAAGGGTCATTATTTTGGTAACTGCGTGAAGATTGGGACAAGGAGTACCTCATGAGAAAAGTGAGAGAACAATGATATTTCATGTCATCCTTAGCCATATTAGTTGGTTAACAAAAAATGATCAGAGTTTTCAATGTGTTAAATTATTTAAGTGGATGGAAACTACTTAAGGCTTTGGTCATGGCATGAGCATGTGTAGCTTGTTTTTTTAAGAGGAGAGAAGTGAGGCAAAGGAGCATTGGATGTGTGAAACAAGAGGATGGTCATATACGGGAGAGCATATATGTGTGTGTGTGCGTGTGGAGAAAAAACTATTGCATGTAAATGGGAATATTGCTACAAAACCTAGTAAGGCATGTGTACCCCTAGAAATACCATTAAATTCTTGTGTTAGACCTAGGTGATAGGGGGCATGTTTGGTTAATAAATACCATTGGTATAAAATTTAAGGGGGGTAAAGGCTAGAGTGAGCAAGGGCTAACTCACCTGGATGGTTTGGTCAGATTTGGTCAAGTGAAACCTAAATTCAAGGTTTAAGGAGGGATTGTTATCCAAACTTGACTTGAGGAAAGAGTTAAAGTTGACGGGGTCAATAGTAGTGGTTTTGGGCCCATGTTTTTTTGGTTTCCCATGGTTTTGTGCCTATGGATTGCATGTAATGGATCCTTTAAAAGGTTGGGAGGAACTCTATTTTAATGGGCCTAAGGAGGTGTGCAGTGAAGGCTCACTTAGTCGGGTTTTGCCCAAGGGATTTAATGGAATTTCATTAGTTGGGTTTTTCCCCAGAGTAGGGAATTTCCTGGGGTAAACATGATGTTAATGTTTATGTTTTGTTGTTGTTAGTAATTTTAATTCTCCTCTTAGTAAATGTGTTTCACTCCAGTAAAATTTCTATATTTTGCAACGAGCTCGAGCCAACCAAAGAAAGAAACTAAGATGGCCTCTATTTGTAATGTAAGCATTGCTAGCCTTTTTCTATGACATATGTTGAAGTTGACGAGGCAATGATATGGTGAAGCAAATGAGATGGTGATGTGGTGAGGAGGAATACTTTATGAGGGATACAATGCTAACACAAAACAATGCTAATAAACTTAATTTATTTTTATGTGATTGTTTTGTATGACATTAATGTTTTTTCCCATCAGAATTACACACTATGAAAATTTTGCTTAATATTTGAAGCATTAAAGTGAGTGCATCGCTATATCAAACTTTAAACTTAGATTAAATTAAAAATTTTAAAGAAAATAAATACATTAAAAAATGAAACCTATGCAAATATAATAAAAATCAATGCTAACAATTTGCTAACTATCTATTCAATATAGTAAAAAAACGATGGTAATCCATTCAATATAGTAAAAAGCAATGGTATTATAATTAAACTATTAAATATTTAGCTCATTTTTTTGGTATTAAAAAGCAATGTTAATCCATTTAAAAAGCAATGCTGTCAATTTATATTTTACTATTTAAAAAAGCTAACGGTGTCAATTGTTTTACTATTTCTGAAAATAAAAAAGATAAAAAACGATGGTAATCCATTCAATATAGTAAAAAGCAATGGTATTATAATTAAACTATTAAATATTTAGCTCATTTTTTTGGTATTAAAAAGCAATGTTAATCCATTTAAAAAGCAATGCTGTCAATTTATATTTTACTATTTAAAAAAGCAACGGTGTCAATTTATGTTTTACTATTTAGAAAATAAAAAAGTAACGATGTCAAATTGTTAATAGGGTGTGCCTTATAATTAAAATATTAAATATTTAGCTATTTTTTAATTAGTTCACTCTATATAGATAAGTACAATTGTGTATGTCTATTCTTAGGATTGTTATGTGATTATTACGGCACTATAGTCCCTATATTGCCTTCAAGAGGGATTAATAATCACATAATAATTATACTCCCTATATTCCCTTACATAGTGACTAACAATCACATAAGAGGACATGGACCATTGTGCTTATCCATATAGGATGAGCTAATTAAAAAATTAGCTAAATATTTAATATTTTAATTAGAAGACACACTCTATTAAGCAATTAGACACCATTGATTTTTGGTGTATTGAATGGATTGCCATTGTCTTTTACTATATTGAATGGATAGTTATCAATTTGTTAGCATTATTTTTTCCTATATTGTATTATTAATATTAGTATTTATAATATTAGTATTTATAAGTTTATTTTATTTTTTTAATGTTGTAATAATGATTTTTCAATTTTATTTTATTTTTAATATTGGAAAGGGGTTTGCTTTTTCTTAGTTCTTGTATTTTGTATTGTGTTTAAAGGCTTTTTTTACAATTTAATATGATAAATGTTAGACTGTAAGTCTTTAGACAATCATAAAGTATGAGACCACTTTGATATGAGTTGTAAAATTTAATCTTGATGAGGTGTTGTTATGATCCATTAATGGGTTGTCAATGAGATCTATATCTAGAATTATCAGTTTGATGTACTATAAATTCATATCATGAGATGAATATAATGGCTTGAGTATGGCGTAAAACCTTTTTCGCCATATTTTGTTTCCTTTTTTCTTGTTCCAATTATTAGCATGGTATCAGAGACATGGTAAAGAAATGCTGATAGTATTAGAGTCATGGTTAAGAGGTTGATAGTATCATAGCCAACAAAGTTATGAGATTTTAATATTATCAGAGTTGCAGTAGTTCACCATGAGATGTGAAGTCTAATTTGAGGTGTTGTATGGTGCTAAGATAGACATGAAGAAGCCACACTACAAACAAGCTTTGAATTCAAGCTCCATTGGAAAGTGGAATTCTTTTTAAGATTTTGATTGGGGTGAAATTTGATCTATGAATGTTTGAGATTTAATTTTGAGTTGGTACACAAAAAATTTTACGCATATTTGTGACAGTATAGAGTATTTTCCTCTCGAGATTTGTTGTAGAAAGCAAAACAAAACAACAATCCAACATCACCAATAACATTGGGTGACACCCAATGCAGATTTGAGGTATACAATAATTTCCAACCCCTATCTTTTGTGTTTATTGATGCTTTCACAAACATAGCTATCTATGGCTAACAATGATGGCTTTTGTTGAATTTCTTTTGATCAAGGTTTTTTATACCTCGATTTTTTCATTAAAGGATTTAGGGTCCCAGAGGTCCATTTTGAAGGATTTCAGTTATAGTTTCTTTCATTGGAGATCAACCCATAGGTTTTCTTTGCTTCTCTGGTTGGTGAATAAGCCTCTTGTAACGATGGGGTGAATCTTAGATGGTATTATGTCATGTAGAAAAAAAATTCACTTCAAACTAATGTTTATAGATATTGAAATTATTTTGAAGGCCAAAACGGTGAATAAAAAGGGGGCATGGAATCCTTAAAATCATCAATTAAAAAAATATATTATAGCTTCAACAAATAGGGTACCCACATCAAATTGGATCTTCTTCGAATTTATGTCTGGTCTTCCAATTTGAATGAACCACATCATCAGAGATCATAATTTCTTGATCATTGGATGTGACTTCGAGTTATCAATTTCCACTTGGCATGATTTTAACCTTTAATTAAAAAATAGCTACTCTCCTAGTCCTAATTAGATCATGCCCTTGATCAAATATTGAGTTATCCGGTGAAGTTTTCTCCAAAAGTTGAAAAGAGTTGTATTAAGAGTTCTTAGGTTTGTTCTTAAGGATCGGCCATAAACATTTCCATATCTGCAGTCATTCCCCATTATCCTAGAAGTGTCTCCACCACAATTTTGTCTTGTCTCTACCATTTAAGAATATTGTATTCACATACTCCCAGTCAAGATCTCCCTTGCACTTCCCTTCCAATGACTACTCACAAAAAAGGAAAACAAATCCACCCTTTATTCCATATTTTTTGCTCATGGTTATCCTTTCTTAATTGATAGATTGAGAGTTTCTCAACATGAGAACAACACACTAGTTTCCAACGATTTGATCATTCCATTTGTGAGGTTCTACCATTTTCATAAGGCCTGATCCAAAAAATTGTCAAATCAGTGCTCAATCCTATCTCCATAGGAACTTCTAATCCCAGTGGGCCACACATTTTGCAATGTTATCAAAAGAATCCCCATGCAAAGAAAAATTCACTTTGAAAGCAAAGGCAATGATTTTGATGGGAGGTCATTCTCACTTATTGTTTATTCCACATGGGGAAAATACTAAGTTATTTTAGTTTGTATTTCAATTTTTTTTATACAATACAAAAAAGTGGTGCATTGTAGGCAGATTTTCCAATTTTTAAAGACTTAGAATAATTAAGTAAGTGGTGAAAAAATGCTCACTCGTTGAGTGCAAAGTGCGGGAAGTCCATTTTTTTAAAGGCATTAAGTTGATGGTGAAATAATTTTTTTGGGAAGGTTATAAGGCACTATTTTCTCAAGTAAGCCCTTGAGCAGAGAAGTGAAAGGGACTTATTGAAACATCAAAAGTAGAATTTCCATGTTGAAAAGGAAGGAGAGTGTTGAAAGGCTTCTAGTTGTGTTTGTGCAAACATTATTGTAGAGAGGATGTTAGAAAAAAATTTAATTTTTTCTTCTTTTGCTAGACCACCCTAAAATGGAATAAAGGTTTATGAGATCTTTTGTGGTTGTATATGATTTTTGGATGTTTGACACTTTCTTTTGTGTCTAGTTTTCAAATTTACTTGCAATTTATCACAATGCACATGGAGAAACATAGTATTAAAATCGTATTCAACATTCACAACATAAGGACAACAAAATTTCCTTGTTGAGCACTGTCAAAATGACTAAGACAAAAATATTTTGAAGTGTCAAATTGTAAAATTTGAAAGACAATTTTTTGAATCTGAGCTATACAGGGCTAAAGTTGTAAACTCTTTCAAGGCAATAATATGTTTTTCCAAGTCAAAACTCAATTCTAACCTACCTGGAATTGAATAAAGAGGTTAAAAATCAATTCATTGTAAAAATCACTTTAGGGTGCATGATTAGTAATACTCAATGCCCTAAGGTGACATAAAATAAAGTAAGTGTGATACAAAATAAGTGAATGCAATCGAGTGTGACAAGCGAGCATGTCAAGTGAAAAATAACAAATGGGTAAAGCAGGAAAGTGCTTGCAACACACATCTCAAGAAATCAAATAATTAAAAGATAATAGAACTGAATTGCATAATTGGCATCATGATCTTCAACTCAAATAAATTTGAAGGATCAATTGATTTATGCACTTCAAATTAAATTATGAGAAAATTAAGATAAAATTGATGACATGCTTGATGCAACATATGCAACTTGTGACACAATGGATCTCATACAAATGACTAATGCAACTTTTGATACAAATGAACACATTTAAAAACTTGAGGTAAGTTGTGATACCAAGGAGTTACTAAAGAAGATTGATGCAACATGTGATACAATGGATCTTATCCACAAGTCTGATGCAACATGTGATGTGGGTGAAATCATGCAAAAGGTTTATGTGAGTTGTGATGCATCAGACATAATGTACATGGTTTATGGTACAAAGGATTTATGGGCTAATACAAAGGAAACATAAGACATGATTGAGATAGAATCATGTAGTTAATTGATGAAGGAAACATTGATTGAAGATGAGTCACAAGCATGAAATGAAAGCAGTAACAACAGAAAATTAGAAGAATAAAAAGAAAAACATCAAGAGTTTTAGAACAATATTTCTAGGATGTTTTCCAGAACTTGGAAAGAATTATCATTCAATAAAAATCAACATTACTTGGGATATGACAAAGGAAACAACTTTCATATCCTAGATTACTCCAAAATAGTTCAGTTTGTGAGCACATGATTTCTTGATGATTTTCATAATCTTTCTGATAATTTCCAACATGGTCAAACAATTGCTAATATGGAGAGTTAGTCTTTTCATTTCCATACTTGTCTTCATTGTGGGAAGAGAAATAATCTAATTTGAAATTGTCAAAAACAGAGGAAGGTTAAGAAAAAATTACATTATGGATGGATAAATTCCACGAGGTGGAATTAAGATATAAATAAGATGCATAAGTTTTACCACCTAGTCAAGATAAAGATAAGGATAGAAAAATAAGAAATTACAAAAGGGAAAATCTATCAAGCATTTATTCCAAATGATTTTCGGCATGACCCAGTTCCAATTATGTATGTTCTCTAAATTCAAAGATTGACAATCTCCATGATCCGTCAATTGTCGTGGATATTTCACTAGACAATTCATCACAACATAAATATATTCAAAAATCCGAAATCTACACTACGAGGGTTTATTTCTCCTTATGTTTCTATATTTGTAAATTATTGTTTACTGCACATGCATGCATATTATAATTATGTAGAAGATAAAGAATGCCAAAATAAACTCACAAGCCACAAATTAACACAAAATACAACCTGGGAAACCCTTTCAGGAGAAAACCTAGTTGGAAGGTGAGGTTGCTCTACTCTCATTCTCTGAATGGAAAATGGATGCAAATATAAATAAGTGAGGCATGTGGCCCTTGGCTGCTAAAATTTACAAATTATGTATATTTTCTCTCTCCCTATCCAATCTCAGCTAATTTTCTCATCTATGGAACAAAATGCACCAGAATAGAATGGAACCCCTTTTCCTTCTAGTGGCCCAATTATAACACAACAAAATAGCCTATTAGTGGTTAAATTTGAATTCTTCAACTCTTAAATAGAATTACAATATGAACTCTTTTAGAGTCTTATTCATCATGATCATGTGGCTAGCCCCTTTTCCATGAAGAATGAGTACTAACATGGCATCCTCTCAAATTATGGTGGTCAAAACAGGAAGGTAAACTTTTGAGTGGAATAACGTTTTCATATAGACTCTAACAAGGCTATTCTTGTGTCGTTGGAAAGGTATTTATGTGTAGAATAGTTTGAAAAGGTTTTGCATGGAAGTAGCAAAGTTTTACCCCGAAAAAATTATGTTTGATGCTCAAAATTCTCCTAGAAGGTTTCACCCATTATAAGTGGTTTGATGAGATGATTCCTCCACATTTTCCACTTTGAAAACTTGAAAATGGATTTTAAATAATATATTGTTCTAATCTAGATCACTCCACACCTAAATGGGGGAGAAAACTAACTAACGTTGCTTCACCTTTGGGGGGGAGTAAATTGATGGAGAAATTATGTTTAGTGGTAAACTAGAAAAACCACCAAATGAAGTTAAGACAACTAGTGGTCAACCAACAATACCTCCACATAAAGAATCCAAAGCTTTGGCTTGGATCCTTTCAACGATGAACAATTGAATAATAAAATAATCCAAAGCTCCAACTTGAATCCTTTCAACAAACTTCTCACCTTGCACTTGATGGTGGGAATATGAGATAGCAATGATGATAGTCACGCTTCAAGATTCAAAGTCCTATCAGTCAATTAAAAATCCAATCAACATAGAAAATGGTCCCCTCAAAATCAATGATAATTAGAAAGAATGGAAATGTTCAAACATGGTAGTTGTTCACTTCTAGATGAATTGATGATTTTTTAGGCATATCTTCATCTAAGCTTAGTTCAATGGTTCTAGATTGAAGGTGATAAAAGTTATGGTATAATTATTCAAACCTGCAATTGAGGGGGAAATGTTAAACTGTGATTCCCTGGATATTCATAATTTTCTATACCAAATTGATATGAGTTGTAAAATTTATACTTGATGAGGTGTTGTCATGATCCACTGACGAGTTGATCCACTGACGAGTTGTTAGTGACATATGGATATAAAATTATCAATTTTATGTACTAAATTCATATATCATGAGAATAATACAATGGGTCGAGAATGGCATAAAGGCTGTGTTCGCCATATTTTGTCTCATTTGTGCTTGCTCCAATTATTAACAAGAAAGAATATGTGTAATTCCTTTTATGATCAATATGAAGTTGAATGTATCATTTACAAATAATATTAATAACAAAAAAAATCTCAATGTCCACCTTAAATAAAATATTTCATGTCTACATTGAGAAAAAAAAGTATATTAATTGTTTATATATAAAGTAATTGAAAGTAAGCATTTTATATTTCCTAATATGAAGGAAATGTGTAATTCCTTAATACTTGACATGGAATTAACGTGGCATTAAAAAATATTAATAACAAAAAAAAATCAATGTCCTCCATAAATAAGAGGAAATAATGCTCACCGTGAGGGAGATGCTCAACATGGAGTTGACATGTGACATACTCATGGTGTCTTTCTCAGTAGGAGGAAGATATGCAGTTCCACACACACACACACACACATACACAAACATAACCAATATAAACCCATCTCAACTCCATTGTAACACACTCTTCCCACATCTACCCAAGTAACCGACCAACCGGGGTAAAATGTGACACGAGGATACTATAATGATATTCAACCTTCTAGGTGACCTTAAGGAAGTGGAACCGGCTAAAACACAACATATAGAACTTGTATAACAACAACAACAACACCCACAAGAGGTAACCCAACCATTCAGACCTCTTAACCCTGGGTCACACTAACATTTTGATCTCTTTGATCCATAGCCGCAGGCACAAGCTTGCAAATATGTGTCCATGAGGCTATAGTCGCAGGAATAACACTGCATGCCAGTGGCTAGGGCCCCAAATACTCATTTTAGTGCCATCATGCCCGAGATTTGAGCCAACTTTTCAGGCCCAGAAACCAGTGCTCTGCTCAAAACTTCATGAAAAGTTTAGAGATGATAAATAACAACTAAAAATGATATGAAAGCAATCACATCAATAAGAACTCATCTAGAACCCTCCTAGCCATGATAGGAATTTTGTCAAACATTTCACAAACATGAAATTTGTAGGTATAAACAACAGAGAAAAGCATAAGGGTCTCATAATTATCTGAGAATCACTAAGAAGCATTGCTCCCTTACATCATTAGATGCAATACAATATATTTGACCATAGATACATTGTTCATTCATATACAAGTAAAAACATGCAGGGAGACATACATAATCAATGTCAACATACATGTTTATAACCAACATAATAATAATAAAACTACAATGGATACAATAGAAATAGAACCCACATATAAACCAGTACATTTCTACATCAAATACCAAAGGAATGAGGTCTTCAATAATCAATGTATAAAACCAACTGGAGACCGGACTTCCATGTTCTACCCAACCATAGATTGTTTGAGCCACATCTCTCTTCAACTAATCACGCATGTGCCATATTCCAAGCATTAATGTGGGATCTCATCAAACACGTCAATAAAAACCAATCCAGGGCTTCCAGATGCAAAACTGCCTCAACCCTCAACCAGTGATTCCACCTCACGATCGGACATCACAACCATCGCGGATTGGCCTCTACCAAGTTGTTCTAGGGCTCTAGAGTGTTTATTCCAACCAAGGCTTCCAGGACTAGTAACTCAACCCCAATTGTTGCAGGGATTCCAAAGTGTTTTTCCAACCAGGGCTTCTAGGACTAGTAACTCAACACACCTAGGGCTTCCAAAGTGTTTTTCCAACCAAGCCTTCTAGGACTAGTAACTCAACCCACAGTTTTTTGTTAGGCTTCCAAAGTATTTGTCCAATCAAGGCTTCCAGGAACTAATAACTCAACCCACAACTAAAGGAACATGAGAACCAACCATAAAACAAGCAATGAAATTGAACCCCCAACACCATGGCTATCCAAGAAATGGAAAGGCTAGATAAATCCACTGTCAATCCAGACAATCCTCCATGCCAATGACATAACATGACCAAGAAACCACATGCATACACCATGCATGCTAAAACTAGAGAGGAAAGCATACATGCAACTTGGTACTTGCAATCAAAACCTGTTGTAGTTGCTAATCCCAATGTCCTCTTACACTTTCTTGATCTTCCTTTGCTGGCTCCAAATCACCAAGCATCCACACTTTCCAAGAGTGCTCCAAGAAAACTCTAAGTATCCAAGAGTATAAGAGAGAGAGAGAGAATAGAATGAGAGCCATAAGTGTGAGAAAAAGCTTACCAACTGATCCTCATAAGCCTTTTTTATTAATGTTGACACCTAATCCTAAGGGATTGGGAGAAATTGTAATATAATGTAAATATAAAATAAGGAAGTTGAAGAGAAGTTGGGAGATGAATCCCAAGAGTCTCACATCCATGTATATATTTGTATGCATCCTTAATGAATAACAAGTCAGTTTTTGGCGGAGTTACCTCTTGGCCTAACATGGTATCATTCCTCCCCTTGTAACTTCTTCCTAATCCTAGCAGACCTGCCTCTCTGCCTACTCCTGGCAGAACTGTCCTCGTGCCCACTACAATTCATAGTCTCTCTACTCCCACTACACATTCCCCTCTCACCGCATTACGCAATCCGCTCACCTCCATTCCTCCAGTCCCACTCTATGATTCTCTTTCCCATACACAATATGCTCGACCCTCTATGCAATACATTTGACCCTCTCGGTGCATAGTTCAGACAATACACAATGGCTCTGTGTTACACTGGACCCTCAGCTTCACCTGCAGTGACTCCGGTTCTCATTACACATAATACCACTCCCCGTGGATTTTTTATTCAGTCATAACACATTTTTATTATAATGTTGTCTCTCCCTTTGGCCCTTGGCACTGACAACGTCCTCATCCCTCTCGGTCCCTCCCCACAACATACAACATTATCATCGTCCTCACAGCATACAATTGCCTCCTCCCACACTGCCTCCCTCTCGACATTGTGCTTCTCCCTCTAACACCGCAACTTTCATCTCCTGTGACTCTCGTGGCTCCCGCTCGCCACCTCCCCACAAACCTCCCACTCTATGTCGGCCCTCTCGTGGCCCGACTTCCCAACCTTTGTGCTCCCTCCCTCCTGTGGCCCGACTCCCCAGGCTCGTGCTCCTTCCCACCATTTAGCGTTGCCTATAAAAAATAGTTCGACCCTCCCCCAGTTCAGCCCTCTCCTAATTCGACCCTCCCTTAGTTCATACCTCCAGCAAACAAACCCTCCCTCAATTAAGCCCTCCCCCAGTTAATACCTCTAAAAAAAATTTTAGCATAAAAAAAAACATTACAAAAATTACTGCAGAGTTCAATTTTTTTACAGTGGCAGCTGATTGATTTTTTTAGAATGCATTCCCTCATATCTATTGTGGGAGTCATTCTCTATGGAAACGAGAAATATCCTGAATGTTCAAGGAATATTAAACACAAACTCATTTTTAATGAGTTGTGGAGAGGAATTTTTGAAGGAGGCGAAGAAAATTCACCTGCAAATCCTACAATAGACAAGGAGATCGCTATTTGGGACAACAAAAACATCAAGGCTTATGCCTTGATTGCAGCATCTCTAAATGAAGAGGTGAGTCGCCATATTACACCATTTTCAAATGATTATGAAGCCTTGAAGAAGTTGAAACAACTCTATGAAACACATTCAAAACACGAAGTTGTTAAGTTGATGATTAAACTATTCAGTGTTGAATTGAAAAATGATGACCCTCTTGCTTTAGAATCAGAAGTAAGATCTATCATGCATGACATTAAAAACACTAGTGTTGAAATTGACATACCTCTCATATCTTATTTCAAGGCATTTTATCCCACTTACTCACATTATCTTTAGTTATTACAAGCAAGTGGAAACCTCAAGGGGATTACCTTTGACTCCCTTGAGAAAAAGTTTGCAGAGAGAGGAAAGGATTTTGGGAAGAAGATAACTTTTTAGTATTCTGAAGAAGTTGTATTTCTTGCACATAGAGAGAAGAATCATGCTCAATATTCTTCTAGAGGGAGAGGTGGCCAAAGAGGACGAGGAAGAAGAAATTTCAGAGGCAAGGGGGGCAGACAAGCTCAAAGTGAAAAATATGATCTTCGTTGCATATGCTACAATAGAGATTGGTATGATGCATCCACATGTAAATTTCCTTGGGACATAACTGAGCGAGAAAGAAATGAAGCCAAAGGTAAAAATCATGACAAATATAAAGGTAAAGCACCTGAATCCACTCATTATGTTATGGCACATTGTAATATTGGAGTAACTAAAAAATTGTTTAATGCTTCACTTGCTTCTTAGAGAAATGATTGGTTGCTAGATTCAAGGGTGACATGCCACATGACTTTTAGAAAATATTTTTTTGAAGAATTTACTGACAAGGTTGATGGAGCAGTATACTTTGCAGACAAATCAAAACTCAAGCCATCATGGCTTAGCGCAATCAGGCTTAAGTTGCTTTGTCTTCCATACTTTCTTCTACAAGAGGTTCTATACCTCCTAGAGTTGAAGAGAAACTTGTTGTCTTTGGTCCACATCTTCCAGCAAGGACACTCTATTCATATGTTTGATGGCAAGGTTGAGGTCAAAACAGCATCAGATCGCTCACTTGTCATGAGAGGGATAGAAGAAGGAATACTTCTAAAGTTGCAAGTTACCTCTGCTCATGCACAAAACTTGGCATTCGGTTCTCACTATGATGAAGGTACATTCCCATCAAGTCTTTTATGGCATGCTATATTTGGACACTTTAACTATGAAAACCTTCGATTGTTGAAGAAAAATGGTGTTACTAGTTTGCCTACGATTCCTAGGAAACTTAAGCAATGTGATGCTTGTATTGTAGGAAAGCATGGCAAACGGTCTTTTCATGATTCAAATTCCAAAGCACATAGAAAACTTGAGCTTATTCATTCAGATTTATGTGGCCCCATGCTTGTTCCTTCTGCAAATGGCAATAAATATATGATGACATTTATTGATGACTATAGCAGAATGTGTTGGGTTTACTTATTGAAGAACAAATCTGATGCTTTTCAAACATTCAAGAACTTTCATGCATGGATTGAAAATAATACACAAAATCATATTGGATCTTTACGCACTGATAATGGAAAAGAATACACTTCAAATGATTTCGAAAACTATCTTCGCCAACATGGGATCAAACATCAATCAATTGTGCCTTATAACCCCAATAGAACCGTGTAGATGAAATAATGAACAAGACAATTTTAAATATGGTACGTTCCATGATGTTTTTCAAGAATGTAAAATTGATGTTTTGGGCTGATGCAGTTCTATGTGATGTGTACATAAAGAACATGTGTCCTTCTAATGAAATTAGAAATAAGAATCCTTATGAAATGTGGCATGGCCACATTCCTTCGGTAAAGCATCTCAGGGTCTTCGGTTCCACCTGTTATGATTTGATACCTAAGGAAAAAAGAAATAAACATGGTGCAAGAAGTTGAAAATGTATCTTCTTGGGGTATTCCAATACCTCCAAAGCATATCATCTCTATGATGAAGTTAATAAGAAGTTTTTAGTATCTAGAGATGTCATATTTCTTGAATCTTCCAAGATTGAAAATGTTGTTAAGCGACAACTTGATCTCTTGGATAGATTCACACATGCAAAGTCATTACAATAATTTGATAATCAGATTCCACATCTTGAAGGGGGGATTCCTATACTGAATCAATCTGTGGAATTGACTTCTGAAGCACTCCCTCCCCCACATAAATATCCAGCCACGGATGACACTTAGAGTGATGTGATTGATAGAATTGCAAGACTAAATCATGATTCAATCCCAACTCAGACAAATGAGCATCGTGGGCCATCTCAGAAAGGTCCTCCAAAATGGCTGACAAAAACACTTGAAAATGTTCGTCCTGATGAGGTTGGAAAGACAAGAACAAGAAGTTCCACCAGGAAAAATGGAGGTGATGTAGATGCTTCTGATTCATCTGTTGATATGGATGTTTCTTATAATTGTGAATTTAATTTGTCTATAGATCTTGAACCAACTTCCTTCAAATAAGTTGCTTCTCATGATGAATGGAATGAAGCAATGCAAAAGGAATATGATGCCTTGATAAAGAATGACACTTGGAAGATGGTTGATCCTCCATTGGGAACCAAACCAATTGGATGCAATTGGGTCTACAAGAACAAGGACAAAGTTGATGGCTCACTTGAAAAGCATAAAGCCAAGCTTGTGGAAAAAGTTTTTGCAAAGAAAGAAGGGGTTGATTATGAGGAGACTTTTTCCCCCATAGAAAAATGGTCTACCATACGTACTCTCTTTGCCTTAGCAGATCAGAATGGTTGGAAATTCCATCATATGGATGTAAAAATCACTTTCTTGAATGGATATCGAAAGGATAATGTTTTCATGTCCCAACCAGAAGGATTTTTTGTGAAGGGACAAGAACACAAAGTATGCATGCTTGTAAAATCCTTATATGGCCTCTAGCAAGCAATGCGAGCTTGGTATGAGAAGTTAACCAAGCATCTTCTAAAACTTAATTTCAAACATTATGATCTTGATGATGCAACTTTGTTTGTCAAGAAAGTTGGAAAAATAATTGTATATCTTGTGGTGTATGTAGATGATGTTTTGATGATAGGGAACAATGAGATTTATATTGAATCCATAAAGAAGGAATTGAGGAAAGGTTTTGAAATGACTGATTTGGGCTATGTTCACTACTATCTTGGTATTGAAGTGACTCAACATCCTAAGTTTATATTCCTCTCTTAGAAGAAGTACATTGGATATATATTGAACAGGTTTGGCATGGCTGAGTGCAATCCTTTAACCACTCCAATGGAACAAAACTCAAAGCTCACATCCATTGAAGGGAAAGAATTTGAGGATGCAACGAAGTATAGATAGCTTGTAGGAAGTCTCATGTACCTGACTACTACTAGACCATACATCTCATTTGTTGTTGGAATCCTTTCTAGGTTTATGCAAAATCCTTGTGAGAGACATTGGTCTGCTGCAAAAAGAGTTCTAAAGTACTGGAAAGTGACTCAATACTTTGGAATCAAGTATACACATGTGGGTGACTTCAGCTTGATAGGATACTCTGATTCAGATTTTGATGGAGACAAAGAAATTGGGGTATCTACTTCAGGTTATACTATGAGTCTTGGATCAGGAGATGTCTCCTGGAGATCACACAAACAATCAGTTCCAGTAAATTCCACGACTGAGGAAGAATATGTGGTAGCAGCTGAAGCGACAAAGGAAATTGTGTGGCTCAAGAAAATCCTGGAAGATTTGTAGATGAAACAAATGCATTCAACTTCACCCATGATCGATAACACTTATGCAATAAATTTGGCCAAGAACCCAAAGTTCCATGATCAAAAGAAGCACATTAGTACAAAATACCATCTGATTCGACATCATATTGAGGCCAAGACAATCAATCTACGCCATTGTTCCACAAATGAGCAAATCGTAGACAACTTCACCAAAGCGCTTGGAAGAGAAAAGCTTGAAAATTTTAGAATGATGCTTGGACTCACCAACACCCCTTCAGATTAAGGCGGGGAATGTTCACACCTAATCCTAAGGGATTGGGTGAAATTGTAATATAATGTAAATATAAAATAAGGAAGTTTAAGAGAACCCGGGAGATGAATCCCAAGAGTCTCACCTCCATGTATATATTCATATGTATTCGTAATGAATAAGAAGTCAATTTTTGGCGAAGTTACCTCCTAACCTGACAATTAATGAGGCCTATATTTTCTTCATTTTCCATTATTTTCCTTCATTTTCCTCCTCACATGCAACCTGTGACTTTTCACCTTCCTTTTCTCCTATTTTCCATTATTTTCACAAATAAAATTCCAATTATTGTCTAATGAATTTCCAAAGCCTTTATCATTGCCTTTTCTAATTTACTTTAGCCATAATAACCGAAATGAACACCCGCTGGGATGTTTCTCCCACCATTCAACTTGGAATGCATGTCCCATCAACCGTGGTTATTATTTTTCCACTATTAACTTTTATTACATGGAATTTTCACCAAGGTTGTTGCAGAACCCTCCCCCTTGGGGGGAAACAGTCATTGGTGTTCAATGACACCTGCAACCAACAAAACCGCTGAAAAAATAAAACATACTGCCTATGGAGCTTTATAACATATTTCGTTGCAATATTGACAATGAATAACTTGCTCAAAAGAAAAAATAATCATGACAATCGTACCGTGTACGATAGTATAGTATATACATTTGCTCCACCAACAAATAAAAGGATAAGATGCATGCATCAATCAACAAGGGAATACAGAGGCTCACACCTCCACCCTCAAAAGTAGTACTAGGATTCACCTCCTTCCCAGGAATTCCAGAATCCACTGTCAAAGTGAAAGTTGCATCCAATGTCCAGCGCTACAATCCTGCGCCACTTGTCTTCTTAGTGAATAGTTATCAGCTCATTGTTCCAGGGCACACTCCAAATGTGCATTTGATTCCATCTGGAAATGCTAATGACCAAAACAAATCCATCCCCGA
Organism: Pinus albicaulis; assembly: GCA_034641835.2. Classification (NCBI taxonomy): domain Eukaryota; kingdom Viridiplantae; phylum Streptophyta; class Pinopsida; order Pinales; family Pinaceae; genus Pinus; species Pinus albicaulis. The sequence continues at coordinate 873,796,217 of CM076569.1, read as the reverse complement.
CCTTCCCTTCTCTGCTACACAGTACCTCGAGCAATCCATTCACCCCCTTCCGTGCAGTCATGCACCTTCCAAGTTCTGCTAGCACCCCCATCCCAGGAAGTTCATCCCTTGGAAATGATTCCTTGCATCATAAGATACAAAAACCAAGGCATATCCCTGCCTCAAAACCATCATGTCGGTCATAGCCTGCTCATGGAAATAAATGGAAATTATTAGGTACTAGTGTCCCACAATGGCCTTGCTCCTGAAGTGCTTTACCAACATACTGCTTCCCGTTTCAATTCCTTTTATTGTTGCTGCTAATTCTTGCAATCGGTTTCAACCACCCAACCAGGAATTCCATGCTTTCCTTTACCAAGAACATAATTTCCATTAGACTCAAAACACATTGAAATAAACTCAAATCATACCTCATTGGTAGCTCATCAATAAGGTACACTTGCAATTCTGTTCACTTCCTGTCACAACAAGTCAAACTAGTTTTTTGATCAAATAATCATGTATAAACATATCACATCTAGTTAGCTCAAAACACAACCATCATAAGTCAAAATCATGAATCATATGCAATCATCATAAACCATAATCATTAATCACATGTAACCATCATAAGTCAAAATCATAGATCACATGCATAATAGAACTGAAATAAAATATCGATACTTATCCTTCATCGGTCCTTACTTTTTCCTTTGTTCTTTTTGTACACACATTGGATAGGTTGCCACACCTGACAAGCACCCAATGTCTTTTCTTATATTCAATCACGTACACATACACACAATGTACATCACAACACATACACCCACATACGACATACTACACATACACCCACACTCAGTGTACAATACAACACAATACATACGCCTACATCGGCATACAACACATACACCTGCACCCGATGTACAATACAACACAATACATATACATATACAAAGTACATCACAATGAATATACATGTCACAATATCACGAATACATCATGCACATACATAGTACCGCATGCTTGCAACACAACATGTAGGACATGCACACAATACCACATGTATACCAATACCATATGCACAACATGTACATATTACCACCTATACACAACACTACCTGCAAAATGTGTGCACAACATCACATGTACATGACACCACCTGCGCAATATGTACACAATGCTAAATGTACACCGCACCACTGTACAATGTGTACACAATACCACATGTACATAACACCAAATGCACCACATGTACACGACACCATATGTACACAACGCCACATGCACGACATGTACACAACACCACATGTACAAACACCACATGCCCCCAGCACCACATGTACAATCATGCACACAATACCATATGTACAACACACACACAATACCATATGTACATAACACTACATATACAACATGTACATAGCACCATACATACACAACACCGCATATCCAACATGTGCACAACACCATATTCACACAACATCGCATATCCAACATGTGCACAATATGATATGTACACAACACCGCATATATGACATGTACATAACACCATCTATGCCTAGCACTACATATGCAATATACACACAACACCATATATACAACAGGAATACAACCTCATATGTACACAATACTACATATGTTCCATGTACACACCACCATAGGTACAATCACTGAATATACACATCCGCAACATATACACAACAATAGTATTACACATCCATAGACCACACACTGACCCCATAAGAAACCTTGCTTCTAGTGTCTTTCCACTATCCATGCCTATCCTAGCATGTCGCAGATCACACTACTTTCACTTCGTTGATGTACCCCTCAACATTACATGTCCATAACATAAACATAGGCATAGAACAAGCATATAATATCGATTCATGTCCACGTGATACTTACCTCTTAGATATGTCAGGGTTACTCTTCCCACTTGATTCCTCATAAGACCAATAACCTCTTCATGTCATTCACCTGCATAAGTAATCATTCCTCCACAAGAATGATCCTTGAAAAACATGTCATATAGTGGCATAGACACATAGATACATACATATATATAATAATTATCATAAAACAATAATGATCATGTCAAACAATGGCATATATACACACATATATACATATAAACACTTAGCATCAAACAACCATGATCCATGACGACCTTGTCGGGCACGACATACATACATACATACATACATGTATACATATATAAACACTAGCATAATCATGATCACATCATAATTACCAGATAGCATAAGTTCAAGGTTAAGAGAACTTCCTTTATCTATGCACAGTATGCATAGCATTGAGAACAACGATGCCCAACATAGCCAAGGCATCTAATATCTTATATCCATTCACTTTACCTACTATTCCATTGCCCATTTACCCAATGGACTCAACCAATCCAACCAAATGTCATATTATTACCTTCCACTGTGCTACTCATGCAGCGAGCTTCATTTGTGTCTTACATTACCTTTTGGGTACTACACAACTCTCCTCGAGCTCCATTAAGTTCCCTCCTTCCAAATCAATTCTCAAGACACTCAAAACATAAAAGGCAAGAACGAGAACAACAAGAGGAAGATTATGAAAAACAAAAAGCAATACGAAACCGTAAGAAAGTGGCATGATCATGCACTAGACGCAATCAAGACCGCAAATCAAGTTCAAACAAATCAAAAAGACCGAAAGCACAAGACTAGCAACAAACACCATGACTCAATCCCCATGGTTCCCAATACTTCTAAAGGAAATCTCAACCTGAGCCTTCTTCAAGATTTCATGGCAGTCTCTTGCCATGTAATCCCCTGTATCATACCACCATAAACACATAATTGTCAGTGTATAATATAAACATACAATACATCAGTTACCTTACCTTGTTATGCCAAGCACGCTGACCTGTAACTGAACAAACATGTCAGCCATATGTACCAAACATCAAGACAACATATCTATTAATTTGAAATCAAGTTTTACCAAGACTAGTAACCATGTCATGATCAACAATCAACTCACAATCATCGGTCATAATACATAATGCTACAACTATCACCTACTTACACCCAAGTATATATCGGATATCTCAGTACATAATGTGTTAGTACAATCATCCTAAAACAAAACCATTAATTCGTGCAACCTTTCAATCACATATTCATATCATGCAATTAATCAAACATTCAAACACAGATAGATGACATAATAAGCATTCAAGCACTAAGTAGATGACATAAGCAAACAGACATTCAATCTAGATTAACACGATATAACTTCACAACACCTCAACTCAACATAAATAAGGTCATGATATCCATAACAATAACTAACTAACATGTTCACATCATAATCTTATAAACAATTGTCATTCATGCATAACAATCACAGATCCCTAGTCAACCTAGATTAGTACAACACAATGTCACAATTAAATTGACTCATGCCTAAATGTCATAACCTTAACCATCTGCATAGGCCAATCCCATTTAACATGATACATATAACATCAAGATAATAATGTTATAACCCTAATAATCAATTTAAATAACATATAACAACAAGAAGTTAACATATAACATGATCATCAACAACATATAACATAATTATTAAGTTAATACATTGCTTGACTAACCAACGCATGTACGTATGATCACACTAATTAACTAACATCTATCATGTATGTAACCATAAAATCAAAAGAATGAAAGACATACACATAACCATAATGCATATGACTACATTGATCAACTAGCATTTATCATACATGTAACCATAATAACAATAGAATGAAAAACATATAAGTAACCCCAATTCTTACAACAACCATGAATCACATACTTGCACGCCAAGCTTGCAAACTTGTATGGCGATTTGCTCTTACCCCAAAGTTCATTGTTGCAACATCACTTTAATGATTTGCATCTCCTACTCAATCTAAACCAACACATTAGCATCATAACATACCAATATCATCATGATGACCAAATTGCATACAACGACCTTATGCACAACAACCTCAATCAAACCAATGCAAACTTGATGATATGCACCCACTTGACATGTATAACCAATCATGAACTACCAATGCATGTTCAACATATGACATCACGCAAGGAAGAATGCACGGATAACACCTAAGCATGACCAATATGTAACCCTAGCATAAGCAAGCAATGCATGTACAATATGCAACAATACGTAAGCAAGTGTGCACAAACAATACACAAGCATGAGCAACACATAACCAGTCATTCACTCATGGCAACATGTTGACAACAACTGATCCGAATCTTGGGGGGAGGCCCTCAATATCTAAAATATTGAAATGGATCTTGGGGGGAGGCACTAAAGATCTAAAAAATTGAAATGTTGGAATAAAATAGAACACACAGTAAATAAAACCAAAAAGAAACTTGTTTTATTAAAACATAGAATAGCTATAAAAGATACATTGTGGTAGACAGTCTGTCCTTTTACAAAATGTGGCTTGTTACTTATAGCCTCTTTTTGTTACAATACCATTGGTAAATTCCATAGGTGGGCAAATACCATAGCTAAATGAATACCATGGGTGAATCTCACTTATAATACCATGGGTAAATACTACGGGTGGATGCCACTTACAATACCATAGGTAAATTCCATGGGTGGATAAGTACCACGTGTAGTTGAATACCATAGGTGGATGCCATTTACAACACCATGGGTGGATGAATACCATGGGTGGATGCCATTTTCCATTCAGATCATTCCTCCCTCCTTAAGAAGCAATCGTCCCCATTGCGTGAAGTTCCCTCCTAAGAAGTCTTTGTTGCATATGAAGAGCCACTGAAGATAAGGGTTTTGTATGGTTAACCCATAATCGTGATGAACGAAGATCCAAGGATAGAGATACCTTGTAATGCTTGTGACCAACTATGATATTGACAGTGTGCGACCTAGCAAATGGAATTCCATGAAGTGTTGGTTTGTGGATGACCCATAACCATGAAAAACAAAAATACGAGGATAGACATACCATGTAATGCTTGTGACCAACTGTGATGCTAATAATGTGCGGCCTCGCAAATGTACTTCGATGAAGTGTGGCTTTGTGGATGACCCAGAACCATGACAAACAAAGATCCGAGGATAGAGATACCCTGTAATGTTTGTGACCAACTATGATACTAACAATGTGCGGCCTAGCAAATGGACTTCGATGAAAATGATTTTATGCAGTTGACCCATAATCGTGATGCTGACAGCTGATGAAGTAGCAATGATTTTATGCAGTTGACCCATAATCGTGATGCTGACAGCTGATGAAGTAGCAGGTGCCTACATAGCCTGGGGTGGGAGGGCACATCTCCAAAGAACCCAAGATGAATGCTGCTATGTTGAAACTAATGAATGTGAAATAGGCGCCTACTAAAGCGGAGTGGGAGGGCACGTCTCTAAAGGGAACTCGCTCTGAAAGCTGCTCCAAATATAAAATCTAATTTAAAATGGGAATAGCTCGGTCAATATAACTCATAATATTTATTATAACATGTTTTTGGAAATAGAATGGCCATTCCACATCTTCTAATGTGATTGAAATCCCTATCTGGACACTCTGGAAACCTAGATTTGCGCTGCAATTGTCTTGCCATCACAAAAGTTCTGAAAAAATAGTTGATTTTAAATCAACGATATTTCCATCATCCAAACTCCGATTTGACCAATTTTTTTTTTGAAATTGAGTGATTTTTCAAGAGGAGCTTAGATATGTAATCAGTTTTTTGAAATTATGTACAAAAGTGTAAACAAATGATAGGAGAGCCAAAATCCATGAATTGTCGTGAGAAAAATTTATGTAACACAACTGATTTTAAATTAGCGATATCTCCCTCATTCAGACTCAGATTCGGCCGATTTTTTTTTTTTTTTTTAATTTAGGTATTTTTTCGCAAGGAATCCAGATCTATTGTTTTTTTGTGTAAAATTTGTACCAAAAGTTTCAGATCTAATCTGTAAACTCGTAGTCCAATAAAATTTCCTGCTAAAAAATGAAAAAAAAAAGAATTTTTCCTACTTGGCCCAAGAAAGTGCTCCGTGGTGGTTGTGGCATTTGCATGAAGTTTGTTGCAAAACTTTGAAATATAAATATGCTTCAAACCCCCATTCCCATGGAGTCGTAACTTAAATCTGATACCATTGATCCAAATCTTGGGGGGAGGCCCTCAAGATCTAAAAAAATGAAATGGATCTTGGGGGGAGGCACCCAAGATCTGGAAATTTGAAATGTCAGAAGAAAATAGAACACACAGTAAATACAAACACAAATAAACTTCTTTTAATAAAACAAAGTATAACTGTAAAAGCTACATTGTGGTAGACAATATGTCCTTTTACAAAATTTGGCTTGTTACTTATAGCATTTTTTTGTTACAATACCATAGGTAAATTCCATGGGTGGGTAAATACCATGGGTGAATGAATACCATGGGCGAATCTCACTTATAATACCATGGGTAAATCCCATTGGTGAATGAATACCATAGGTGGATGCCACTTAAAATCCCATAGGTAAATTCCATGGGTGGATAAGTACCATGGGTGGATGAATACCATGGGTCGGTGCCATTTAAAATACCATGAGTGAATTCCATGGGTGGATGAATACCATGGGCGGATGCCATTTTCCATTTGGATCAACAACACCATCAACACTTCCATGGTGAAACCACTACCACCATGGCCAACACAACAAGGATGCAACAAGCACATACACCATAGATATGAGAAACACATATGCAACCAAAATAAAAACATGACCAACATACTGCCCCATCTAGTCCAAGGGTTGAACAATGCTCCGATACCACTCTGTAACACCCTCCTCCAACATCTACCCAAGTAACTAGCCAACCAGGATAAACATGTGACGAGTGGCTACTATAATGAGAATCAACCTCCTAGGTGACATTAAGGAAGTGGAACCGATAGAAACACAACATACATACCTTGTACAACAACAATAACACCCCCAGGAGGTAACCCAACCATTCGGGCCTCTTACCCCTGGGTCACACTGACATTTTGACCTCTTTGAGCCATAGCCATAGGCACAAGCTTGCATTCCTGCATTCAGGAGGCTATAGCTACAGGCATAACATTGTATGCTAGTGGCCAGGGCCCCAAATTCTCACTTTAGTGCCATCGTCCCCAGGATTTGAGCCACCTTTTAAGGCCCAGAACCCAGTGCTTTGCCCAAAACATCATGAAAATTTCAGAGATGATAAATAACAACAAGACAATGATACAAAAGCAATCAAATTAATAAGAAATCATCTAGACCCCTCCTAGCCATAATAGGCATTTGGTCAAACATGTCACAAACATGAAAGCTACATGTATAAATAACATAATAGAGCATATGGGTCTCATACTTATCTGAGAATCGCTAAGAAGAATTTCTCCCTTACATCATTAGCTGCAGTACAATCTATTTGACCATAGATACATTGTGCAATCATTTACAAGTAAAAACATTGAGCGACCCATACATCATCATTGTCAACATACATGCTTAAAACCAACATAATAAAAACATAAATACAGTGGACACAACAACAATAGAACCCACATATAAACCAATACATTTGTACATCAAATACCAAAGGAATGAGCTCTTCACTAATGAATGTAAAAAAAAAAACCGAAGATGGGACTTCCATGTTCCACCCGACCATAGATTGGTTAAGCTATATCTCTCTTCAGACAATAACCCCCATGCCATATTCCAAGCATGAATGTGAGATCTCATCAAACACATCAATCAAAACCAACCCAAGGCTTCCAGAGGTAAAACTTCCTCAACCCTCAACCAATGATTCCACCTCACAGTTGGACATCACAACCATCACAGATTGGTCTAACCTAAGCTGCTCCAAGGCTATAAAGTGTTTGTTCCAACCAGGGCTTCCAGGAATAGTAACTCAACCCCAAATGTTACAGGGCTTCCAAAGTGTTTGTCCAACCAGGGCTTCCAAGACTAGTAACTCAACCCACCTAGGGCTTCTAGAGCGTTTGGCCAACCAAGGCTTCTAGGACAAGTAACTCAACCCACAGTTGTCCGTTGGGCTTCTAGAGCATTTGTCCAACCAAGGGTTCCAGGAACTAATAACTCAACCCATAACTAAAGGAACATGAGAACCAACTAGAAAGAAAGCAATGAAACTGAACCCCCAACACCATGGCAAACTAGGAAATGGCAAGGCTATGCAAATCCCTTGTCAATCCAGGCAATCTTCCATGCCAATGACAGATCATGACCAAGAAACCACATGCATACACCATGCATGTTAAAACTAGTGAGCAAAAAATACATGCAACTTGGTACCTACAATCATAACCCATTGTAACTGCTGATCTCGATGTCCTCTTGCGCTTTCCTCCTCTTCCTTTGCCTTCTTTCTCTAAATCACCAAATATCGACACTCTCCAAGAGTGCTCCAATAAAACTCTAAGTATCCAAGAGTATAAGAGAGAGAAAGAGAATAAAATGAGAGCCATAAGTGTGAGCAAAAACTTACCAAGTGATCCTCATAAGCCATTTTATTAATGATGCATTTATTTTCTTCATTTTCCATTATTTTCCTTCATTTTCCTCATCACATGCAACCTGTGACCTTTCACCTTCCATTTCTCCTATTTTCCATTATTTTCATAAATAAAATGCCAATTAATGGCTCATGTCTTTCCAAAGCCTTTGCCATTTCCTTTGCCAATTTTCCTTTATCCATAATAACCGAAAAGTACACCCGCTAGGATGTTTTTCCCACCATTCAGCATGGAATACGTGTCCCATCAACTGTGGTTAATATTTTTCCTTTATTAACTTTTATTACATGGAATTTTCACGAGGGTTGTTACATCCATATCTATCATGCATAGAGAGGGATCAGATCCCTCAAGGTAAAAACATTTTTTAGATTAAAAGAATTGAGATAAGATTTGCACCTTGAAGGATTTGATCCCTCATGGTGGATGATAGATCTAGAGTTAAGTTGGATCTTGGTTAAAACAATTTAGTGTTGTGTTGCTCGCTATGAGGGAGATGTGTAATTCTTTCCCTGCTCGACATGGAGTTTAAAAGTAGCACACACACACACACACATTAAGAACCAACATAAATTCACCGTAACTTTGGATCTACCATGTGTGGAGAGGGATTAAGTCCCTTGAGGTGATTTTTTTAATTATTGAAGAAGCTTAAGGAAAGGTTTGCACTTCGAGGGATTTGATCCCTCTCAATTCATAATAGATTCAAAGTTAAGTTGTATCCATCTTGATGGAATATGAATTGGCTTGTTGGGAGAGCCATAAAAGAGAGAAGGCAAGAGATCGACAATCAACAAACTCAACACATATCAACCTGAAAAGACTAAAAGCCTCCACACGTTGAACTTGAAGGTACACAATACATAATGTTTCAAGACTTAGTTAAGTTCTTTGTATTTTCCTAGATCATTGTGGAAGCAACATATAATATGCTATTAGACTTGAAGGTGAAGAAACCACCTTGACCTATTGAATAAGTGAGTCTAAGGTGAAGAAACCACCTTGCCCTATTGAATAAGTGTTCAAATGATTGATGTATAAATCTTATGAACAAGGTGACATCAATGCAAAAAAATAATTCGTACCTTTACAATATTCTAAATCCAACCTAAACCAAATGATTAAGACAATATATGACACCATGATGGATATAATTAGGAGAATGAATTTGGATCTGCTTCTTGATCTTAATTAAATCTTCAAATTCTCTGCTTGAATCTAATTCACATACTTAACATAGTTAAATTTTTCCATTTGATAGTTTCCCAAAAAAAACATTAATATTAAGTATTTCTTTTAACTAGCTTTATTATGTGTAGGCAAAGCAATCCCACTTCAGTATAATTACTCGATCGAAGATACATCATAAGAACTATGAAGCAAACCCAAGACATTGATAATGCTATCAGCGTTCAAAATCGATGTATTTATTATTCGATGATTGGGAAAAGAACACATTGATATTATCTCTTTTTTATTCACTAGATGTATCATGTATAGATAAAGCAATCTCACTTACATATAATTACCCACTTGATTGAAGATGCACGGTTGATATATTATACATATTCACTAGATTTATTATGTATTAGTAAAGCAATCTCACTTAAATATAATTACTCACTTGATTGAAGATGTAACTCCACGCCATGGATGATATCATTAGTTTTTAAATGAATATGTTTTTATAATATAAATATTTTATAATTATAAAAGATATTGTTAATTTAAAAAATAATATTAATTAGTTTTATTAATTAAGTCAAGTAATTTATTTTATTATAATTATTTATTTGATTATTTATGAGGTATAAATTAATTGGGTTGTGTAGGGTTTAGTTTTCATGAAGTCAAAAATTTAATTTTTTATTTGGAAGGATCTAGGGTGAGGGTGAGAATCAATTGAGGAGACACTGAGTTTAAGCTTGATAAAACTTTGTATAATTGTGGGTATATTGGTTTTTTTATCTAAAATTGTAGTTGCCATCATCTTAGGGTAGGTGATAGTAAAATGCCTAATGATGTGATTAATTTGAAAGATATTATTATTTATTAACACAAATATTTGATAAAACAATTTTAATGTACAACTTAAGTGGGCCTAATGGTTAGAACTTTCATCATAAGAGGTTATAGCTTCAAATCAAGAGTAAGTATAGTACAAACTTTGTAAACTTTAACAATCAAATCTTTATGTGGAGGTAGGTCCCTTGTCTCACTAAATGCAAAAACATGACTCTTATCATGAAAAAAAAACCAATAACTATAACTAAAACTAAACTTATGCAAATAAAATAATGCCATTTAAATATAATTATTTAATTAATTAAAAATACATAATTAAAATTACTATACATAAATAAATAAATATTAATTTTTTGGAAAATAGCATATTTATTAAATTCACTATTTAATATTAAAAAGTTAATGAGCCGAGATTTCATCTTTGCTGTTTTTTCTGAGTCTTTGGTTGAGCAGAGACCTGTCAATGGCACAGGAGGGATAGAAATTGCTTACATAGTTCAGACAACCCATAAATCTTTGTAATTGGGTTTTGTCCAGAATGATGTCTGGAAACTTGTCTGCAAATTCAAGAGCATGATTCAGTAAAGCAATTTGTTCATTTTCTATTGTGTGTCCTAAGAACTTTATCTTGGTCTTACATAATTCCATCTTCTTTTTACTTAAGACCAATCCATTCTTCTGGACCAATTTCATGAATATCCTTAAATGCTTAAAATGGTCCTGTAAATTCTTGGAAAATATTAGGAGATAATCAATATAAGCAAGTAACCATTCATCGTATGGTTTGAAGATTGAATCCATTACCTTCTGGAATTTAGAAGGTGCATGCTTTAGGCCAAATGGCATCACGTTCCATTCGTAATGGCCTGCTGGTACGCTGAACATTGTCTTCCATTTATCATTTTCAGCAATAGCTACTTGCCAGAATCCTGATTTTAGATCAAACTTTGAAAAAACTTTGGCTCCAGATATCCTACTCAGCAGATCTCCCTTGTGCAGAATAGGATATGTGTCATCTGCAAGAACAGAATTAAGAGGTTTATAATTAATAACCAATCTAGGAATACCTTGTATCTGTTCACTCCTTTTGTTGACATAGAAGCCATAACAGTTCCATGGACTGTTAGACTCCCGGATCAGCTTTCTTTCAAGAAGTTGATTTATTTCCTTCTTACAGAGCTGTCTGTATTCTGCTGACATTGGGATAGCTCTGGATTTGCATGGCTTGCCTGTATATCCATCTTTGTAGGGCAATTCTACACAATGCTGCTTGCGATGCCATAATGCATTGGGTTCCTCTGAGCAGCAAGTGTTTTCAAACTCTTTTTGTAATTCAGAGATTTTTCTTTGAATTCCTGGAGAACTCAACTGATCTTCAATTCTGATCATGTTCTTATGATCTTTGAGTTCAACCAAACTTTTTTCTGCTTTCTGAAGCTCATGCATTGCCTGCACCATAGTTGAAACTCGACGATTAAAAATATAAGGAAGTTCTATCCTCTTACCCTTTTTATCAGATGTAGGCACTGTGATGAAATAGCCCGCAGATTTATCTGGGAATCTAAAAGAACCATGGGGCTCAACTGCTGCTAAAAATACATTTCCCAGTATGCAGTCAACTGGAATGTCTGCAACTGCAAACTTGAGTTTGATACAATGGGAATCAAAACAAACAACAGCTTTTGGAACTTCAAATTCTAAATTTTTCTTTCCCAAACCTGTAACTTTTCTGGGAGCAGATACCCAAAGTCTTGAGGGAACAATTTTCTTGGAAAGAATATTGACATCTGCACCTGAATCAATTAATGCAGTCACATTATATATTTTACCTTCAACACAAATGTTTACTTTGATATGGTGTTGCTGGTATTGAACAACCAAGACCTGCATTTCTCTGAATCCAATTGTTGGATCAGGTCTTCCTTCAGCTATCTCCACCTGTGAGGTTGGAGTAGAGTGTAGAGTGTAGTTTATGTGTCTGCCTGAAATGGACGTAGAAGGCTGTGCAACTTGTTTGGCCTTCTCTAACTATGCAACTTGCGATTTTAGGGCAGAGATTTCTGATTTCATTGAATGTATCTCCCTACTCACCTCCCCCAAAGTGAGTGTACGAACTTTTCTTGAATTGTGTTGGAGATACGATTTTGTGTTACGTTCGTAAGAAGCATCAACAAAAATAGGCTTCTTACCAGAAGAATTACTGGAAGATCCAGTACCATGCTGCATGAAAGTTTTCAGTAATGCAACTTTTAAATCACTTTCCTCCATGGCACGAATCTGAGCAAACACCTTCAGATCATCTTCATCGGTTTGGGCCATGAGGACTTTCAATTTTCCGGAAAATTCTTCTGGAAGAGAGTCATCAGAAGAGATATCTGATTCGGAGTCGGAACATTCACAGTGACAGTTCTCAGAATCAAAACATTGGCAGTGAGCATGAACTTCATCTTCAGAAGAAGAAACAGAAGAGACAGAAGAAGAATTAGAGTAAGATTCTTCAGCAGCTTGCTGGATAGCAAGAGGACGATTATGACAGTCTTCTGTTTTGTGAAAAGAAGAATGACATTGGCCACATCTGGGTTAAGTTTTAACAGGTGTACTGGCAGAAGGGCGATGTTGTTGTTGTGATTTCTTGCCATGACCTCTTTTAGACTCAAGGGCTTTAGGACACATATTAGAAGTATGTCCGGGTTGACCACATAGCCGACAAAGAACACTTTTCATCCTTTCAATCTTAGTGTCTTTGGGTCTGATATCTGCAGGCCCGTAGTAGTGAGTCTTAGGGACATATTTGGAATATCCCTTTCTTCTTGGTGGTTGTCTTCTTCTTTTGTGAGATCTCAGCTCGCTTCTCTTCTTGGAGCTCAAATGATAAGTAGAGGCTCTGGATCTCTTCTGAGCCTACTTAGCTTGTCTTTTTGATTTCCTGCGAGTAACCAAAGGATCATCAATGGTTATACCATATTTACTGTAGAAAGATTTAGTACCAGGTAGCCTATTTAGCTTATCAATAGACTTTGTCATTTTGGAACTGGTACATAGAGTTATCAACACCTTAGTGATGATAGAATAGATTTCTCCCTATAAATAAACTTCAAGTGGTAAGGGGAAAACTTCTTGCAGCTTCAAAATATCAACCAACTTAGAAGGAAGTGCTGCAAGGTAGAATTGTTTCCACAGAATGTTCTTTGGTTCTTTAACCAAGAATATCCTCTGTATCCAATCTCTGTGGAAGTCTTCATATTGATTTATATTTCTACACTTCAGATTCATTAAAACCATTTCATGTTTATCTGAAAGTGTAACATCAGCACCACAAAAGTGTTCTTGGATCATAGCAGTCCGTGCACCAATCATATTATTCTGTGAGGTGCCATCTGGATTAAAAAATACATCTCCATTTTCATCTTTTAAGACTTCCCTTTCCATTTTCTCAATCATAGTAGGGGAAGATTCCAATTCCCACCATCTTGCCAGTGTTCCTGTGAAACACTGAATCAAGGTTTTGCAGGATTCTACTTCAGTCTTTCCTGCAACACACATGAGCTTATATTTTGTGATCATTTGATCAAGCATCTGCCTGATCCGTGCAGTAGTCAGATTATCCAAATTCCATTCTTTATGACTATTTTCAAAAAATGTTTCCCGAGCAGGGATTTTTCCAGCACCATAAAGATCAGGAGCAAAATGTCTAGTAAAATGTGGCTCAAGTGGCTCATAGATAGGGAGAATTTGGGTCTCTGTATCAGACTCTTGAGAGAGAGATGCTACAGTAATTTTTTCAGATTTTTGTAGAGACTGCTATGAGTGAACTTCAGCGTCTTTAGGGAACAGCTGAGGAAACTTAGAGACTGGGCTTTCACTAAGTTCATGGGTGTGGATGCTTTTTTCCTTTTGCAAAAATGAAGCTAGTATAGGCTTATCAATTTTCTTCAAACTCATTTTGTCTACTTTCCCAGACAGATTTGAAATCAAATGCCGTGTAGAGATAGATTGTTCTATGATACAATTCTCTACTTCATCAATCTTTTTGAAAGATTCTAAAGAATAACCTTTAACAACGGAAGAATTATACTGTACAGTATTCAAATAATTATTTATATCATTAATAGAGACTTGGACTCTATCAACCTGATCCTTTATAGTGGCAGCTTTGGCTACATTTTTCTCCAGACCAGTGAGAGCAGTGTTTGTCCAGTTAACTTGTTCACTGACTTTCTGGACTCTACCTTCAACTCCTATTGCTGCAATGTCCTTTTGAACTAAAGGATAAGCATTGGCTGAATTATGTCCTTCTCCTAGGATAATACTTTTGAAAGGAGGATAGGAGGTAGATGTTTCAATCTTGCTACCATCTGGGGCTGTCCAGGAATGTGAAGAGGAAGATGTGGAATCATTCATCAAAACAACCTCTGATTCTTTAGCCTTTTTCCATGAATAGAAAGAAATCCAGATATTTCTTTCTTCCATATATGTTTTCCATTCATTGGCTAGTTTTATCTTCTCTTCCGGGGAATGTGTAAGACCAAACTCATCAGCTTGTGGATGGGTATAAATATCCCAATTCAACATCTGCTTCATCCATTGAACAGGGATCTGATGTTTGGAGCATCCATCCATCAAAGTATAAAACTTATGGATCTCAGGGACTGATGGTCTTTTACAGCCTTCTGGCAGATCTTTGAATCTGCATTATGGGATCAACTTATCTTTCTCTTCTAAATATCCAAGTCCATATTTAGGAGAGTTTCCTGGCCTCATATTTGTAAAAATAGAAGTCAGTCTTGGATCTTCATCTTCTAGTGCTGGCACTAGATGCATCATAAGAACATGTTGATCATCATCATGCGGAAAAGGAATGTCTGAACATTTAGGATTAGGACAGGGGGTAACTGAGGTGGAAGGAGGAGCTTCACTGGTCCTAATGTTATGGTTCTTATGAATCACATTATATGCAAGCTGACTCAGGTTTACTTGCTGTTGACATTGTGGACATGCAACTGATAGAGGCTGGAAGTTAACTAGCTGAGAAAATTCAAAAAGAGAAATATCCGGACAGGAATTTACAATACTGGTACATGCAGTATATGACAAACTAGGTGGTATATACAATGGTGACTTTTTACATTCGGCTTCAATTCTACGCCCATCAATAGTGGATCTTCTGGGAAAGGATAAAGTGGCAGTAGATTGATTTTCCGAAATATTTGCAGAAGTAATTTTTTGTGCAGAGATGGGCTTTGGATTTGGCACTACCCAGTGTTCTGGAAAAGTTAGATTTTTCCACTTAATAGCTTGCTGCTCAACCTTTTGGTTCTTGGGATCTGTCATGACTATGACACTGGTTTTTGAGTCTCTGCTGGGGGCATGGAGGACTGCAGGGAACAACTCTGATTGATTTAAAACTCTACTAGAAGAAGATGCAAACATATCTCTGAGAGGGTCTTGAGTGGCCCTATCTTTTTCTTCTAACTCACGGAAAGAAACTGATTTCCTCATGGAAGAGTCCATTTTAGATATAAAGAGAGAAAGGATTAAGTATTGACCTTTTTTCTCGAACCAGATTTGACAGTCAACCTTGACTACTGACTTTGATACCAATTTCTAGCAGGGGCTTCTCAACAAGCTTGCTTGCCGCACACACACAGGCGGACTTGGCCTTGCTAAGTTTCTCCTTTACCTTATACTCTCAAAAATTCTTTATGTGAACCCGGCGATGAACCCATGCACGAACCTACTCCCACGTTCATGCAACTAGCGACCTTTCTCTGCGGCTTCCCTCGCCTTCTTACGGCCTTGGCGTCCCTCGGTGGTTTGGCGAACTTCTAGCGAACTTTCAAGACTTTGAGAGTGACAAACAGTGTCTTAACAGTCAATATAAATGCACAAAGTTTCAGTAATTAGACATGCGGAACTTAAAAAATGAATTTCTCTTTATTGATATGTCAAAATGATATTACAGAGCAAATTTCAGGACTCAGAATATATGACTGGAAATCAAGATCTCTTTCCAGAGATTGACTGCAGTGGCTTTTACCAGACTTTAGCTACTCAATGAATGAGCGAGCAATACTGGAGGCTATATGGCCAGTTGCAGACTCTGTCTCAGAGTTCTTTACAGAACACACAATACACAGACAGACTTACTTACAGACTCGATCTATTGATCTGGCCACTTTAGGTTATTGCCTATGCCGAGCACATAGACACACGGACTTCTTAGATCACCTAAGACTTGAGACCAATATCCGTGATGCAAGCAGATCGAGAGAATTCTCGCAGATGCAGAGCAAGGAGCTTAGACTCGACTCAAAACACAAATGCAAATACTCTAAATGTCGATGCCTCCGAATGAGCCTTACCCTTCGTTGTATAGATCGAGAGGGGGGACAAACATTCCTGTAGCGCCATCGGATTATTGACAAGTGGAAGGTGAATCATTGCTTTCGGGTAACACCGAAGTGACATCCGCGCAGAGATTCGGTCCTTCAGACAGACGCATGTGAAAGTGTGTGAGTACTACACTGTGGATACCTTTTATGTACAAGGCCCACGAGAAAACATCATAATTATGTACAAAGAGGATGCTTTTTTGAACAGGTAAAAAGCCCTCGAGAAAAGACCTGTCACCGTAAACTCGTGACTGGGTATTATTACACAGTGGAAACTTTTGTTTTAGTGGAGCCCTCGTGAACCACTTGTACTGGCTTCTGCAGGATCCTCCAAAATTTTAATGCCGGGAAATCTGAGATTTGGATAGATATGGTCATCCCAAGCTTTTGTGTAAATTCAGCGGACAATCATGGGCTTATTTAAGATTATTTGGTGTTTTATTTTGGTTATGCATTTTCATATGTGACTCCATAATAGAATTTATTAATCTATACTCCAATTGACTCATTTCTCCAACAGTTTGGCAAGGAGTATGAAAACATTCTCCTACGGGACTTTCTAGGCATACATTGCATCGACTTTGAAAATAGGATTCATAGAAATATGGATCCATACTGTAGGCACTTAACCCATAATCAAACCACCAATCACTCAACCAGGGTGGACCACTGCTCGCTTGATTTATCCATGTTGGCCCAAATTTTATTTTGGTGTAATGTGTTTCATTACGCCCATCTTTGTTCATCAGATTCCACCAATGATTCTTATAACCTGCAAAATTATACACAGTGTCAGGAAAAATGAGGTCAGGATTATTACCTGGCCATGTCAGGAATCTGTTTGACCAATTCCATCCTGGATACCGTGTTCTGTTGATAGCATAAGATTTATAGTAGATTCTTGTTCTATTACTTCCAATAGTACATATGGTAGTGAGATCACAAAAATTTTCTGTTAGGGATCTCTCAGCTTTATGTGAAGCTGTCATACTATGGGAGTACACCATGTCGTGAATCCACTTGCTTCCTTTGGGGTGTACTCTTCTTTCTGGTACTAGATGTAAGATGTCTGAATGGCTTTGAAAGTCTGCATCTAGTATCTTTGTATTACGGAGTTGCCATGTAGGTCTCCATTTTTCTCTGTATACGGCCCAAGACTCATCGTCAGATATGGATCTGAGTGTCTCTTTCTATTGGGCCTGATCCCATTTTGTAATAATGACCATAACATGGTCTTCTTTTGCTATCTGTTCTTGTTGCGGGATAAACTCTCTACTGAGAAAGTCTCGCAAACATTTTTCAGAACCCTTTATGTGTTCAACTTTAAAAGTAAAATTTGCAAATAACCCCTGCCATCTTGCAAATTTGGCATCTTCAGGGTTCTTGATATCTTTGCTGATGACTTTTGCCAAAGCCTGAAGATCAGTTCTCAGTAAAAAGAATTTGTTTACCAAGTGGATAGAAAATTCGCTGATGCAGTTCCATGCAGCCTTGATTTTTGCCTTTTTCTAAATTAACTAAATGTCCATAATTTTCTATAGTTAAAAAAAAAAAAAAAAAACAAAAAAAACAAAACAAAACAAATACCACTACACAGCAATTTCCGTGTTTGAGAATGTATAATTCCATTATAATACTCGTAAGAAAACACAGTGAATCAATAACCAGATTTATCCTAGGATGATGCCAACCGAATCCGTCCACCGATCCATCAATTCAAGCCGTTTATAACGCAGAAGTATTTATGATGAGGGGTAGTCTCCCTTTTCCCTTTCACCAAAGTCCACGCGCGCCAAGGCAACCCAACAAATGCCTAATTGCGATCCTCATCATGCATATGGAACCGACCACCTACCCATATTTCTTACTGTTTTTGTGCACTAAATGTCCCCTGCCTTTCGCCAAGAACAGAAACAAAGAATCAACCGAGTTGCAGAGTAGCCCATCAATGGCGAATCCAGGATTCAGCTTCCGATGACCCAAAGAAGAAAGCGAGATTCAACACAGCCACAAACGTCCTTCCATTAACTACAAGAAAATGGAGCCCATATGGAAACTGGTATCCCTCGCAGAGCCTGCTTACCTTGTTCTGATCTCCACAGCTCTATTTGTAGTCTATGGATCAGCTTACAGGGCGCTGAATTATGAAAAAGAGATGGAGCGCCACCGAGATTTCTCGGAAGCCTCGATCACTCTGGACAGCTCCCAGGCTGTCATGATACCCATTGCCAGTTCCTTCACCCTCATTCTCATGTTTTATCTGTTTTCTTCCATGTCCAATATCATCACAGCTTTTACCTGCATAGCTTCAGCTTCGGCTCTCACATTCTGCTTGACTCCTTACATGTGCTACATCAATTCTCAGTTGGGTTTCATGGATCCAATAATTGCGCGCTGCTGTTCTTATTGCTTCACCAGAACGCAATGCATATTGGTTTTTATGAGTTCGGCCCTGGTTATCGGATGGCTTGTATCGGGGCACTGGGTTTTGAACAATCTATTGGGGATTTCTATTTGCATTGCCTTCGTCAGCCACGTCCGGCTTCCCAATATTAAGATCTGTGCTCTGCTGCTAGTTTGCTTGTTTGTGTATGACATATTTTGGGTTTTCTTCTCTGAGCAGTTCTTTGGGGCCAATGTTATGGTTTCGGTTGCAACTCAGCAGGCATCGAACCCAGCCCATACTGTGGCCAATTCTCTGAATCTTCCCGGGTTGCAGTCCATATCCAGGAAGCTGGAGTTGCCCGTGAAGCTTGTTTTCCCCAGGAGTTTGTTGGGCGGTCCAGCTGGGGACGGCTCCAGAGCAGAATATATGATGCTGGGTCTTGGTGACATGGTAAGTTTGCTTCTTTTCCTTGAAAACTTGTGGGAAAATTTGTTTATGTTAATCTGCCAAATGAATCTTGAAATCAACACAGGCCAAAAATCACTGCAGTAACATGAACAGTGCACACGCGGTCTGGTGCCTGATCATAACTTCGCTTAATTGCAAAAGATACAGAGATACCTTAACCAGCACCGACGAGAAACGGGTGAAATTGTGCGATGTGAGTGCAAAGTTGGAGGAATGGTAATAATAATAATTCAAGATGTGAGTGCAAAGTTGGAGGCATGGTAATAATAATAATTCAAGAGGCTTGCTGCTGGTCCTATGACACAAGTAGGTGGATTTTTCTGTCTTCCTCCACATAATGGAGGATAGGAGAGGAGTGGAGATTTTATACAAGTAGAATCTATTCCCACACAACATGTCCCACAGAATAAGGAGGGAAGACAGGGCAAGCAAACAAGCATAATCAGCCTGCAACCAATCAACCATTATTTCAGTTGGAAATACCACGCTCTTGTGGCTGTCGTCATTGGCATTAGGATTATGGTATGTTGGGACTTATATGCAGTGGCGGACCTGCGCTCACTACCAATGTGAGATAACAGAAGAGGAGATAAGATTTCAATATTAGATAACACGAGAGAGGAGGTATTATTGTTGTAGAAGTTCTACCGAAATATCACAAGATAGGTGTATGCCACTGTTTTCTCACACACATGCACCTCTACATTGCTCTCTCGTTGACTTGAAAAGTCCAAATAATATACAAGTTGATTGATGAAACTTAGTTCCCAGTGGATCTATTACATTTGTATTTTATTTCCTTTTTTACTTCAGATTTTGAGTTCACCTACTTCATTGTAATTATGCACATTTGGTTGGTGATTTTGTCAAAGATGATCACTCACTTTTTTCTTTTTTCTTTTTTTAAATAATATGTAACGTCCTAAATGCCAAAAATTTGGAACGCTCTTGAAATTTTAACTCAGAAATTTGTCAGGTAAATTTTCCATCCGTAAACAAAAGATTGCCATGAAAAATAGCTTCAGAAATTTAAGCCGTCAACACCATAAACAATTGGCACGACATAAACCATGATATTTACGGAAAAAACGGAAAATAGAATCTACAACTGAATAATAGACAATATAAACATGCAAAAGGTCTCAGCCTTATTTTATTAATATAGAAAGTGCTGGAACAACAAACTGGAAATGGCTGAAGTAGTGGCCTCAAATAGATCTACAATGATGCCGCAATTGGCCTCCAAAACAAACTAAAAATCAATAAACTGCAACCTGTGAATCCTAAAGGGATCCACCAAGGGAAGAGATGGGTGCTCGCTCACTCTCACTAAATCACCCGAGGGTTTCTGTCCTTAAGCTACTGCTGAAGTAGAGAACCAAGTTCTCAAACTTCTCACACAAGACAATGATCAAATTCAAGATATCTCCAAATGACCTCCTCCTCCCCTTTTATAGATCTGATGGATAGATCTCCAAGCCTCTAGAAGCATCTTATTTTATTATTATTCTAGAAGATCCTCCATTGACTTTATCTTAGTGACTTTTTAATTTAATTCTATTTCACTTCAGTTACTTTTTTGTCTTTTCCTCCAATTAATTATTTTTCCTTTAACTGAATGACTAATTAAAGTCATTTTTAATTAAAGAAAACGGTAAATCGCCCACCATACTCTCTCCGACCACTATAAGTCACTTCTCAGCTTCCCATCCTGAAGATCTTCTCATTCTGGTTCCAACAAGCTATTACATTGAGGTGTTCCATCAATTAATCTTCTTGGAATGCCACCTCAAGCATAATTAATTAATCTAGGCTCCCTAATAATACTAATTTTTGAAAGTTGTCGGAATGCGACGGAACAAAAGACAAATTGTGCAGATGATTAAATATGCCAAGCGAATGCCATTAGATCCCATAAAAACTCCTCAAAATTCCCTCGGAACTCCTGATAACACGAACCTGCTCCAATTGCCTGACCATCCCCTGTCTTGGAAATCCACCCTGGCTGTACTATGGAGGAAAATAAAAATGGGGACATTACAAATCCTCCTGCCCCAAGATTGCTTGCCCTCAAGCAATCTGCACCTGTTCACTGTAGAGGCATCTGCAAACTGATACCAAGATCCCATATGAACCACTGGTCCACATCATCTCTCCAAGTAATTCAAACATGACGAGATTCCTCAATACCTGGATCCCAAGCGAATGCCATCAGATCCCATAAAAACTCCTTAAAACTCTCTCAGAACTCTTGATAACATGAACCTGCTCCAATTGCCTGACCATCCCCTGTCCTGGAAATCCACCCTGGCTGTACTATGGAGGAAAATAAAAATGGGGACATTACAAATCCTCCCGCCCCAAGATTGCTTGCCCTCAAGCAATCTGCACCTGTTCACTGTAGAGGCATCTGCAAACTGATACTAGGATCCCATATGAAATTTGGTCCACCTCATGTCTCCAAGTAATTCAAACATGACGTGATTCCCCAATATCTGGATCCCATGCCCATCTCTGATTGTACCTGTCATCAACCAATCCTCCTAGATCCCAATGCCACCATGGCCAATCATCGCGCAAATCCCATGCCTCGGACTGTGCTGCTGCTCTATCAAGCAAATACCAACTCATCACCTCTCTCCAATCCATCCTTTGGCATAGGCTGAGGTTAACCCTACTCCGCTGATGCTGGGCTAGTGCTACTGAAATACTGGTAAACTGTCGGTCCACAACCCACTGCCCACTAAAAAATGCAATAATCCTCGCATCTAAGGGCTCCTGTTGCCTCGAACTAAGAATGATACTCCATCAATAGGATACCAACTCATGATCTCCTGCCAATCTATCTCGGGAAAAGAATCAAATTCAGGGACACCT
Organism: Pinus albicaulis; assembly: GCA_034641835.2. Classification (NCBI taxonomy): domain Eukaryota; kingdom Viridiplantae; phylum Streptophyta; class Pinopsida; order Pinales; family Pinaceae; genus Pinus; species Pinus albicaulis. The sequence continues at coordinate 873,773,486 of CM076569.1, read as the reverse complement.
ACATTTGGAACAAGTCTACTATGTTGCTACCGGTCCATGTTCAACTCATGTTGTTCCGTCCAGTCTATCAACGAGCTTTGTCTAAGGAAGTGGGCCCCTCTCTCTATAATAGGCAAAAGTGGGCACGATGTGCTGCAAGCCCAGTCAATGTACCCTTGGAGAGTGCTGCTCCTTGAAAGTACTGCAACTCTGCTAACTGTCTGTGCATCTACTTGCACCTCATCAGTGGTTCGGCCCAAAGATGGACGCTCCACCATCTCCAACAACTCCTCCATCCTCTGATCTGAAACTCCATGCTCTTGTCGTCTACTAGTCTCCTGCAAAACTACCCTGTCAACCTCCAAAACCTAAACTCCATGCTCTTGTTGTCTACTAGTCTCTTACAAAACTGCCCTGTCAACCTCCAAAACCTCCTGAGGACAAGTGTTTGTAAATACTGCCACTTTACTAGATGCCTGTACATCTATCTGCTCCTCATCAATGGTTGACCCCAAGGGTGGTTGCCCATCCTCCTCCATCACAGGCTCAATATGAACCTCCAACTGGCTCTCCCCAAAAGGCTCATCATGCATACTATGCATATCATCCCCCTTAGCTGACTCATGCTCCATCGTACGCTGCTCGTGCTGAATCATCACCAGTGACTCATCATCCTGAGTGTGTCTCATAGGGTCCATTGATTGCTCATCACACACACTGGAATATAAATCGAGCATGCTGGCAACATCTCCACATGACTCATGCTCCTCAGAGGCATCCTCGTATGAACCCATGGACTCGTCCAAAGAAGAAACCTCACCTTGAAATTCAGAAGAGATCTCCTCCTGCTCTACCTCTGTCATCTCCTCAGCGTTACTCAAGCATGAGTGATTAGGTCCCCAAGGTCCCTTGCAGATGAAGCAAAGTCCCTTCCTCCTCAGCTCGTTCTTGCTACATGGTCCATCAATCCTGAGCAGCTCCTCCTTGGTCAATTGTTTCTGGAACAATTTAATATTTTGCTCAACCAACCTTTCGGCTAGCTCATAAGCAATAGCTGAGATCAGTTGTTCTCTCCTCCAAATGCTCATTAATCTAGTCCGCAACTCCTTGCAAATGGTATCACGATCTCCCATAACTGAAGACAAAATGCAGGTGTGCTATGACTGTGTCAGGGTGATGTTTCTTAATGTTAAAGAAACATTGGAACATTTGTAGAATCAAGCCATTACACTCAAGATCAAACAGCATGATCTCATAAGTCTTGGTCATGGCCATGACTTCTAAAACCTCAAGCTTCTTCCCAAGGGGAGAGCTTGTGTTGTTGTCCAAGTCTTGGAAAGACTCCACTATTAGTCTGAAAACTCTCCTCATAACATCATCATTGTAAGGAGCTATAGGGGATGTTAGTCTCATGATGTTACTGAGACAAGATGCAACTGGAAGTCTAAACCCTTCACAAGGTTCCTCTAAGAACTTGGGTTGTATGAGAGAAAACATAGCTGGTTTTAATGCCCAAATTAGTTTTCTCCCTTCTAACTGTCTCATTTCGGAAAGGAGTGCATCTAGCTCATCTAGTTTGAAAAGGACTCTCCATGTGATCTTCATGTGTTTCAAATATGTTCCAAGTGCAAGGATTTTGTGTTCAATATCCGACTTCTTCTGCAAATCATTTCGTTGTTCTTTCTGAAGGATGACATAGACTCCTTTTGATAAAGGTCTGTTGTCTTGCTTGGATTTCTGGTCCAATGTTGCATGGAGGTTTAAGGAACCAATTTTTGTGTTTAATCTTCTCAATTTGTTTAGGAATTCCTCCATGGTTTAGCCCAATGATAACAAGTATATTAAGTTGACTCAACCTCTACTCAACTTTACATGGCATCAATAATCAATATACTTAGACTATGACTATACAACGCACATAACAATGTAGGGCTACTATAACATACCGATATAATTATTCACCCAACTCATAGAACCTCACACTGCCCACAACAATACCCTGCCCCAATAGATAAATCTAGCTCTGACAAATAAATTAGGCTTTGGCAAATAAATTGGGCCCTAGTAAATAAACTAGGCTCCAGTAAATAAATTGGGCTCTAGCAAAATAATTTCTGCACAACAAGATGAATTCATCCCAACAAAATAATTTCAACCCTGGGCTTGCCAAAACAAGCTAAACAATCCCAGGTGAGAAAAATGCTACGCCAGATGGAAGGAAATGATCTCTCCTCAAGCTCTGCGCTGATCCTGGGAATTCTACAACTGCTAGCTGGAAGGAACCCCTGTTTGAGCCTCCAAAAGTGCTCAGACAATTCCGCCAAATTAATCTTGGGCTCTCCACCACAAACCTAGAAAAACCCAGAAAAACCTAGAAAGGATTTTAGCAAATTCTACCGGCCACCTCGGACCCAAAATTTCAGCTCACTCCTTCCCTACTAGCTGCCAAATAATTTTGTATGTTTGGGGCACCAAAACTCCCCCCCAAAATTCTACAAAATTAAGAGCCAACTTCTTGACCCCTGACCGACAAAACCCATAAATGTTTTGGGCTAATACCGACCTCCTGGAATTACCCAAAATTGGTGCAATTCCCTGCTGAATAATAAAACGCACTGCTGAACAAAAAAGAGATTTTTTGCTTGAATACTGCCTGGGAAATTTTGCAAATTTAACCACGAACTCCTCTCAACAAACACACAAAAACCCATAAATATTTTGAGCTAATTCCAATGACCCAAAGTGCTCAAATAGTGTGAAAATCCCAGCGAACCCAACAATTCGCCCTGCTATAAGAATGACGATTTTTGACCCGAATATCGCCTTGAAAATTCTAAAATTTTAACCACAAACTCCTCTCACAAAAACCAGAAAAACCCAAAAAAATCTTGGGTAGATTCTAGAAAGCCCCAATTTAGTGCAAATTTCCTACTCTGCCCAACTATGCACACTTCTCCAAATAAGATAAATTTGTATCACAATGCTCCTACACTTTAGACCAACAAATTCACTCCAAAATCACCGGCTCAAATGAGATAAATCTCCTGCAAAAACTTTGAAAAATAAACTGGGTTATGACAGATAAACTTGGCCCAACAAATAAACTCAACCCCAATAGATAAATCTGGTTCTGCCAATAGACTAGGTTTGGGAAAATTAATTGGGCTTCAACAAATAAGCTCAGCCCAACAAATCAATTTGGCCCATCAAGAGAAATTCAACACAGTAAAATAATTTTGGCCTCGCAAAATAAATGTGGCCCGACAAAATAATCTCGGTCCAAAAAGATAAATTCGACCTAGCAAAGTAATTTTGGCCCAACAAGATGAATTTGGTCCAACAAAATAATTTCGGCCTCCTAAGAAAATTGCTCCTGGTCCTCCAATAATTATAAATTTGATCTTTGCTACTACTACAACAATTTTTTGATTTGATAGACAGATCAGGTTCTGGAACTGGTGCAAGAATGAATAATCTACTAGTAAAACAAATAAACTCGGCCCAAGAGATCAAATCTCGAAGATAATTTTGATCCCTAACAACAATAATTCAATCTTCGGCACTGTAAAATCTTCAAAAACTAGTTCCTCTTGAAACCCTAACTCGAGCTCCCAAAATACTCCACAATCTTCTCTCAAAATTAATCTGTAATAAACCCTTGAACTTGGTTTTTTCAAATCAATCCCACGGCTGAGCCAAGATCAAAGCTATGATACCACTGTAATGTTCCAAATGCCAAAAATTTGGAACACCCTTGAAATTTTAACTCAGAAATTGTTCAGATAAATTTTCCATCATAAACAGAAGATTGCCATGAAAAATAGCTTCAGAAATTTAAGCTGTCAACACCATAAACAATTGGCACAACATAAACCACGATATTTGCATAAAAAACGAAAAATAGAATCTACAAATGAATAATAGACAATATAAACATGCAAAAGATCTCAGACTTATTTTGTTAATATAGAAAATGTTGGAACAACAAACTGGAAATGGCTGAAGTAATGGCCTCAAATAGATCTACAATAATGCCGCAACTGGCTTCCAAAACAAACTGAAAATCAATAAACTGCAATCCGTGAATCCTAAATGGATCCACCAAGGGAAGAGATGGGTGCTCGCCCACTCTCACCGAATCACCTGAGGGTTTCCGTCCTGGGGCTACTACTAAAGTAGAGAACCAAGTTCTCAAACCTCTCACACAAGACAATGATCAAATCCAAGATATCTCCAAATGACCTCCTCCTCCCCTTTTATAGATCTGATGGATAGATCTCAAAACCTCTAGAAGAATCTTATTTTATTATTTTATTATTATTCTAGAAGATCCTCCATTGACTTTATCTTAGTGACATTTTTAATTTAATTCTATTTCACTTAAGTCACTTTTGGGCCTTTTCCTCCAATTAATTATTTTTCCTTTAACTAAATGACCAATTAAAGTCATTTTTAATTAATGAAAATGGTAAATCGCCCACCATACTCTCTCCGACCACTATAAGTCACTTCCGAGCATCCCATCCTGAAATCTTCTCATTCCGGTTCCAACAAGCTATTACACATGTTCCATCAATTACTTTTCTCGGAATGCCACCTCAAGCATAATTAATTAATCTAGGCTCCATAATAATGCTAATTTTTGAAAGTTGTTGGAATGCGACGAAACGAAATACAAATTGTGTGGATGATGAAATATGCCAAGTGAATGCCATTAGATCCCGTAAAAACTCCTCAAAACTCCCTTGGAACCCCGAATAACATGAACTTTCTCCAATGGCCTGGCCATCCCCTGTCTTGGAAATCCACCCTGGCTGTACTATGGAGGAAAATAAAAATGGGGACATTACATTGTAACACTAAGAGGGTTCATCAAAGATAATCACTCTCCATCAATTTTGATTGAACTAAAAGGAAATACCCAATACAACTAATATAGCAATTTTGATTTAACTGAAAGGAAATACCCAATACAACTAAGATAGAGTGCAAAGGTGTGTATAGTTTGATAATCTCCTCGCATGCTTGCATACTTGCCCTTTGGTTTTCTTCCTTATATGTGATTATTTTGCATCGTATTTGTTGGTATTAGAGTCTAAAGATTAAATCTTATTTAGTATTTTGCAGTTATAACTTTTTAGGGATCTTTTGTGCTTGAAATTCTTCTTGAACTGCCCACTCCAGGTGGTTCAGGTGATTAATGGGCATCTTCACACTTCCCTGTTATGTCTTCATCCCATTGGTTCATAGGTAATCCGTTACTGTTCTCATTTTTCCATCAATTTTTTGCATTCTCACATTTTTTTGCAATACTCTACAATTTTCCTATAGCCGTGATTCCTACTTGTTAGTGACTCATGGTGCCATGAGTTCTTCTCTCAATGAAAAGTGTACTGAGAGTTCCTGCACGTGCTATTGGAAAAAAATTGTATTGTAGACTAGATTCATGACATCGTCAATTCAACTACTTGTATATTTTTTACTTGTGGCTCCCATACCACCACTGCTACCCTGTATTTGCTATATTCCAATTTTGGATTGACATAGATTATATTTTGTTTTGCCCCATGACTCCTCATCACTCATCCAAAAAGCTCGGATGATTCTCAACAATCCACCCTTGCTTAGTTCTTAGCAGAGCAAATTTAGGAGCAACAACATCAACAAAGCCAACTCTTGATAGAGCAACATTTCATGCAATAACAACAACATAATGGCTTTCAAGCCAAATGATGCAAGGCAAGCTAAGCATGTTCGAGTAGCTAATCACCACACAACACTGTATACTGCAATGACAACTACTATTGCAATAACACAATATCTCCACAAGTATCCCTTTGCTCAATTCTTAGTAGAGGAAATCCAGTGTCAAAAAGTGTAACTAGGTTCAGTCTTCATAATGACTTGTACTTATGAATTTATGTAATGAAGAAAACAAAGATAATAAAATGTATTCTATAATACTTGCCTCATGGGTTTCATGAGCAATGAAGTTTTTATTATAGGTCAAAGACTTCTTCTTGATGTCTTTAGGGGTTTTTAATCTTGTCATAAATGTATAATTTAGAGTCATGTATATGAAGTGTTATTACACTTGTAAAGACAATCATTGATGTAATTTGTATACTCCAAGACCTTGTTAAAACGCTCCAAGGAAGTTGACTCAATTATGTTGGATAGATCCTTTCATAAAGTCGGCCTACAAACAAGAGGTCATGTTGGCCTAGAGATAGGGAACAATCCCTATAAATAAGTGGACTGTGGCCTCATAACTGACCAAGCAATTCGGTCAAGTTTCTGTGATTAGATGTGAAGTACCAGACTTAGATTTAGTGGGAGGAAAGGAGACATTTCAACGAAGGATGGCACAGTAATTGGTTAACAAAAGATAAGGGGTATGTCTGTTGTAGAAGCCACACCTACCTCACATGCTTCAGAGGGAGACAGGTCTGTGATTCAGTGTTAAAAGGGTGACCTTCCAGCAAAGAGAAAAGGGACAATCCGGCGCAAGAAAGGAGAATTAGATATCTCTGTTTTGGGCCTGTACCTACCTCACATCTCTAAGGTAGGCCGAAGATACTTCATGAAAGGAACAATCTCAAAGGGTCTGCTATCTAGGGCTAAAAGGAAGTGCAAAGAAGCAGGTATTTACAGCGTGAAGGAAAGATACTACATCAAGTCAAAGAACTCAGTCTAGGGCATCAAGATAGAAGGTTGAGAAGTCATCTCTGGGAGGCCAAGGCAAAACAAGGAAGACAACAACGTGTCCGGAGAGTTATTAGACTAGGGACCGAGCTCTCTAGTGTTGGTGCAGAACAATGTAGAAAATAAGAACAACATAAGGAGCCTAGAAGAGCAGTGGCAAGGTCTTGGAGGCATACTGAAGTCAAGGGTCTATGTCATGGTCATGTGGTACTCGTCAATTGAAGATATATAAGAAGAATTAATTTTGGGTTTTCCTCTCCAAGAGGGAGAGGTTTTGGCCCTGGCTTGAAGATCCTAAATTCTGTCTCTTGTGTTTTGATAATTGACTTGATGAATGACATAATAAGCTGATGAAGATAAGATCTAAGTAATAGAAGCATAACAAGTTCACAAGTAATTATCAAGAAGAGAAATTTGAATTAAACGCCATAATATCTCAATTTCTTAACATCCAGGAGCAACAACATTAACATAGCCGACTCTTGATAGAGCAACTTGTTGCGCAATCACAACAACATAATGAGTTTTAAGCCAAATGATGCAAGACATGCTAGACATGTCCTAGTAGCTGATACCATGACAGTAGATCTTGCAACAACAATTGACATCGCGATGACACAATATTTCTACAAGTATCTACAATTGCTTAACTAATATTGCAGCAGAAAGAAGTTTTTGAGATAAGTAATTGTTTCATAGAACATCAGATTTTCAACATTATGCTTTTGGTTGTACTATGTAAATCCAAACTATTAGGCACTAATTATGCAAAGTTTTTTCATGTATATAGCATGTAAGGGTGATTATGGCACCAATTGCAATATATATCCGACAGAAAATACATAAACATTAGGGCTCTAAATGGTCTCTAAAGTCCAAAATCATCAAGCTACAACCTACAAAAAATAACTACATATCATCAAACTCCTCCCATATACTAGGGTCCTCATCATTTGTAGCATCCTTTGCCTCCTCCTTTGGCCTTTGCCTTGATCTTGTAGGGATATCAACAACACTGCTAGTTCTTGGTGTTGATTGTGGATCCAAGTCCATCCACCCCAAGTCATCATGCTCAATTTTTGTTGGTTGATGTAATGACCTCTTCCAATTGATTGATTAAAGGGGGACGAAATACCCTATCCGACCCCGTAGGAAATAGTCTTGATAAAGGAGTAAAAACCCAATCTTTCCAATGTTGGGGCAACATTGTGCAAAAGTTGGATCCACTGGGGCTAAAAAGTTAAAAACCCCAAAATTGGGGGTTGCACTTGTTATCACTCCCCCCAACTTCCCAAGGCTGAGAGTGGGATTGAAGGAAGGTAACCACAGACCAAGCTTTAGGTCAGGTAGCTAGCCCTACCAGGACCAGAGAGGGCTCTCTCAATGTCACTTTGCAGTCAATTAAATGACTGAATATTTAATGATCTTAGGCTAAGTATGTAAGCTCAGTAAATAGAGTTTTTGTTTGATGTTTGTGTGCTGGATAAGAATGACAGTAAGGAGACTAGGTCTAGGGTTTAGGTCAAATTTCAAGGTCAAGTTGCAGAGAATATGGATGAGGCCAGGTAGGTAGATTGAAAGCATGCTTAGTTTGTCATTGTGTATAGGATGAAATCATAGAGAATCTGAATGAGCACTTAGGTGAATTCATTCATTTAGAAGAACATAGACATATAATGTAAATCTTGTTAAAATAGAGCATGAAAATGCATGATTTCTGCTTATAGATTGACAAGATAAACACATAGAAGCATGTATATGAAAGAGAAAACATATCATTCAACATGATTAGATAAACATACAAAGAAAGAACAAATGCTCCAAGGCATACCACAGGATTCTCAACACATTCTACTACACTGTCTTTGATTTCATTCCAAAAGGCTTGTACAATAGCTCCACTACAAAAAACAACTATCCAACCCAAGAAAAGACTAAAGTGGGTCTACTTATAGAAAATATGAACAATGAAACCTCATAGAGTTGAAATCCCATCCAAAATGTTTCATAATTACATAAGATGAGTCACTTCCTAGAATCTAGGGAGGTTAGGAACCATTCCCTCAAATACAGCGAAAGACTAGGAGTGGGTGGCCCCCACACTAAATTACATGTTTCTTCATGATAAGAGGCAAAAACCAACTCAATTACTCCAATGTCAGCTCAAAGGACAACAAAACCTCGAAAATATGACTTTTTCTGGGCTTGACAAGTGTTCTGAGGAATCCTATGCAAATGCGTAGCGCCATTTTACAGATGCGTAACACCTTTTTGCAGCTAATTTTGAGGGACTTTTAGGACTCCAAATCCAAATCCGGAAAATAGGTTAACTAGCCCTGTGTGTCTAGTTTCCAGAATATCTTGAATTTTGGAAAATGACCATGGGAAGGCCTCCAAAAATTGATTCTCCCAAACTTACTCCAGATGCGTAGCGCCCTGTTACAGATGCGTAACACTTTTTTGAGGAGGAGTTTGGAGGCCTTTCGAGAGGAGTTTTGGGATGCAAGTGGTATGGTTGGAAAGCTTAGGATGTCTGCTACAAAATGGAGTCATCAAGCACTACAAACCCCTTCTCCAAACCCTTGAAAAATTGATTTGCAGACAACCTATCCAAAAGTGCAGAAAATGACCTGGAGAAACTGTATTTTGAGCATTTCTCTCAAACCATAACACCTGTGCATAAACTGAAGGAGGTTTATGTTCTTTGGCCTATGATTGACAAAAACCTCTTTCACTTTTGGCAAATTATCTCCATTTTTCCAGAAACTGATTTTGAAGTAAATCTGTCTTTGTGTGCAATGTAAACCCTAGCAAATGATCACGAAGCTCTAAAAATGATGCCATGGGTCTGAGTTGGCTCAAACTTGGAATGATGACCTCCCTTATGGGCTTTTCTCTTCTCCCTTGATGGTGTTTGTCAACAAGATAACACCCTAGCTAGATGAAAAGGGTAGGGGAGGTGTAGAATTAGGAAAACAGGGGATAGTGGTAGGGTGTTTTTAGGGGCATAAATGGGGAAGGAGGAGGCTAGGGAAAAATCCCTAAAAAATTGATGAAGTGGGGTGATATGTTAGCTCAAGAATACAGGTGGAATCACTTGAAATGGGTATGGGAAAGTGGGTCAAAATAGGAAAACACAGAGATTTTCTAGTTTTGCTGTGAAAGTGTAGTGGAGTTAGGGTTTTGATGAAAGAAGGGTAAAGGGAACTGTGAGTGGTAGGGGGTGTTGGGGTAGGGTTTGTGAATGATGAGTGAAGGTTGAGTGAAGGTTTAGATGGTGGTAAAAGGGTCTCCAATGGCCTAAACCAATCAAGGAAGGAGAAACACTAGAAGGTAGGAGAGAAAAACCCTAATGATAGCGCACACTCATACAATGATGAAATGACTTGAAGAAGGCTTTGGAATGTCAACTTATTGGTTTTTGAGGTCACAAGAGGTTTGCACAGTGGTTTTGAAGCTTGAGAAATTGATTTAGAAGGGAAATGCCAAAAGCGTAGCACACTTCCAGATGCGTAACACAATCTTCTAGATGCATAATAGAGGCTTTTTGGAGCAGTTTATTTGATTTTCTTCCAACCCTTGACAATAATGGATTAATGCTGAAGGTAAGAGAGGAGCTCTACGAAACATGAAAAGACAAAATGAGTTGAATAAGCCTTCTTTTCGCTTTATAACAACTTGAAATGACTTTTTGTCTTTTAGTGAAACCAAAAACTTTGAGGGCAATTTTGCCTTTTTGGAACAATTTGACAATGAAACAAGTTTTGAAATAAGACAAATTGTCTTACTTTATTCCCCTAACTATGCTAACGCCCTTTAAAACACTGATATGATGAAAATGAAGCCTTGTTCGCCCTTTTTGGTGACATATTTGGAATTTTCAGTGGCAAAGGACACCTAGACAACAAACCTAGATGGAGATGGAGTGATTGACCTAAGACTCTAAATGACAGTGAGTGACATGACCTCTGAGATGATGATGGCCATGGATGGAATGAGGGGAGCAACATTTTTGACCTAGACCATATGCAGTGGCCAAAATTTATTTGAAAACTTGTTTGAAAAGACAAAATTTTGACCTAGGACTACTAAAAAGTAAACTGAAAGAGCAGATTTAATCACTGAACATGTCGACACTATCATTAGCTCCAACTGGGGATGGCAACTCCTTTAGGAGGTGTCAAGAACACTGTAGACCAAGTAGTCTCATCCATTGGGCAATGGAGTCACTGCAACTACAATCCTCAAGCTAACTCAAATCAAACTGAAAGTTGAACTGTACATCATCAATTGCAAACTCTACTGGAAACTGACACTAAAAAAGATGCTTAGAATGTTGAGCTTATTCATCACACCTTACCTACTCTAACTGATCCTTAAATCACTTGATCAAGTGAAGTCGAAGATCTAATGTAACCAATCAAGTAAATGACTACCTGACTGATGCTTATATTCAACTCCACCAGACATAAAGAAAGATTGAGTAAATGGCAACTCAAAATGAAATTTGCGCCCAAAACCAATGTTGGTGAACAAAGCAAACTCCACCTTTTCTGATGCTTGCAAAAGACTGCCCAAGGGGTTTTGAAAATCATGAAATATTACCTCGTGTTGATCAGCAAAAAGGAGGGAGATGCTTTCAGATATAATGAATGATTGTTCTTCTTCATTTGGTTGATCCTTCTTAAATAAAAATGCAACAATGTTATCTTCCATATCATCCAGATCAGAGACAAGATTTGTATATTCATCAAACTCAAGACAACAAACCTGTTGTACACTGTTTTTGAACTCAACGGATAAATCATGACTCTCTAGAGTTTCTATACAAGCAAACTCAAAATTCTGATCGACACATATTTCTTCTTGAATTAAAAACTCAGAAGAGGAAAGTTATGAAGGGTAGCTCGACAAAGCATGTTCATATATATCTTGATCGCTTGAAGATTGGCAAGATTGCTGCAAATTATCATCAACTTCGAAAGAGGGAAAATCAATGTCATCCTTTGAAGAATTCTGCTCAAGTTCGGTGTCATCCAGTGTAGAATTCACGATCTTTTCATGGCGGTGAAAATGGTTTTCATTCAAAGCATCCAAGAGTTCATCATCCATAAACTCTTCATCGCCATAAGCACTTTCTAGCTCTTGAATAAAATTCTCAATGTGATCACAACAATCCTCAATCAAAAGCAAAGAAGGATAGGTTTCTCTATACTTATCAAAAAATACCGAGTGAAAATCCTTGAGAGAATAAATACAAGCAGGAGGCAAGCTTTCATACTAAAACCGTGTTTTTTCTTCTAATGTGATTATGAACATTTCATTAAACAATCTTCATGAAAATTAATCTTTAGCTTACGCACATGCATATGAAATCTTATTAAATTAAGTGTAGCATCATCACCTTTTCCATCTATGAATTTTGGCAAGTATGTTTGCCAATCTACCTGAGGCATACGATTTAGAAAGCCTGGAACATGATGTCGATGCATAGGAGCATTCCTTCAAGCAGTTGAATCCATCTTGAAAACAATGAAGTCACCAAAAAGTTCTTCAAGCTACCGGTTTTTGAACAGTGGAGTCGCCATGAAAACTCTGAACCTTTGGATTCTTCGACAATGGAGTCACCAGGTGAAAGATGCATAACCTTTCTTGTGCCTGACCATTGTTCACCATCAGCAATCAGAGCTAATCTTTGTCGTTCTTTCCTGGGAAAGATTTAACCTTCGCTCCCTGGCAACAGTGCCAAGAATGTTATCACTCCCCCCAACTTCCCAAGGCTGAGAGTGGGATTGAAGGAAGGTAACCACAGACCAGGCTTTAGGTCAGGTAGCTAGCCCTACCCATAGTATTAAAAACCGGAACTGGTGACCGTACCGGTGGACCTAATGAACCGGGTTTCTGACTGGAACCGGTCTAACTGGTATTGGTTAGGTCTAAATGAACCGGATTTTAAAAAATACATTAAATAATTACTTAAGAAGAAGAAGAAGAAGAAAAGAAGAAACTATTTGTAAGATTTGTAACCATGATTCCAAGCCAATAGAGACAAAATATGCAAAGTTTGCTCATTTACATACCATGTAAAGGTGAATATATCAAAATGGCACCAAGTGCAATACATATCATCGAAAAATTACATAAACAATGAGGCTCCAAATGGCCTATAAAGTCCAAAAACAATGCTACAAGCTATGACGCCATTGGCCTACTACAAGACTACATAGTAGTGATCAACAACATGATCACTCCTCATCATGATCAAAATCATCACCACTACTAGACAAGGGATCATCAACATGAGCTACATAAATAATATGGCTCAAAGTTTGAGGACTCCTAAAACTCCTCTACAACTGTAGTAGTAGTAGTAGTAGCAAAAATAAGACATCAAAACTACAAATCACTAAGCAACATGGTCTCTCATGAAACTCATCATTGATTCATCGCTACTAGAAATGGGATCATCAACAACAGATACATAAACATCATCTAGCTTAAAGTCTTCAGACTTGGATTGCTCAACCATATAACATGATAGAAATTGAAAAAGTTTAACATGCATAATCAATGATTTTGGTTTGAGTGAAGGGTTCATCTCCTCCACCTTAAAATGCAGTAGAAAAAGATTAGCATGCCTAACCAATTGTTTTCCTTTGAGTGAAGGGTACAATCTTGTTAACGCCATGGTAAGGGAGTTCAACAATCAATACCACCAACATCAACAAAGTTCAACAATCAATGCCACCAACATCAAGGTTTTTAAAGGGTTTCATGCTCTTGATCAAATGCCAATCTCATGCCCTTACACATGATAGAATCAAATGTAAACATTGCAAACCCCCAAACCATGAAATCCTGAAAACCATTAAGTCTGCTGAATTTTGAGTGAAATCTAAAATTCTAGTTTCTCCATATGAAATCCAATGAGGTCGAAACCACTCTTAAACATCCCGAGTCATTTCATGGTAATGTTAAAAATTTAAGTAAAAGTGACATTATTTTTCATTTTCATCCTTTTACTTTAAGAATTTAACATTACCAGTAATTGCCAACAGGTTGTGTCAGGAAAATGAGAGGGTAGGCATGCTTTTCTTAGAGGGGATATTTTTGGAGGAAAACAACTTTAAATTTCCCTAAAAAAAAGCTCCAAAACTCAAAAAAATTCATTATGTGGGGTCCATAGTTGGCCTGACAATGAACCGGCCGGTTTAGGATGGAACCGGCCGGTTTCACCATAAATCGGCCGGTTCCATCCTAAACCGGCCGGTTTGACTATAAATCGGCCGGTTCCATCCTAAACCGGCCGGTTTGACTATAAATCGGCCGGTTCCATCCTAAACCGGCCGGTTAGCACCGGTTGGACCAGTTTTTTTAGCGAAGATGTAAGAATCTTAACTTTCGAATTAACCATCATCTACAAAATACATAAGTGTAAAGCCCTTAATTTTCAAAATTTAACCATCATTCACAAAATCCATACTACAGAATTCAGAGTGGGATTTTGAAGCAGAATAAATATCAATTGACTAATTAATACTTATGTGGAACCATGTTTGAAGATGTTCCTGATCTGCCATAGCTCTAGCTTCCGTTACCAAACTGTCATTTTCCTCCCAGCGTATCTGAGGTCAACCTCTCCGGTCCCCAGATCTAGAAGACAAGTCTTCTGGCCCCCGTGCCCAAAACTCCAATAACAATCGAGATCACTCCATGACTCTGTTAGAACTCTCGAACTGACTTCTCATGTATCATGCAGTTAGAACTCCTCTGACAACATCCGGGTCAGTTTACCCATTCACTACCCATGCCCATCAAGTTTACCCCTCTTCTCCTTTTATACACAAACTCCATTCCTGATATTTATTAGAATATGATCTTTTAATAAATATCTTTGATTTCTAAAATATCTGAAAAATATTATATTTTAATAAATATCTTAAATTTATTAAAATATTATTATTTAATAAATATCTTGGTTTTATTAAAATATTATTATTTAATAAATATCTTAGATTTATTAAAATATTATTATTTATTAAATATCTTTGATTTATTAAAATATCATCATTTATTTGCATAAGTCAATGCTTTTAATTTTCTTTGAACAAAGAATTAGTTTATATTATGATAATGGTAGATATAACTAATACATTCCTTATATTATGGTGAGTTAGGGAGTTACTCAATACTTCAATAATTCACTCCTTACTCTACACCAAGTTTCTTTTCATAATTGCTTAGTGCATGTACTAGTGCCATACACGTGATACATGCATATGTAGCTATCATATGCAGGTCTCATATGCATGCTAATATTTCTATGTTCCATATAATTCGAGTTGGGTCGTTACAGAAGAGGAGGGTTGAACCCAATTTTTCTACCGGTTTGACCCGGTCAGCGAATGAATCGGCCGATTTGACCGGTTTTCGGTTCAAACTGGCTAGTTTTTAATACTATGGCCCTACCAAGACCAGAGAGGACTCTCTCAATGTCACTTTGCAGTCAATTAAATGACTGAATATTTAATGATCTTAGGCTAGGTATGTAAGCTCAGTAAATAGGGTTTTTGTTTGATGTTTGTTTGTTGGATAGGAATGACAGTAAGGCGACTAGATCTAGGGTTTAGGTCAAATTTCAAGGTCAAATTGCAGAGAATATGGATGAGGCCAGGTAGGTAGCTTGAAAGCATACTTAGTTTGTCATTGTGTATAGGATGAAATGATAGAAAATCTGAATGAGCACCGAGGTGAATTCATTTATTTAGAAGAACATAGACATATAATGTAAATCTTGTTAAAATAGAGCATGAAAAGACATGATTTCTGCTTATAGACTGACAAGATAAACACATAAAAGCATGTATATGAAAGAGGAAAACATATCATTCAACATGATAAGATAAACATACAGAGAAAGAACAAATGCTCCAAGGCATACCACAGGATTCTGAACACAAATTCTGCAACACTGTCTTTGATTTCATTCCAAAAGGCTTATACAATAGCTCCACTGCAAAAAACAACTATCCAATCCATTAAAAGACTAAAGTGGGTCTACTTATAGAAAATATGAATAATGACACCTCATAGGGTCGAAATCCCATCCAAAATGTATCATAATTACATAATATGAGTCACTTCCTAGAATCTAGGGAGGTTAGAAACCATTCCCTCAAATTCAGCTACAGACTAGGAGTGTGTGTCCCCCACATTAAATTACATGTTTCCTCATGATAAGAGGCAAAAACCAACTCAATTACTCCAATGTCAGCTCAAGGGACAACAAAAACTCAAAAATATGATTTTTTTCTGGGCTTGACAAGTGTCCTGAGGAATCCTATGCAGATGCGTAGCGCCATTTTACAGATGCGTAACACTTTTTCATAGATGCGTGACACCTTTTTGCTGTTGATTTTGAGGGAATTTTAGGAATCCAAATCCACATTTGGAAGATTGGTCAACTAGCCTCGTGTTTTTAGTTTCCAGAACATCTTGAATTTTGAAAAATGACTCATGGGAAGGCCTCCAAAAATTGATTCTCTCAAGCTTACTCTAGATGCGTAGCGCCATGTTATAGATGCGTATCACTTTTTGGAGGAGGAGTTTGGAGGTCTTTTCGGAGGAGTTTTAAGATGTTTGCTACAAAATGAATTCATCAAGCACTGCAAACCCCTTCTCCAAACCCTTGAAAAATTGATTTGAAGACAATCTGTCCAAAGTTCAGAAATGACCTCGAGCAACTATATTTTGAGCATTTCTCTCAAACCATAACACCTATGCATAAACCGAAGGAGGTTTTTGTTCTTTGGCCTATGATTGAAAAAAAACCTCTTTCACTTTTGGCAAATTCATCTCCATTTCTTCAGAAACTATTTTTGAAGAAAAACTGTCCCTGTGTGCAATGTAAATCCTAGCAAATGATCATGAAGCTCTAAAAATGATGCCATGGGTCTGAGTTGGCTCAAACCTGGAATGATGACCTCCCTTATGGGCTTTTCTCTTCTCCCTCCATGGTGTTTGTCAACAAGATAACACCCTAGCAAGATGAAATGGGTAGAGGAGGTGTAGAATTAGGAAAACAGGGGATAGTGGTAGGGTGTTTTTGGGGGTAGAAATGGGGTAGAAGGAGGCTAGGGAAAAATCCCTAAAATATTGAGGAAGTGGGGTGATATGTTAGCTCAAGAATACAGGCGGAATCACTTGAAATGGGTATGGGAAAGTGGGTCAAAATAGGAAAACGCAGAGATTTTCTAGTTTTGTTGTGAAAGTGTAGTGAGGAGTTAGGGTTTTGATGAAAGAAGGGTAAAGGTATCTGTGAGTGGTAGAGGGTGTTGGGGTAGGGTTTGTGAATGCTGAGTGAAGGTTGAGTGAAGGTTTAGATGGTGGGAAAAGGGTCTCCAATGGCCTAAACCAATCAAGGAAGGAGAACCCTGAAAGGTAGGAAAGCAAAACCCTAATGATAGCACACACTCATACAATGATGAAATGACTTGAAGAAGGTTTTGGAATGTCAACTTACTGGTTTTTGAGGTCACAGGAGGATTGCACAACAGTTTTGAAGCTTGAGAAATTGATTTAGAAGCCAAATGCCAAAAGCATAGCACACTTCCAGATGCGTAACAAAGCCTTCCAGATGTGTAACACAACGTTCCAGATGCGTAACAGAGGCTTTTTGGAGCAGTTTTCTTGATTTTCTTCCAACCCTTGACGATAATGGATCAATGCTGAAGGTAAGGGAGGAGCTCTACCAAACATGAAAAGACAAAATGAGTTGAATAGGCCTACTTTTCTCTTTATAACATTTTGAAATGACTTCTTGTCTTTTAGTGAAACCAAAACCTTTGAGGACAATTTTGCCTTTTTGAAACAATTTGACAATGAAACAAGTTTTGAAATAAGACAAATTGTCTTACTTTATTCCCCTAACTATGCTAACCCCCTTTAAAAGATTGATATGATGAAAATGAAGCCTTGTTCGCCCTTTTTGGTGAAATATTTGGACTTTTCAGTGGCAAAACAAGGACACCTAGACAACAGACCTAGATGGAGATAGAGTGACTGAGCTAAGACTCTAATTGACAATGAGTGACATGACCTCTGAGATGATGATGGCCATGGATGGAATGAGGGGAGCAACATTTCTGACCTATACCATATGCAGTGACCAAAATTTATTTGAAAACTTGTTTGAAAAGACAAA
The DNA here is from genome assembly GCA_034641835.2 of Pinus albicaulis. Classification (NCBI taxonomy): domain Eukaryota; kingdom Viridiplantae; phylum Streptophyta; class Pinopsida; order Pinales; family Pinaceae; genus Pinus; species Pinus albicaulis. Next base: position 873,755,599 of record CM076569.1, on the reverse strand, counting down.
ATTTTGATCTAGGACTACTAAAAAGTAATCTGAAAGAGCATATTTGATCACTAAACATTTTGACACTAACAACACTCACAACCCGTCACATTTCAGAGCCCATGGAAAAATCTATAAACAAAAGAGAGTTGAAATCAAATTGGCATCATCAAATTGGATCAAATACATGTGTTTTTTTTAGAGCTGTGGCTCTGAGGGTTTTAAGACCCCTTTTCCCCTACTAATTTCGGAGGTGAAAGATTCCACCTTGATTAGTAAAATTCTCATTTATCTTCCGTTCTTGTTTGAAAATTGTGGGATTCAACTATTTGGAAAACACAACAGAATTAGTGGCAATTCTAAGGTAGAAATTCAAACATCTTTGAGGTAGAAGTTCGGTTGTTTCCTGAGGCAAAATTCAGACATCTCTGAGGACAGTTTCAATGGTTTTCTGGGCAGACAACAGTGCTTAAGAAATCAGCCACTAGGCTGAATCTAGTCTAGGGCATATTTTCAGTGGATTGTCCTTGAGGCAGTTTGACCTTCTTGAGGCAGAGTTTGTGATTTTTTCCCGAGGCAGTTTAGCCTTCATGAGGCAGGGTTTGGTGACCATTTGCTGAAGCAATTTGGCCACCCTTGAGACAGAGTTTGGTAATTCTCCTTGAGCAAGTCGACCATTTTCTTGAGGCATTTCATGGCATCTCTGAGACAACAAGACCAGACTGTGTAGACAACAACTAGTGATAGGTTTTCTAAATCTGGTGTAGTACTGTTTTAATCAAATTGTGGGCTTGCAAACTATAGTAATTTGATTGTTGATTGAATATATTCTCAGCACAGTGGGCAGCAAGTCCTAGAGCAACATTATTTTCATTGAAGGATTATATTGTTCTTGGATCTCATATTCGTTTTTTTCATAAAAGAATTATATTGTTTATGTCTACTGCTGTTTGATAGCAAAAACCCTAGCTAGAAATAAAACCCTAAATTGCCCTGGGATAGTATATGGGTATTAGAGTTGTGCATCTTGCCAGCCTGAGGATTAACAATGGAATCTAGACTATTTGGGTGAGGGACCAACACTCGTACAAATCAAAACAACGATATGATGGGAAGAATGCTGGAAGAAGAGCTTTTTAGAGCAGGAGATTAACTCTCCTCTCCATCCAAAGATGTCCTTCGTTTGTTCGTTGAAAGAGGTGACATGGAAACTATAATTGGCGGGAGAACCACCTTCTCCGTTGAATCTAGCAGCTATGGTTCCAACTGTGACTAACTTGGGCGAATACAAGCTGTAGAGGTGTTACCCACCATTTTGTGGATGATATCCCTAGGAGAAAATTTTCTCCAAGATGGTTCTCAACCGACATCTAGCAACCCCTTGCAGCCACCAACTAGCTTGTTGTGCCATTTCTCCGCCACCTGAGCCAGCCATGTGGTCCCTCACCCATCTGTCATAATCATATGTTTGAAGGTGGGCCTCCCGAACCTAAAGGTATGCCTTGTCATTTGGTAATTGAGTATTCTAGTTTACTTATCATGGACACTTCTGGGAGTGGATTAATGGGGGGAGTCGGCGGAAAGAGTGGGCTAGGTCTGTGCTCTTGTCCCCTAGACCTCTTTTGGATGTTACCCTTGGATCCTAGTCTCGTGGGATCTCTTTTATTGAACTTTGGGGATGGTATTACATGGGAAACCCTAATTTTGGTTGTGTGGTCCCACTTCCCCATCCACATACATCACTCCCCTTCCGTTACTTGAGTCCATATTTCTCCATTAGGTCCACATAGGGTTAACCTCCCCTTCCCCTTGCCCACACCTTGGGTCGCGCTTGGAACGATGCCTCAGAGGTTGATGCAGTTGAAAAGAAAAAGTAAAATCATAATTGGTCACATTCAATAAGAAAATGTACCACAAAATGCAAAAGATGGCCAGGACAAACATATTTAGCACGTGGGCAAAAGCCAATGCATGAGCTCTACCCCATACCCATGGCCATCACCCTGGTTCCATAGGCCCTAGATGAGCCTCCTCTATCATTCTGGAACCCATGATTGTCCCAACCCCTGGTGGGAAATGAACCGCTCTACCATAAAGTGGGTACCCATTGCTATACCTTACACATCATGCTCTTATCCTTGAGCCCCGAGCAGTTAATCAAAGAAAAATCACAAAGGCAAAAAGCATATAAAGAAGGGTTGAAAAATCAAGGCCACGGTATCTTATGCACCACGATTGCTCCCTCCTATACGTTATATACCCAAGTATGGGCTTCCCTTTACTAGCTACCCTTGTATCCTGTCATGTGGCCCATGATTACCTCTTTCACTCCCTACTCCGTTCATCTCTTTATCACATGCCACCACCATTTGAAGGATGTACCTTGGACATGCTATCCCCTTTAAAGGTAGAAACCACCTAATAGGGTACTTGGTTAACCCCTTTTGGAGCTTGGAGATATTAGCACATGCCCAAGCTCACTATGGAAGGGCATGCCATTATGAAGTGTCCACCTGTTGTCCATGGTTTGTAATCTTTTAACTCAATTTCCTTAAATCACTTGTTGTACTGGAAGGCTAGGGGACACATTGGATCTTATGCAGGATTGCAGATGGTATCCATTTTGGGTTTGGTCTCCCTATACGGGGTCCTAAACCTCTAGAGGGCTACATTGGCATATATAGGGTGTGTGTAGAGAGCCATGGACCTCCACAGTAGTAGACAACATTCCATGGATCCTCAGAGATGTTTAGAGGTTGCTCAAGATTCACCTATTGGACAAGGAAGATGCACCTAGTTCACCATGCCCAACCGGCCTCACAGTTGTACCATACACTTGGTAGATGACCCAGGACTTGTATGCTGATGTGGCATCACTTACACCATTATCTCAGCCCTTATAGATGGTCTACAGGCGTCTTCGATCCACTTGGACACCCATGAGGTTACTTGTGTGCCCCCACAACCATTGGGAGCACCACTGGTTTATTATTAGGAGAACAAGGGGCCAACCCCTTGTCCACTACTTTTGGGAGTCCTATTCATCATTATGGCACTTATGGACTTCATGAGGCTTCTTAGAAGACCCAACGACATGTATTATTCATCATTCGACCTTTTGAGAGGCTTATTCTTTTGTTTATGAGCTAGTTTGGTGGGCTTGTCACCAAAAGTTAGTTATTTTGCACATTATTCTATTTTAAGGGCTAATGTAGGCCTAATTAGCTAAATTGAACTCACTAAAGGTGTATAAATACAAGTGATGTGAATTCATTTTAGCATCATCACTTGGATTGGAATTTTATCTCTCTAGAGAACTTCGCTATCCTTCTTGGAGGACGAAATTTGGGAGCATGAAATGAATTTTGATGTTTGGATTATTTTTTCTCGTCCTGGAGCTTCTTGATTGACAAAGTTTTGATGGTTGGATATACTCTTAATACATGTAAGTGCAATTTAATGCTATTTTCTCTTTCTAGTTTAGTCACATACATTGTTGCTGGGATTTCGATATACTAGGGCTAATTTACTGCATCCATTTATGCGAAGTTGTGGAAATTCGGTTTCTAGATAGTGATGCTTCATGTATGGGCCATGTATTATGAATGAATGTTCCTAGAGATGCTTCTTCATTGAAATTCATCTTGATAAGCCATCAATTTTGCAAAACAAAGTCTAAAGCTCTTGAAGGTGCTTTTGCTGCTGCCCTAATGCTATTTGAAGTTGTCTTTGAGGCCTCCTTGACACAAAAAATTCAATATCCATAGTCATAATTCTACTTGACTCCAATCTCCCCAAAGGATTAGGTACTGGTCCTCCATAGGTGATCACCTCAAAGCTTATTTCTTTTACCTTCCCCTCTTTCCTAGGACTAGCCTACATAGGTCACGTAGGGCATCAATTATCTCACAATCTAGCCATCCAAACACTTTGGTTTTTGGTCCACAACTGCGCTAGTGTGTCCTCAAGAAGCCCTCCAAATTTCATGAGATTTCGACAGTGGGATCTTGAGATATTGCAAGCCCTAGCTTGAAGACCAATCCTTACCCTTGGTTTCCTTAGGGTAGAAACCTCACTGGGATTATTGCATTACCTTTCATTGAAAATTTCTTCCTTGATCCCCTTCTCCCTGATTAGGTCAAGCACATCATTGGTTGCTTAAACCCATCCCCTTGACCTAACCTCGGGTCCACTTGGTCCCATGTGGTCCCACAACTTATTGAAGCCAATTTCACAAAGACCACTTAGAAGCCAGGTTTCCACAAGGATTTTAGGAGCTAAGAATCTTCTTGACAAGTCATATACTCAAACCCCAGCTCTTAAAATTCCCCTAAGCCCTTCCTAGAGAGCCTTTCACCTTGCTTTCAAAGCAAACAAGCCATATATCTGAGCCTTTTTTGTGAATAGGCTTTTAGGATCACCTCTCATCCTATCATTGATCCATTCAATTTCGTTACTTATTATAACGGGCCTCCTCCCATCGGTGAAAGTCCGTAAAGAGTAGGGAGCCTTAGCCGAGGTGACAGTGGATTATTGCTCCATTGTTGCCCTTGACCTAGTGGTAGCCCTTCAAGGATCCCCTTTTAGGACCCCTGCTAGTTTGAGTGGTAATAGGAGCGATAAAGGTGGAAAGGTAAAGCTTGTTGTTGTACATTGTCTGAAAGAAGTTTTAAGGGTTACAACTTCTGAAATCCCTTTTGAAGAGAATCTAATGTGGGAAATTAGGGAGCTCCAAAGTTCTTTGGAAGAAACACAACTTGAAGAGGCAAAGAATAAAGGACATCAATCTTTTGAACCTGGTGGTATGGGCAAATCAAAATCTTCACCTTACATTATTGATGAGGTTCAAAACAAGTCCTGAGATTATTGCTCATGATCACCATACATTAACTTTTAGTGCTAAGAATAAGGGCCTTACTGGACTTGCTGCTGGTGATTTCACATCAGCACCTTCCATTGCAGCCCAAACAAATGATGAGAAAAGACATTATGAGAGGTACCCCTAAGCTTTTGGCACTAGTAATCTAACCCCTATTGGATCATCATTATACGACTCTAGTGCCCCTGCTGGTGGTTTGAAAGAAACAATTATAAATCATGTCATCAATATATGTGACTGGCAATTTGGCAAAGTCATCTGTGACCCAAAGTAACTATAATTTTGAAGAAAGAAAGTTAACAAGCAATGAAAAGCTCGTAGAGGGTACAAAAATATCTCAATCAAGTTTTAAGGAAGGGATCCCTTACTTTGGAATGCAGTGAGAAGAAAGTCATGATAAATGCTCCACTAAAAAAGTTTTCGATGTTTTAAATTTTTAATATCAGTGGGCGAACCCCATCATGGAGATATCAATCTATGTTGTCACGAGGAGAATATGAAGGAGCAGGCAGGGGTTGAATGGGGGTTACCTTCTGTCGAAGCAAATGATGTAAATAATGTGGACTCTAGAGATTTTGATAGTGTTGAGACATCCTCGAATAAAAGGAGGCTAGTCATATGCAATATGGCACTAATAAGTGTAGAAAATGAATTTACTAATGAAAAAACTTGATCAAAGGATTTGCCAGGAGTAACTGCATCTGTTTTATTCAAATCCTTCAATGGTTTGGATTCAGATTTGCATTTTCTTGCAAATGAAAGTGCAAGAATGGTAAGAATTCAATTGAATGGGGATTTATGCAATGCTAAAGATATAAAAAAGAATCCCACTAAACTAGAAAATACAGACAATCAAGCAGCAACACATACCGCATCACACGCAGAAACAAATATTACATTAGCAGAGGGAATGAGTGGTTTGCCAAGCATGGTTGGTATTGAGTATGTGACCACTAGTGCATTACTTGGAAAAATGCATTCTGGGTAGGAGGCATTTGGTAAGATTGATGATATTGTGGATTGTAGCAAGGATGAACTTCTTCTGCACAATACTAACATTAAGGCTAGGACATCTACAAATGCTGTTGAAACAACTGCTGATGGATATTGAAACCGTTCTTCTCCAGGATATAGTTTGTCTTTGGTTGGTGTAGAACATGTGGATATGGCTGTTGATTATGGCCCTTTGGACCATCCTTCCTCCAGTTCCCTGCATACGGGGGAACCTTTAAACAGACATACTGGTGAATAAAATATTTCACAAGAACCATTTTCTTCATTCCCCCTTTCAATAACACCAGGACAATTTTTTGAAGCAACACATGCAAGCTAATGCATTGTAATTTGTAACTACCAATGAGATTGAAGCACTTTCAAGTTGTCAGCAGGAGGAGGATTTCGTTGACATGTTCACCAGAACCTATAGAAATCTCTTCAACCAAAAACCCCATTAGTACTTTGGAGGAGGCTAAAGATGTTGCACTTGTTCTGCTAGAACTCTTTCCCAAGAGTCCAGATTATCATAGAGATGAATGTGTTAAAAGTAATTTTTCATCTGGGTTTCAAGGCATATCAGGTGTGCCAGGTATATATTTTGAATCTGGAAATTACATAAACCATGTCCCTGTTGTAGTGCGCCCAGATCTTCAACTAACACCTGGGGAGCAAGTAAAAATAGTTGCTAAGGAAGATACTTTTCATGATGCAAAAATCAAATTGGAAGGAGATTTTCATATTGATAAAGTGAACATAAATGTTGACCCCTCTGAAATGGTCTGCTGTTAAGAAGATTCACTTTTATGCCAGTCACTCCTCGAAAAATCTTGTGTACCTCTTTCAATGGGGGATGATGTTAAAGTATGTGATATTTGTGGGGGCATAGGTTATGAAGAAATGCTCGCAGTCTGTAACATCTGTAAGAAAGATGCTGAACACATTTAGATGAGGTTCCTGAAGGTGATTCTCTGTGTGAACGCTGCAAGTTGTAGCAGAATGCAAGTACCAAGAGAGTCGATACACCTCCGAACTCGAGAATGGTGTTGAAGCCAGCATGCTTGACCAATAGGAAACATAACTATGGTACATGCTAAGTCACCTGACACGGGGACACAGGACACAATGGACATGTGGATTTGAGTGTTAGACACGAACACGGTGAGCCCCCGGAACAGGACACGTTATATATATATATATATATATATATTAAAAATTAGATATTTCTTACACTAATTCATACAAATTCATTGATTCAAAGTTCAAACATAGATCTTCATGTAGATGCAAGTTTTACAAAGATACATCATACAATCGTACAAACTTACAAAATAATAGACATATTCATCAATGATCCAATAGGAGAAAGACAAGATACTATAGTTTTCTCATTAAGTCATCAAAATCAAAATGTGTTACATAGGTAGTACAATGCCAATGGCAAATAGAAATTGCAAATACAAAACAACTACAAGTCTACAAGCTTCAAGGCGATGCCGCAGTAGGTAGCTCATGAGTCATGAGTCATCAATCCTCATCATCATAATCAACATCACTGTCCTCATCATGATCATTGTGGTCACCACTGCTCTCCTCTGCTGCATCCTCCTCCTGTGTATCCAATCTCATCTCTGCATCTGCTGGTGTGGAGGATGACCCCTCTACTGTATCACCATCATCAAATGTGACAAGCTCTAGCACTGGCTCATTGAGATCCAAGTTGGCCAATGCCAACTCAACACTGCTGTCCAAACCCATATCATTAGGAAAGACATTCCACATCTTTGTCTTTCCCTTCAACCACTCCTCCCTTTGCCTGTAAATAAGACGAAGATTGGTGTGCACATACACCATCGTCTCTGCCCTAGACTGCTCTTCTTCACACTATACAAATTCCCATATGTGCTCCAATTCCTCTCGCAATAAGAGGATGAAGTCACCTGAGAGAGGAGCCTCATTGTTAACTGATGTAGAGGAGGGCTTGTTGCCCCATGAGTTGCCCACCAAGAATAGGTCTTCTTAGCCCCCCTGTCTCTAATCAAAGGCATCCTCCACCTCATCAAGGGATGCCCTATCCTGAAAAATCCTTCTGAATGCATATTTCCTCCCCTGTGAGATTTCACCATCCATGTGAGGAGGGAATCTGCGGGAGGGTCCACCATTCAGCCACTCATGGCTGTAGTATTTTGGGTTCAAGGAGTGAGCCAAACAATGTAAAGGGTGTGCAATTCTTGTCCCATCTGCTGACAAGAATATCCTGTATGGTGGTGAAGAAGGCATTTGGTGATGTCTCATACTCAGGCACTCACTGTGTAAAATAATGTTCCTCATAGACTCAATCATGGAATCCCATCCCTCATAAACCTCTCTTAGGATGGGTTGTTTTGTATCTGCAAATCTTAGCAAGGAAATGACAGAGTCCATGATTTGAATAAGTAGATCTGCTCTCTCCCACCAGGCATCATCCATCACCGTGTCCTTCACCCTTTTTGAGGTTGCTTGATTTGTCTTTCTTCAAAAAGACCAAAACTCTGAAATAACCATATGGCCCCAAGAGCGGCTTTGACCTCCCTCAACCTCTTCAACATGATGAATGAAGAGGCAAACCGTGTATCCACAATCTTCAACAATGATAGATTGGTGTACTCCTTGTAGATAGTGAGGGCATTTGTATGGTTTTGTACAAAGTTGCGGATATGCCGTGCATCCTCAATAATGCTTCCAATCCAAAGCACATCAAAGGCAATAGATTCCAGTGCTAAGTTCAATGAATGGACAATGCAAGGTGTCCAAAATACTTGTGGATATGTAGCTTCCACAATCATGCCAGCAGCGCTGCAAACAAGTGCATTATCTGTAATGATTTGCACACAAGAATCGACACCTACATCTTCAATAACTTTAGTAAACAACTCACCCATATATTGTGCATCCTTTTATTGTCCAAGTGCATCCACTGATTTCAAGAAAGCTGGACCATTCAAGGAAGACACCATGAAGTTGATGAGTGGGTGCCGTGCAGGATCTGTCTATCCATTAGAAACAATGCTAACCCCAGATGTTGGCCACGCTGATTTAATAGGCTCAAGCATTTTGTCCACGTCTTTCTCTGCCTTTGTCAACAATGTGGTTCTAAGCTTCTTTGACCCAGGAGGCACATACCTTGATGGAGTCCTTTGACTTAGAGCTTGTCACATCTCAATAAATAGAGGTGATCGTGCAACATTAAAGGATATGAAGTTCTGATAGAAGAAAAATGCAATGGTGAGATCAAGCTCTTCCCGCTTCTCTTTGTGGAAAATCTTGTCCATTGGACCAAGTGCAATTGCCTTTTTTTTTGCTGCTTGACCCCCACTAGAACTCTCAAATGGGAACTTGTTGCTGCTTTTCCTCAAGAATGCAAGGGGGTCATTATTCCTGTTTTGTTTTGTTTTTGCAGCCACATTTGCGACACCAACAAATGCCTCTCTTTCCATTTCCTTCCTCTTTGCTAAATACACCTGTGTACAAGATGAAATTCCACAACTTGGTAAAGCCAACAAATGAGCTTTCACACGGTAATTTGTGCTCATGAAATGGTTGTGGCAATAACTGCATTTCCAAGTGACATTGCCTCCTCCCCTCATCTTGCTGCTTGGCACTGCCTCTCTTGTGACATATTTCCACAATGGATATTTGCGGTCTTGAGGTTGTTGTCTTCCCTCAACATTTGAAGCTGCTGTTGCAGCCCCACTTCCAATAGATGGAATACTTGTAGACCTTGATGAAATAGGGACAGGAGGGGCATCTCCAATGGGGACATTCTTCCCCTTTCTTTGCCTCTTCCTTGTTGCCCTTGAGTGAGTCATGAATGGTGTAAAAAATAAACAAAAATGACAAAATTTGTAAAAGTTATGCACATGCAAACCAAATGCAAAAAAATAGAGAGACAATGCAATTACCGGTTGCTTGAATCTCTTTGAAAATGCTCCCTTGCTCCTTGCTCAACTCACACACTAACACAAAGTGAAAAAAGAAATGAGAAATCGTGATTTTATAAGTGCTGGGATGCTTTTCCACACAATTCGTGGCCGTCATATCGGGACACGATCGTGTCCTGTATGGACACGATCAGATTCGTTCAAGTGGATATGAATCCTTATGAATCGTGTCCAATTCGACAGATTTGGGACACGTGGAGGGGGGAGGACGAATCCGGTTTCTTAGGGTACATCACACTCTAGGTTTTCAGCTACATTAGACAAATTAAAGTTAGGACCTGATAGAAAGAGAGCCATTAAAGATACTCTGAGCTCTCAAGTGTCTACAAAAAAGGCAGGAAGAGGGTTTTGAAGTAGGACCTCCGATGGAAAAATTGGCCTTTCAAGCTTCCAATTTACATTTAGGCTCTTTAATTTCAAATGCAAAGCCTATCTTTTCTCGGGAGAACTCCAAAGCATTAAATATCACGAAAGTAGAAACATCCACTACTGTATCTCCAACAACAAATTCATTGAGCAATAGCAATAGTCTTCATGACAGTGATAATTCAGCTTTATTAAGAGCTTCTTCCCCAAGGGCAAATATGCAATCTTCAAAGGGAAAATTTGTCTCTTCTAATGGTTTGGCCACTGACTCTCCAACATTCACAAGAACATGCAAGACTGGTAATAGTGTTTCATCTACTGGGCTTGTTGCACTTAATGGTAAATCATCAATAAATAGAACTTTCCCACTTGCAAGATTGAGCAATCTTGAGAAATTATTTACAAACCCCAAGATTATAAATGACTTCACCTAATCCGGTTATCAAGGTAAAGCAAGTATAGAAAATATGAGCAACATCCGCACAGTTGGGGGTTTTTCCAAATCTTCAATATTCACGACAAATTCAAATTTATCAGCTCTTGCAGAATCAATTTTGACATTCGACATTCAAAGTGTAAAAATAAAGGAAATGAGAACTAGACTTCAAATGTCAGTTGAATCGTTGTATCTTCAGTATTTGTAAAGGACAACGACTGAATATGCTACACAAATGGTTGCAGGCTTGAGTGATCCTCACATAGTAAGGAATTACATGGGATGACCTTATGTTGATATGTTGGAACTTCATAAAGAGTATTTGGGGGCATTATTTGCTCAATAGAAGTCACAGTATGACCTACCCTACTTAGGAAGAGGTGGCATTCTTAATCTGAGCTTTAATATCAATATCACCCCAAAATTTAGTGTGGGTTGCTCAGTTATATCAAGGCATTTAAGGGCGACTTTCGCTGTTGCAAATACTCATGGTGGCAGTGAATACAGAGAAGAGCTAGGGACTATTACATCACTTGTTTGGAATGAATATGGATGGATTGAAAGCAATGTTACCAGACTCAGAATCAACAATAAATCGACAAGGAAAAAGAGCGAAGAGTTTTAATTCGTTCGGGAAAAAATCATTGAATACAATAAATAAAGATATACACATATATTGAAAAGAAAAAGAAAAAAAAGAAACAACATTTTTCATTGATATCCAATAAAGCCATGTCCAAACAATGCATAATATCAATAGATGCCCAAAAAATCATGAGGATAATGTGTATACTTAAAGTATAAAATATATTTACTATTGGAAAACATTAAAAAACAGGTGCAAAGATTCAAACGAGACCACAAACTTCCAAGTTTTTGTCAACCAACACCGTGGACCTGCTAAAATCTTACTTGGGGTTACTATAGCATGACTTCTAAATTTGGTTAAGTTCGGATTGTTAGTGCGTTATACCCATTGGTGGATCACTTATACACTCAACGAAAACAAATGAATTTAAAGAATTGTTTCATTATTATAGGTCCTTGTAAAGTTCCTGCATTTTGCAATGATTTGCTTTTATTGAAAACGATATAGAACTTTAACATACTACAACCAGTTGTGTGGCGGGCGACAAGAAGTAGTGAAAGCGAAACCACAAAATAAAACCCTGCGGACTTTTAACCTATGAATTCAAGTGGCTCACTGAGTCCTCTGCAAATCGCCGAAATCGCGAGTCAGAGTCACTTTGACCATGAGTCAAATTTGGTCAACATGAGTTTGACTCGCCGAGATTCAGATTGGCTTGTTTGGTTGAAAATCTGAGTCGGAATCGTGAGTGCTCGCGAGTGATTGGAGACTCTTGTAACACTGATTGAAAGCGATCAAAGGAAGAGATATATCATATGAATCATTTGAGAGGCCCTCATTCCTGAAATTAGGAGGACAAATTTTGCTGCGTCCGAACTTACAATGAGGGCAACCAATTTCGAGATGGGGGGACTATAATGTCCTCTTCGATTTGATGATTAAAGGGGGACGGAATAGTCATTTTGACCCCGTAGGCTATAGTCTCGATAAAGGGGTAAAAACCCAAATTTACCAATGTTGGGGCAACATTGTGAAAAAGTTGGGTCGGCTGGGGCTAAAAATCCAAAATTGGGGGTTGCACTCACAACCCCTCACATTTGGGAGCCCATGGAAAAATCTATAAATAGAGGAGAGGTGGAATCGAATTGGCATCATCAAAGTGGATCAAATACGTCTGTTTGTTTTGAGCTGTGGCTTTGAGGGTTTTAAGATCCTTTTTCCCCTACTAATTTTGGTGGTGAAAAATTCCACCCTAGTTAGTAACTTAATAAAATTCTCATTTATCTTCCATTATGGTCTGATAATTGTGGGATTCAACTATTTGGAAAACACAACAGAATTTGTGGCAATTCTAAGGAAGAAATTCAAACATCTCTGAGGCAGAAGTTCGGTGGTTTCCTGAGGCAAAATTCGGACATCCCTGAGGACCGTTTCGGCAGTTTTCTGGTTAGATGACATTGCTAAAGAAATCTGGGCCACAGGGCTGCAGAGCTGCAGGCTTGCAGGGTCACAAAGCCACGGGGCTGAATATCTTCTGAGGAATATTTTTGGTGGACTGTCCTTGAGGAAGTTTGACCTTCCTGAGGCAGAGTTCGTGATTTTTTCCTGAGACAGGGTTTGGTGATCCTTTCCTGAAGCAATTTGGGCCTTAACTTCCTTCTTTTTATGTGCTGCCAATTCATGCAGATCTGTAGACGGAATTATAACATCCTTGACAATGTCTTAGAGATCATTTTCTTCCAAAAATAATGTTACCTTGGCTTTTGATGACGAGTATCTGGAGGTGCTACCTAATTTGTCCTCAAATCTGAGTCTTGCTGCTGTCATCTCTGAGATATATTTTACAAACTTTTCAGATCTGAAAATAAAACAAAAAAAATATACCCGCAAGAGGGGTTAGTCCTTCAAGCAACAATAATGAAACCCTCTAACTTCTGGTCTTTGATTCTTGTAGTTGATCTACTGTTGTAAACCCTTGAGGATCTCAATTAGAGATGATCCTCTCATACCATGTAAAATTTTTCTAATTCAAGATGACAGCTGTCCTGTGTTTCTTTCCCAAATAACTCAGATTTTGAATTACTTTAATAACAAAATACAAATTCTGAGCATGCGACAGTCACACATATAACTGGAAAATATAAACAGTGAAAGCAAAATAACTTTTCAAGTACACGCATAATTCTGTCCTTCAAATCAGCTTATCATTAATGATCAAAACTTACAAGGACATGTCAAAACTGAGGTTTTCAGCTTCCTGGACACTCAGATCTGCTCTAGATCTGCCTGCTGGTAACTCAGATCTGCTCTATCTGGTTGCTGGATACTCAGATCCACACTTTACTGAATCACTGTACAACACTGTTCAGTCTGGATTCTGATCTGACCTTGGCTCCTCTCCTGTGCTTTCAATCTGCCCAGCTGATCTTTCTCTGACCTCCTGAGTCTTTTTGATGTCCAAAAATGTGTGTATACAACTTCTCTCATCTTGTTCTATTTATGCTCTGAGTGAGATAATTAATCTCCCCATCTTAGCAACTAATCTCCTTAATCTGAGCAACCGCCTTTTCTCAACAATGATATGTACAGCTAATATTAGATAAAATCCAACTCACTAATATTCTGAAATCTCTGAATATTTCATTTAGATTTTTAAGATTTAGGAGATCTAGTGAAATTGATCTTTCACTTTTATTTACTAAATGAAATTACAAGATGGTATTATATCCCAGTTTTTCTAGGTGGTCACCAAAAATTGTCTTGAAAGACTTCTCACACAGTCACACCTTACATGTGTAAGAAGTTCCTACACTAGTTACACTTATTGACATATCATGTATACCTTGTACCTAGTTCCAAATCAATGCGAAGGTCGTAGCGGAGTGCCATTCCTCACATGCTGCTGGTCACACTGGCTTCTTTAAGACATATAACAGCAGGAGTAATTTCTTTTAGAAGTGTCTCTAAGAAGAGGTGAAAAATCTTTGTTGCTTCATGTGAGACTTATTAGAGGAATAAAACAGATACTGTGAGAAGTCCAGGACTAATGTATGCCTTGCCCATTCCGAATAAAAAGTGAGAATTTATTAACATTGTCTTTAGAAGTTTGCCTCAGGTCGGAAGGAAAATCTCCATCTTTGTTATGGCTGTGAAAATTCCAAGTCCGGAATCCTATTGAGCCAACTGAAATTACTTCACCTACTTGTTATTGAATGAACAAGTTATTTACGGTTTTCTACTGTAAATACTGGAGCAAATTACTACTGCAGCCTTCACTTAATTAATTAAATATGCCAAAACAAGAAACTGAGCAATAAAGAAAAACATCACACAGGACACTGTTGTATTTGGACAAACGTCCCTAAAAAAACCCAATGCGGGAAAACTGGTGCAGCAGATCTGAGGGTTTTATTATTAAGAAACAGTAATTTCTGAATATATCTCTGAATGTTTCTCCGGACAATTCAATTACAGAGAGTATCACTAACAAAAAGATTAGTGAGGTTACCTCACACTATCACTGGAAATCCGGCTGATTCCACCACTGAATGAGATGCCTCTGGTAGGCTTTGCGCCGCCTCTGCGCATTCCTAGCATCAACCCTTCTGGGCATTGCGTCACTCAGTTTGTGGATCGATCTGCTCCCCAAAATCTTCGATCTTTGCCTCCCGGTCTCACACCCTGACTCCTGGCTTCTGAAATCGATTCTTTAGCAAATTATTCAGATTTCCTCTTTGCCCTCTACATGGCACTGCGTGGCTTTGCGTCAGCCTCTCTAGCTCTGCGCTGGAGCTATTGGATCTCTCTCTGCTCTCTCTGCTGATGATTCTCCGACCGAGAAGATTTCACTCCGGATACTGTCTCTGCCCCTCTCTGCGTGAGAATCTCTCGATCAAAGTTTTCCTCTAAGCACTGCTTACTTCAGAAAATTCGATCTCTTGATCTCTAGGTGTGTTTCCAAATGGCCCTCAAGCCTTCCTTAAATAATCTTCTCGTTGACATTCAACGACCCAAATTATAAGCTAATCAATGGCTAAGATCACTTTGGCTTGATCCTCATTTTCTTCTAAAAGTTACACCCACAGTTTAGATTAATACCCATTAATTATTTTAATTTCCTAAGTTTACACTTAGGGTCACATTAAAAACAATTAATTTATTAAATAAAACCGTCTCTGGGTGGAATTTCCCCAAACGATTTCTGGGTTATTTGGAATGCATATATCTAAGCCTCCGCACAAAATTTGAGACTTAGAGCACATCCAATGCTACCCCAAATCAACACTCCCTATTAGCGAGGAATGTGCTCTAACAATATACCCTGCTGCAGATTGCTCTGACTTTGAAGCATCTCCCTCTGCGCTGCTGATGTTTGACATGTTGTCCACCAATCACTGCACTGCTGCTGACACTCCCACTACCAACACTGCATTCGTACTACAACTCCCTCTCAAATGCTACATCTATGTTGTTGCTAGCACTGCCACTGCTAACTCTGCACTGCAACTCAGTTGTTGAGACAAGCAACTGAAAATCTGCATTGCGCCTATCTGCACTGCGCTGCTGCTGCTCTGCACTGCTTAGATTTAGTGCTCTAGTTACTACATTTGTCGCTCCAACACTCCTTTACACCAACTGAAACTTCTCCAGCCTGCTACTAGTGATTTTGGGCTCCCGTAGCAAGGTCGTGATCCAAGAGGTGGACTCCTCAAGGATCCTACCCAACTGAAGTTCTTGCGAACTTATTGTTCAATGTCGCCCATCTCCCTCCTGGATATGCATGGGCACTCATGGCATACTCATCTTCTTCGATCTTTGCAGGTGCAGCCTTCAGATCATGCTTCTTGTCCTTGCCTTTTTTCTTCAGAGGACACTGCGTTGCGTAGTGACCGATTCACCACACTTGAAGCATTTAATCTTCGAGACGTCCTTCTTCCGTCTCCGTTGCTCTTGCTGTCCCTTAGATGCTAGGGCTGCATTCTCCTCCTCCTTTGTCTTCGACCCACTACGGCTGCTACCATCAAGTTTACACTTGACTAGGTCCCTCGTTAGCTCTTCTTGCTGAAGAGCAGCCCACATCTCCTCCTAGCTTGACAGTCTTTCTTTGCCCAGAATACTTTGGACGAAGGCCTGCCATTCCTCTGAAACTGCGTTGAGGGCCAACCTTACCATCGTGGTAGACAGAGGTGTGGACCTCACAGTTGCTAGCTGATCACGAGTTTCCCGAAGTCTCGAGAGAAACGGATCTATATGCTCCCCTTTCTGCATCTATGTCTGCTGCAGTTTCTGCTCTAAGTACATCTTCCGCTGCTCGGAAGATCCTTCGTATAGAGATGCTAATGCTTCCCACATCTGCCTAACTGTGTCCTTGTTGGCTATGTGAGACACAATGTGATCCTTGACTCCATCTAGGAGTAGCCTTTTAGCCTTCGCCATATTGGCCTTGTACTTCTTCAGCTGATCTAGATCTGTAGGCACAGCTACCGTATTCTCCACGAAAAGCTTGAGATCGTATTCATCTAGAAGGCATGGGATTCTTGCCTTCCAGATTGCATAGTTGGAGGCTCCCTGCAACTGATCCTGATCTCTAAGCCCATGAGCTTCCATTTCTGCTGTCAAAAAAATGTCGAATCTTCTCCCTCTCTTTCTCCTTTGCCCAGCATTGGACTGGCTTATGCACTCCTTGTTGGAGATGGTAGATCAACCACCCAAATCTGCTGCTTAGATCTTGAAAAATAAAATTCCCCAGCTAGGAATTCCGTAAGGAAGAAAATTCCCTCATTGTGCTTCTCTGACGACTTTCTGCCTAGCAAAAGAGGATCTTCCTGCAGAAAACTGTGTCCCACCAACACTAATGCTGAGGCTCCGCGTTCCTCCCTCTACCACGGAAAAACTTCGATCTGGAAGTCCTTCCTCTTCGTCGACTCACTCAGAGAGAGACTTTCGTCGAAAATTCAACCCTCTCGGCCTGGACTGCGCAGTCCCTTTGGGGATTCGAATTGTTGCCTGCTGCAGCTATTCGACCTCCTACCCAGCGCTGGTTCTACTCTTCTTGTTTCACCTGCAATGCTCTGATACCATGTGAAAATTCCAAGTCTGGAATCCTACTAAGCCGACTGAAATTACTTCACCTACTTGTTATTGAATGAACAAGTTATTTACGGTTTTCTATTGTAAATACTGAAGCAAATAACTATTGCAACCTTCACTTAATTAATTAAATATGTCGAAACAAGAAACTGAGCAATAAAGAAAAACGTCACACAGGACACCGTTGTTTTTGGACAAACATCCTCGGAAAAACCCAATGCGAGAAAACCAGTGCAGCAGAGCTGAGGGTTTTATTATTAACCAACAGTAATTTCTGAATACATCTCTGAATGTCTCTCCGGACAATTCAGTTACAGAGAGTATCTCTGGCAAAAATATTAGTGAGGTTACCTCACACTATCACTGGAAATCCCGGCTGATCCGACCACTGAATGAGATGCCTCTGCGCAGTCCAAGCGTCAACCCTTCTGGGCACTGCGTCACTCAGTTTGTGGATCGTTCTGCTCCCCAGAATCTTCAATCTTTGCCTCCCGATCTCACACCCTGGCTCTCGGCTTCTGAAATCGATTCTTTAGCAAATTCTTCGGATTTCCTCCTTGCCCTATGCACAGCCTCTGCGTGGCTTTGCGTCAACCTCTCTGGCTCTACGCTGGAGCTGCTAGATCTCTCTCTACCCTCTCTGCTAATGATTCTCCGACCGAGAAAGATTTCTCTCCGGATATTGTCTCTGCCCCTCTTTGCATGAGAATCTCTCGACCAAAGTTTTCCTTTGAGAACTGCTCACTTCAGAAAATTCGATCTCTTGATCTCTTGGTGTGTTTCCAAATGGCCCTCAAGCCTTCCTTAAATAATCTTCTCGTTGACATTCAACGGCCCAGATTAGAAGCTAATCAATGGCTAAGATCACTTTGGCTTGATCCTCGTCTTCTTCTAGAAGTTACACCCATAGTTTAGATTGATACCTATTAATTATTTTAATTTCCTAAGTTTAGACTTAGGGTCTCATTAAAAATAATTAATTTATTAAATAAAACCGTCTCTGGGTGGTATTTCCCGAAACGATTTTTGGGTTATCTGGAATTAATGTGTCTAAGCCTCTCTACAAAATTTGAGACTTTAGAGCACATTTGATGCTACCCCAAATCAACAATGGCCCACTGAGTGACTAAACATGTCTATTTTATTTCCAGGGTGCTACTGACAAAGCCTCACATGTCGTTGAACTATTCATGCCACATGTCTATAGGCTGCTTGGATTTAAGAAATATCAGTTTGGAGTTAGAAGAGCCAACTAGGTTTTAAGAGAACTTTAATTTTGAATGACAGCTTTAGGGTAACAAAAATTAGTGGTATTAATTTGAAATTTTAACAAAATAAAGTTTATTGTGTAAAGTTGGTTATCCCACATGCAAAAGACAAGTGAGCAAAGATATGCCTGAAAGCTTTAGACGGGCTATTAAGCCTGATAGGAAAGTATATTTGGGAATGTTTTCTTGTGGGTAATCTGTGAGAAACAGATTCCTAGGTCAAGTGCAGTGTTCATATTCCTCTTGGACAGGCATGGATTCACATCCAAACCTATCTAGGAAAGAATTTTGTGGTAATGCTTCAAAAAATGTGCCTTGAGTGGCTGCACTATGGAGCAGACTTTTATTGGCTTAAAGTGCAAACTATGAGGGGTATTTATTCTGTCAAAATTGCTCAGGACATGCACCCAATCTCATCCCTTTAGATCAAAGTGAGAATGGAACCCTGGTGGACAGCATAACACTTGTTCACCTCACCAGTGAGCCAATCGCCCATTGGCAGGAAAAGTCATTTTATCCTATATATTGTTGAAGCATTTTTTTTTTCATATTAATAAAGGCTCTGTTTTGAGGGTTTTCCACAAATATTTGAATGTTGTTGTTCTTTATTGTCAAGTATTCAACGTTTCATTCCAAAATTCAGATTTCTGTTTCAGATTTCAGGTATTTCAGAACAGTTATCTGTTTGTGTTCTTGTCTATATTGTTGTTTGGAATAATTTATAAAGATATAACAGTCAGGTGGTTTCGGCTTTTAGCTGTTTCATCAAGTAGATTTCAATATAATAGCGTATTCCAGCTGTGTTTATCCGATGGTATTTTTTCAGGAGCCTAACATGTCATATTTGGCCATGGTATAACTGTTTACTATTTTAGTATTACAGTGACTTGATCAATGGACATAGGATGCGTGTAAGAGATTAACTGCATACATCAGATACATTTTGGGCCTGTTTGGGTACACCAAACTTTGTTTATAAAATCTTGAATACCTGTTCAGGTACACCAAACTTTGTGTGTAAGATCTCCAATAAAGAGAGTTACTTTACTTCATTGTTACTCCAGAATGAAGTCTTTTCTCTTAACCTGTCATTAACTCTGTCAGTATTAACTGTTTAACATGTTCTCTAATTTGTTTAAACCATCAGCAGATTGTTGTTATAGTTGGTGCATTTTAGTGGGAAGATACCATTTTGTTTGAACGCTTTATTTAGTTTATCTTTTGTACAAATGTTCTTATGAACAGTATTTCTATGGATGTCACGGTTTGTTAAAAGTGAGGACTCATAAATAGTGAGCACCTTATTTACATCCACCTACTCATTGTTTATATGGAATCACAATGCAGGCAATTCCAGGGATGCTCCTCGCTTTAATGCTCTGTTTTGATTATCGAAAGAACAGGGATCTTGGCAATGATACAAAGTTGCCTGTTATGAGGGGCTGCAAGTATGTTTGGCATGCACTTTCAGGATATACGACTGGTCTGATTGCTGCTCTTGCTGCAGGAATCTTGACACGATTACCACAGCCTGCACTTCTGTATTTGGTATTGATTAGCATCATGCGTTTTAATCTGGATAACTTGCAAGTTAAAAATATATTTCTTTGTCATCTTCATTGTGCTCTGGTATTCCTTAGTTTACAAACTAGAAAGTTTTCATGTCATTCTCTGCTTTGATAATACAAATGAACTTGCATAGATTCCCTTTGAGAATACCATATTGGGAACCTGTTTTAGTTTTTTTTGTCAGTTCACTCACTTATTTCTTCCATTTGCTTTTTAGTATCCTTAGATGAAATGGCATTTTTTAATTTTTGGAATGGATTATAGTTGTTAGGAAGTATTGAATAGTTCAGAGAATTCCTTTTCTCATTTATGAATGCATTTGTTTACCTTTGGACTCCTATTAATACAAAATGTTATCTGTCTCCAATAAAGGGATATTTGGAAATGCCTTGCACTATCAATATAATCTGTAATTTGACCCTTAATCAAAATGAACGAGTCTGTCTTCCATAATTTTCTTGGGTTCTAACATTAGAAAATACTCTGACTGCATTTGGTTTCATGTATAAAACATATTTTCCCATTGGCTGTTACATTGTATTTCTGATGCCCACCTCTAGTATTGCTGTCATCTGGAGTCAATGAGTTTACACCAGATTCTTTGTTTAGAGACTTGAGGTGTTTGAATGCTTCTCATATTGTGTAACTGCAATGATGAATGGACCGAGAAGTTTGGCCCAAGTAATGGTACAAAACTTTTGTTTAAGGTCCATTTTTGTCGATTTAACTTCATCCTACTGCCATTGAAAAATTAGAGCCTTGAAGGTCATGCACATAGCTGCCACTAGAATGTCAATTTCCGCCAGCATGGAGCTCAAGTGATCTTCTTGTGCTGCAATAAGTCGAGACATGTTCCATTGCGTACCTAAACAATTAATCTTTCAAGATTTAGACATGCTTCTTACCCATGTCCTTAGTTGATTGTTAGGTCACAAAGCATTAGGGCTAAAGTTCCACAAAACGTGGAAATGTGTACAAGTTTCCAAAACAAGAACACTAGGAAATGTGACCCCCACCAAAAAAAAAGGCTACCTAGGGGAAATGTGGTATATAAAAATTACAAAAACTATAGACATAGTTTTTCTTTGATAAATAACACATTATCTTGCAAGAAAATAAGCAAGAAAACAACAAATGACTTTTAGAAGGAAACCCTTCTCATATTATCTCTTATAGATGATTACATGATGCAAAATCCCATAGATTGGTGGTCTTGACTAATGCCAATTCCATACCTCATACATGATAAAATCCAGTGGAAACACTACAATTTTGCCAACCCTGAAATCCTGAGAACTGTCAAGTCTGCTGATTTCTGAATAGGATATGAAATTCTACTTTCTCTATATGAAATTCAATCAGGTTGGAGCTACTCTACTGCCATTGAAAATTTAGAGCCTTCAAGGGCATGCACATAGCTGCCACTAGAATGTCAATCTCCAACAGGATGGAGCTCAAGTGGTCTTCTTGTGCTGCGATAAGTTGAGACATGTTCCGTTGCGTACCTAACCAATTAACCTTTCAAGATTTAGACATGCTTCTGTTGAGAATTTGGAGGGGTGGGAATTAATTCAAATTCTCTTCTTGATAATTACTTGTGAGCTTACTTCTTTTACGTATGTCTTTTCTTCTTAGCTTATTAGGTCTTTCATCAAGTCAATTACCAAAACCAAAAGAGACACAAATTAAGCTCTTCGAGCCAGGGCCAAAACTTCTCCCTCTTGGAGAGGAAAACCCGCAAGAAATTCTTCTTATAGACTTTCAGATGACAAGTACCATGACCATGACTCAGACCCTTGACCATTGTATGCCTCCAAGACTTTGTCTCTGCTTATTCCTTGACTTCTTGAGCTGATCCTTCTTTTCTGCACCGTCCTGCACTGTTCTGTGCCAGACTTAGAGAGCTTGGTCTCTAGTCCTTGTTTTCTTCTTTAACTCGGATCCTTCTTGACTTCTAGATTTATAATCAAGACAGTGTTGTATACTTCTGTACCAATCCTTTGTATGTAACCCTTCTAACACACTGTAGATATCCTTTTATAGTACTCTCCCTTCTTGCACTAACTGCAACCCTTTAACACAGTTCTATAACCGCACTTCAATACACCCTAACATAAGTCATGTAACCGCACTTCACTGTACCTTAACACAGTCAGGAATCCGCACTTCAATCCAGCTCTTCCACAGTCTTATGTACGCACCTTGAAACAATCTCTTTCTTCACTTGAATGCAGTCTTATCTAGTACTTATTGCAGATGAGTATGATCACAAAGAACTCAGGCTTAACCGAGGATATGTCTTGAAATAAAACACTGGTATATCTTCCCTTCAGTCCTTCACTTCAGTCCTGTAACTCGCACCTTAAATTCGCACTTATTGCTGTCAGATGTCTGCACTTATTACTGTCTGAAATCCACACTAAATCACTGTCTGAAATCCGCACTAAATCACAGAATTGCTTGCCCGAAATTCACTCTGTTCTGCGCAGTACCTATAGGGTATATATAGTTGTTTCCACCTGTAATTGAGCCGACCTGTCATAGGGTAATATAGCCGACCTGTTATATGGTTATAGAGCCGACTTGTAGGGCTTACTTTCCAGCGTTAAGGAGGATGTCTTGAGGGCTGATTTGAGCATCATTCTTGAGCCATTTTCTTCACGGTTTCATGACATGGTCTTGAGGCATATTTTGTTGACTAGACTCTTCATATACTTGACTCTTAATTACATTTATAACCAGAGACAAATCCTAATAGACATCAAGAAGAAGTCTATTGATCTAAAATAAACCTTGCTCATGAAACCCATGAGGCAAGCATACCAAAAACATATTTTATTATCTTTGTCTTCTTCTTTACATAAATACATAATTATATAGTCAATATGAAGACCGATCCTAATTACACTTTTCAACACTCCCTCTTAACTAGGGAGGTATTCCTACAGGTACATGGTCACTTTCAAACTGAAGAATCTCATAAGAAGAATCGGATTGGTAATCGCATCTGTATAGCATCATATCAACTAGCATTGTCCTAGTGCAAGTCCTTGACTAACAGCCCCATCTCGCAACGAGACAATGGGCTACAATGCTGGCGAGACACATGACTTATAGACACCATAGTCACTGTCTCTCCAAGGTACATACTCCACCTAGGTGTTCCCAGAGTATGACCTTCTTGGACTTTTCTTCTCTTGGGTAGCCAGCCCTCAAAGAATATCTGTCCTCGACTATTCTTATCTTGAATGCCCTATCACATTCTCAAAGAGTATCGAATGCCAGATGATTACCCAATCCTCCTTTCTGTCTTCCAGGTGAAGACCAGAATGATGTGTCTATCCATTTTCTCCACATGGTCTTCACTAAGACTTACGACTGTTAGTCCTGTTCTAGTGCATGACAAATGTATTAGAGAGTCATATACATCACTCCCTCTTAGCTCAAGAAGGACATACTTCAAGTTTCTTCCAAGCTAGAAACTTACCACCAGGCTCCCTCTCAACCAGGGACCTGTAGCAGCAATGGTGAGACACCGAGTTGCTCATGAAAAATTCTTCTCCTCGATGTCATGTATTTCGATATTGAGGAATCTTCAACTTTTGGCTTCATAGGGCACAAATCATCTATCACTTTCATCCACGAGTCATGTCAACCATCAGAAAGTGATTCATCAGTCTTTCTCATCTGGTTCACCTTTATGCCTTGCTGCTTTCCTTCGAACCATCTCCCAAGGATCTTTCATCCTTCTATATGATTGGAAACCCTTCATAAACTCATCCAGATAAACATATACATAGGAACTTTTAAATCAAAAGTTACCTGAGTGATGATCTTTCACCATCACATCTTCTTGTAGGCATCGACATCCTCTATTCAGATTGCCGCATCTCGTAAAGATATGTCTTGTCAAGGATCTTCTTGTTTACCATACTTATATTAGAGGCCACATATCTTCCTAGGAGATTTCCTAGTCACATCTTCTTAGCTTTCGGATGATTACCGCCTCTTTACGTGGTTGCAGTTTATGATCTCTTCAATTCTTTCTACGCACAGCTTCATACCCAGGAACTTCCGGTATCCAGTTCCTTGTTTTTATTCAACTACTTCATATTCCATATGAGGACATATTTAATTTCATTTGTTAGTGGCAACCTGTGCATCATAAGAGATCCTCCTCCATAGATCATACTTCTAAAGATAGAAGTCCATTACTTGCAACCATATGACATGACTTCACAACATCTAGTGTCAGCATATAAATATATATACCTCGTACCTTTTCCCTTTGAGTCATCCTATAGCAATTTTACTAGAATGAAGAACTTCATTCTCTTGACCTGTATCATCGATATGTCATCATATCCTAATCCCAGAATTTTGTAGCATAGAATTTTCGATGAAACCGTTTTTCTTTCTTTCTAACCAGTGAATCCATAGAGAACTCCATTAGAAAATGTCAGCACTTGTTTCCATATTGATTATTGAATGATGACCCTTGATCTTGATGATGGCCTTCCATCAATGTTGTTTATCAATGAGGTTTCCAAGAGCTCCTTCTTCAAGTGCTCCTCCCATGCTTCTATCATGATGCTTTTAATATACATTGCTTCCTATCATACTATTATAAAACCAACATAAATCACTTAAAGAGAAAGATGATCTTAGTCATAGTAGAGATCTTTTGCTTCTTCTTTCTTAGATTTCTTTGTATCAGGTTCATCCCTTGTACTGTGACAGGGGCTTCTTCCTTTTTCCTCTTGTCCTTTCTGGATTTAGGACAATCCCTTTTATAATGCCCAAGTTCATTACATCCAAAGCATCGTACTTTGTCCAAATTTCTTCTTTTATTCTGAGGACCAAATTTTCTGAATCTTCCTTTCTTCCTGGACATGGTTGCAAAGGCTTGATTCCATTCACTTGATCCTGTATTAGCTTTGGCTTTCAATCTTGTTTCCTCTATTTTACATAGAGACCATAAATCGTGGAATGGTGTTGCTTCTTTCTTCCCGTATAAGCTTGAAGTGAATTTTCTCCATTCTTCCGATAGAGCATTCAACACTACTATATTCATTTCATTATCAGACATTACTTCTCCCAATTCTACGTAATTTAGTCCTATCTTATTCTAAGTATTTATAAAATATGGCAGTGATTCCTTATTCTCTTGACAATTTCATTTTGTATAGTTCTTGTACGGGAAGAGATTGCTTCTCTTGTTGTACCACGAGAGAATAGCTCCACCGGAGTTTCTCATATATTTCTTTTGCGATTTTCGGTTTGATACATATGGGTAGCAAGGTGAGTCCTTAATGGATTCTATGAGAATCCTTTAGGCTCTGATTTTCATGTACTTGGCATGAGCTGGAGCATCTTCTTTCGAGGGTTGAATTATAGATCCTTCGATGTAGCCCATAGCTTTGTCTTCTTTTAGATTCAAATCTGTTCTCTTCTTCCATGCACTAAAGTTTGATGACCCAACCAATTTGTTGCTCTCTTTGCAATAAGTCATTTTGACAGATTTAGATAAGATCATAGATACTTACTTGAGTAGAGTGACTTCCTCCTCCTAGTAGCTTCCTTGATGATGATGAAGATGAAACCAGGAGCCTCCTCTTAGATTGAATTCTCCAATGAAGGAGTTCTTGGAAAAAGTATATCTCCCAAAAAGATGATGTCTCTTTCAACAATGTCTTTAGTATAACTCTATGATGGCAAATATTATTTTCTTGATGAGTGAATGAGATTGAAGATCTTTCTTGAAATAGCTTGAGAATCTTTCTTGCAAATTGATTTGACTTTTCAACGCAAACTTTGACCTTGAATTTGATTCTTGCTTCCTTGAGTGTCTCCTTGCGAAGTAGCCCTTGTCTTTAGCACCTTAGCTCTGATACCATGTTGAAAGAGACATCGCATGAAGCCAACTTGTAGTCCATCACATGAAGCCATCTCAATCAACCTGATCTCGTCCATGCCAAAGAAATCCTCGAGCTGTCCCAACCATCCATGACAAATCAACTGAAGTCCATGATCAACAATCTTCCCTACAACAAATTGTTGTTCACTAGGCTCACCACCAATCCACCAGAACTCTCGGCCAATCTTGCTTCCAAGCCAGTGAAGACCACATCTCTATGTCTTCAGCTAAACGCTCTGCTCCATGATCTAGACGCCCACAACTCCCTCTGAGTTGCTTCGCTGTGCACACTCTGATTCACTATCCTTCAAAGTAGCTCAGATACGCTCTGATACCGTGTTTGAATTTTCACGATCTTGGGTCTAGGATAGAATCTTAAAATCTTTGACGCTACCAAACCAAGAATCTCAACAGAACTACTTTGCACAACGGAATATAAACAATAGTAAATCACACATGCACAGAATATAGACAACTTTTTACATTTTTCAACACAACTTCGTTATATTAAACAACATATAATACAACAGTCTAGGGCTCTCATACCAGGGATAATGGCCCTCAATCATCCACTAGTACAAGATACAAATTGGTCGTCAGTACATCGACGACCAATTTGCCCTCAACAAGATACTCTAACAATCTGCCTAATGTAGCGCTCTCTCAACTCCTCTCGGTCGTACTCTATACCTGCTCGGTTCTTCGACTCTCGATCTGTAGCTTCTACCTCTATCAATGCTCCAAGTCCATCTGACCACTAAACTTCGACTATTAATCTGCTCGCTAGTTGATCGATCGTCCATCAATGCATCAACACATTGAGACTCTTGTCGAGTTGTTCACAACTCCACTTGTGAACAATTCTCAATCTTCCCACTGTTGCTCCTCAACTACTCAGAGACTTCACCCCACTATGGTCTTCCTGCGTTGCTCCGATGAAGACCAACATACGACATGGAGGGCTGCCACCTATCACTGCAAGATGCCCATCTCCCACAATGAACAAGGGCTAGGAGGATTGGCCATCATTTACTGTAGAAGTCCTTCTCCACACACAAGTCTTGGGCTCCACAAACTACTCCTATGTTCGCCAACCCTTGAGCTCAACAATTGCCACTCTAGCGACCATCTAAGTCCATGAAGATACTGCACACTGGGCTCCAACCTTGGAAACTATTACACTATCCTCCAACAGACCATAAATGCCCAATCACGTCCACACTTGGTCCACTCACACTGCCCTCCAACAATCCACGAGTGACCAATCCTCGCTGGTGAAAGCACCGCTCCTAGTGCCGTGCCATCCAACAAATTCAATAATTCATAACTTCATTTCTAGAGCTCTGATTTGAGTGATCTTTGAAGCGTTGGAATCGACACGCCAAGCTCTATCACCTCAAATTTTCTCATGCTCAAATTCTTCATGGTTTTGGCCCAAATCCCAATGGGTACAAAACCCCATGCTTGGGTTCCAAGCCCACAAGTGACTCTTGTGGCGCTTTGCCCTCCAAACTCTGAACCCTAGAGCTTGGAGAACCTTCCAAGCTACAAAAATCAACATAAGTTTTGCAGAGATCTAGTGCAACAACAATGAACAAGATGCATCGAGACTCACATGCACTACATCCGAGAGTTGGTACATGATGGGGTCATCAACTTTTAGTATTGTCCCACTTCTGAACATACTGCCAATATCTTCATGAAGAATTTCACTTAGCAAGTTTCACCTACAAGATTGCCTTAGGGTGAAGGACACAACTGCCTAATAGTTGTATTTCTTTTTCAGTATTGTATTTTTAGGGGGGATTTTGTTCCCATGTGGTTTTCCCGCGTTCGTCTTCTTGCAATTGTTCTGTGTTACTTATATGCATTGTAAAGCGAGTACCTTGCATGGATTCTTATCAAGACCCATTCATTTTGTTCTCTCTAGTAGTGCTTTAAGGGGGGTATTGGAGATAACATACACTCTTGATTGTACTTTAGTTAGACTAGTGAGTGGAGTCATGCATGGCAACATCGATATTATCACCAAGAGGGCACTCCCCAAGTACATGCATGAGTTCTGCTAATCTCCACTTGCATGAGACAGTTAATTGATGACTTCATGGCTAGTTAACTGGGACTAGGGGTCAGTTTTCTTCAGTGCATGTTTGCATCTCTCTAGAATATATTGCATTGAATTGTATTCTCTCATAATTTTCTTTTTTTGTGCATGAATATAATTCATTAATTCTTCTTCTATCAATTTTATTTCTTCTTTCCTTGCAAGTTTTGTTTATTGTTTTCTATCTAGATACAATTTGTGCAGGTTCAACTACAATTTCACAGGATTAGGGCTCAAGTGCCTTGTCTCCACAAGGGTTATGGGGTCAAGATAGATGCCCCTCTTAGGTTGGTTGTCCAGTGCTTATGGATTAGGGAAAAGAGGTAGAACCCTAGAAGTTAAATTACCTTTTTGTCTAATCAAGAGAAGAAATGAAACCAAGACCTACTAAAAGGGATCCCTTTAGATGGGAAAGCATTCAACTATAAGATCAACTATGACATAGCCCAACAGGGAGATTTAATACTTGCCTCACACATATAAGAGAAAAGTGAGAGATTAAACCCTAAATACCCCTCTCCAAGTGACAAAGTTGCCCTTCAATGGATTGATATTGCTAGCCTTTGTAGTAGTATAGAATAAATCGCAAATTTGCCTTTGAAAAGTTCTTAGAACAACCAAGAAAAAAAATACTCCAATTTTGACACCAAGCTTTCATGAAAATAATTACATTATGGAGACTTTGGAGACTAAGTGAATTACAAAAAATATATTTTACATTGCTTTAAAAACCCTCAAAACAGAGGTGATGTCCTACAATAGAGGTTTGATTTCAATAAAGGAGAGCCGATTTGGCCTAGATGTGCAACATTCCCTTGAATTTTGGCCCGAATTTGCTTGAAATAATTCTTTAAGTGCTTGGGAGGCCCAATGCTTCGCTTAACTTTCTCAACGTTCCTCTATTGAAGCCTTGGATCCATCCAACAACTAGTAGAAGGTGGATGACATCCTTGCTTTGGTCCAAAAGCTGCTTGAAAGTGTGCTTTAAGGCTCCATCATGATTGCTTTTGAGTTGATCTTGGTTCATGTTGTTGAACAATGTAACTAGGTTCGGACTTCATTATTAATATATTTTTCAAAATGAATTTATTATTATTTTATTGACTTGTTAAAGCAGGGGTTTCATGCTTGGGTCAATTATAGGTCAAGCCTCCATTGTAGGCTTTAGGTTGTTGTTAAAGTCATTTATTGTTTGGTCAAAGACTCCTCCATCAAGTCATCCTCTTCAACAAAGTCATCAACTTGGCCTCTTCATCAAAGTCTTCAAGTCAGCCTCTTCATCTTCAAGTTGGCCTCAAAGGAATTATTATCAAACGAACTCAAGTTAGCCTAAATGAAGACAACTATTTTCAAAGTCATGTCGGGTTATTTATTATGGGAAACTACTATATATACCAGCCTAAGATCCTCGCATTATACAAACACAGAAGTTCGGAACAGAGATAAAACTCGCATAACAAGTTCGGAAATTACAGTTTTGGTGTTATTTCAGTGGATGCGTTTCGGTGCTCTTACAATGACTTCTATACAATGCTATTAGCCTATTACAGACCTCAACTCGGTGCAATCTCAATTAAGGATTTTAGTGTTACCATAGTGCCAAAGTGTCAGAGTTATCACAGAAAAGGATTGTAGTGCCATAGTCTCAGTGCAATCTCAGTGATGAAGCCACACTACAAGAACCATAGTTCAATACTATTTCAGATTTGGTGCCAACCTCAATCGTTGTTATCAAAACAATGTGGATTCGATACTATTATAATGATGAGGGTTCGATGCTACTTCAATGAGAAGGTCTCGGTGCTACCAATAGAAAGAAGATTTCGGTGCTATCACAATCTTAACCTCGCTCTAGTTACAGTGTCGGTGCTATCACAGTTCGGTGACATTACAGTGTCAGGTGTCAGTGTAATTACAGTGATGAGATCTCGGTGCATCACAGTGATGAGGTCACAGTGCAACAGCGAGGAGATCTCGGTGTAACTACAGAGATGAGATCTCGGTGCATTACAATGATGAGGGCACAATGCAACTACAGTGACAAGAACAAACAAGGATGACTTGATGGAGGGAGTCTCTAGTCTAGATTTTAAGGGTCTTGGTTGTCTCATCTTGAATCTACTGAAGGAAGAATTTTGACTGGGTTTTCCCCAAAGAGTGGGGTTTTGCCTTGGCAGTGTGCCTACATCTTGTGTCCTCTTCTATTTGTTGCTTGGCATTAGTCCTAATGATAAGAATAGATAAATTGAAAGAACTAATAATAATAACGAAAGCATCACAATATAATGTCATAATAAGAGAAATTGTTTAACTGCCACCTCCTTAGATTTCTCAACATGGTATCAGAGCTAAGGTCATAACTAAAGGCAGTTTGAAGACTACTCAGTGAAAGGTTCTGTTTGCATTTGTATTAAAAGATCAAGAGCCTAGGTTGAGAAGGACTTCGTATCAAACTTAGTGATCAATCTCAGATCAATCACAAAGATAAGTCTCAGTGTCACAGTATATTACAGGCATGATGCAAAATCTCAAAAGGATTTCGGATCAGTTTCAGAGAATGTAACTTCGCTCATATTATAGAGTAAGTGTTTTCAAGTAGCAAGGTGTTGATATGACACAATGAACTATTCGGATCAACCACAAAGAAATGTACTCATAAGATTTCAGTAACAAGTTACAAGTTGCTGAATCAGTACAAATCTCAGAGGGAGGTTCAACGATATTACAGTGACAAATTTCGGTACATCTTAGTATCGTAGTTTTGGTCATGAAATCAGTGAAGACTATATTACAACAAAGAAACTATGGACTGAGTTCAACATACTCGTATAGAAATTGGCATCAGGCCTATTGTTGAAGGCAGCGTAAGGAGAACTCGGGCTCAGTGAATTTGGCACAGCTGCCCGTGGAGATATATCAAGAATTTGAGATGATGTTACAAGCACAAGGAACCACTTTTAAGGAAAATCAAGTAAGTATTCAAGATGCACTTACAACAAGTCTAATGAGCTGTCAAACCAGAGGTATGTAAATACAAGGTAAGTATAATCATAAATCTTTAAGTTTTTTAAATATATGGTTAATAGCTAGTTTAGGATAAAATTGCTATCCTTAGATAACATACAAGTTAGAACCCTAATCCTTGTCCTCTAAGATTTGCAAGCAATATAGGATGTCTAGTAAATGTCCCGTTTTCAACTAAAAGAATAACTTAATCTTCGAGATAATAGGATTCCAACCTCCATGGTTATGTGGGAGTTTCACTTGAGAAATTAAATCACGTTCTTGGTATCACGTGTTTTGCTTGAAAGTATGCATTACAGTATAGAAGATCATGACTTACACTTCAAGGAAATGACTTGCTCAAGGATTATGAAAGAGGGCATCACAAGACAAAGCATTGGTGTTAAAAAGTTTTGTCAGGAAACAAAGGTATGTCTTAGATCATAAAGCTTTGTTATTATCTTTGGCAAATCCATTCAACATTACTAACAATTGCCGTGTCTAGCTCTCTTGAATCTTAAAGATTCTCGTTTGGAAAGATATCTGATAATGTTGAGAATTAGGTAGGGCAGTGTTTAATTCAAATTCTCTTCTTGATAGTTACTTGTGAGCTTACTTCTTTTACTTATGTCTGCTCTTCTTAGCTTATTATGTCTTTCATCAAGTCAATTACCAAAACATAGGAGACACAAATTTAGGCTCTTCGAGCTAAGGCCAAAACCTCTCCCTCTTGGAGAAGAAAACCCACGATAAATTCTTCTTATAGACTTTCAGATGACAAGTACCATGACCATGACACAAATCCTTGACCCTTGTATGCCTTCAAGACCTTGTCACTACTTCTTCTTTGACTCCTTAATATGATCCTTCAACAGAAGGGGCGCTTTTGTTGAAAATGTAACTAGTGTCGTGTAATATCCCCAATTGGGATTAAACAGTAATAAAAGGCAAAATAGGCAAGAAACTAGGGCAAAAATAAAAACACCATTAAACACAGAATATGGAGCCCAAATCAATGCTGAGCCATTTTATTATTATGCCGAGAAAGAGTACAAGTATGGTGCTGAAAAGATTGCACCTGGGCCTGCTCAAGGCAGGCTGAAGGGCAATTCAAATCCTAGCAAAAATCCCTGCTGGAAGTAGCTCTGCGTGGCTCAATCACCGCGCTGCCCAGGTCCAGAAAACGCTGCTGTTGGCTGACTTCAGACTGCTGGTTGGGTTGCCTCCTGTGCTTAGAAAATTTCGGGAATTGGACACTAGAGTCTCCTCAACAAATCGACAAAAACCTGCGAAGGGTTTGCTGAAAGCTAGACCCCGGAAATTGGCCCTCTTTGGCTTGGAACACTGCTCTGTTGGGGAAATCGAACTACTGGTGCAATCTACTGGAAACTGCCTCCAGAATGTTGATAAATACCCTGGTAGGAGGTGACTAGCCTCCCCTCCGAATCTTCAGTTGAATCTCCTCTGCACTCCTCACTCCTAGCACCCACACCAAATTGAACTGCGCAATAATTGCGCAATCCTGAAGGGGATACACTCTCCTGGTTGATGCTGCTACTCCAATATAATCTGTGGCACTGTACTGTTTTCCAACTAAACTGAAATGCACTGTTGAACACACCTGTGAATTCTGGATGAATTCACCAAGGGGAGTTGGGCGTTTGCCCAATCTCTCTCAATCACCCAGGGGTTTCCGTCCTGGGGTTACCAATGGAGTAGAGAACCGGGTTCTCAACCTCACATTCAAGAAAAGATATCAAATTCAAGCTATCCCTCAATGGCCTCCTCTTCTTCTTTTATAGATCTCATGGATCCCTCTAGAGCCTTCTATTTTATTATTATTTTAATCATGGAGCACTTTACCCTCTTATTAAAATATTCTTTTTAATGCGGGAAAGAGTAAATCGGTTGCCATGCCTCCTTCGGTCACTGAAAATCATGCCATCCCATCATGTATGTATTCTCGTTCTGGTTAGAACAGGCTATTACACTAAGGTGTTTTATCACGTACTCCTCGCGGAATGCCACATTGAGCGTAATTAATTGAGTTAAGCCCAAAAATAACTCAGTTTTCCGAAAGTTGTCGGAATGCACCGAAACGAAAGGCAAACTGTGTAGATGATGGAATATACCAAGAAAATGCCACCAGTCCTCATAAAAACTCCTCAAAACTCCTTCAAAAATCCTTTGGGCCCGCTGATGACACCAACCTATACCTATGACCTGTCTGCTCCCAACTCTAGAAGTCCATCCTAACCCTGTCATAAGGAACACCAGAAAAAGGAATATTACATGTCGGTCTTCATAATGCAATAAAATGTAGTTTTTTTATCATTGTCATATTTATTATACTCATTATTATTATTATTTTATTTCGGTCAAATCATGTTTTTCATGCTTATAGAGTCAAAAGAGTAAAAAAGGATTTATTATGAGTCAAAAAGAAAAATGTATTTGAGTCAAGTCCCATTTGTACTTTTGTAAGAAAATAAAAAAATATTTTTTATTTTGGGTCAAAGAGTCGAACAAAGACTAAGTCGGTCTATGTGGAAACTATTCGACCCTCCTGGACAACTATATATAAGAGTCAACTCGACCTCTTGGATTCACTCACTCACACATCACATCATCCTTCGATTTCTGTGCCTAATCAAGAAGAAAGAGAGCCAAAGTCAAAGGAGAGAGAAGTCAAGGGAGAGATAAAATTCAGGTTTTCTGCCTTGTTTCTGCTCACACATGCGAATATTCTGTAGCAACAATGTGGTAATTACAAGGTTGAAATTTGACCTCCATTGTAGGTTCGAAATTTTCTGTGTTTTGACTAGATATCAGAGAATTTGACCAACATTGACTTTGACTTGTTGGAGGTGACTTGGAGGAGGTTTGACTTGGGATCTTTGTGGCAGTCTTGGTCTTGGTCTTGGGTATTGGATATCTCATTTTGATCTGATTCTATGAGAGAAGGATTGTTTGGGTTTTCCCCCTTGTGGGGTTTTGCCTTGCCTTGGAGCCTAAATCTTGGTGCCTCTTGTTCTCTTGTGATCTTTATATTTTGCACATTTATATAATTGCTTGATGAAGAAGATACCATAAGTAATAAGAACCCAACTAATATTCACAAATAATTATCAAGTTAAGAGAAGTCAAGCATCATCTTCAATACACTTGGTTTCTCAACATGGCATCAGCTAAGGTGAAGAAAGGAAGCTTGAAGTTCACAACTTATTGGCATATTTGAAGACGCTATTGCAGTAGTTATCTCTCCAAAGAAAGAAGGCTTGAATATCATATTGTTGGAAACATCCTCATAGCAACCATCACTCTCTTAAGGACATTGTTGAAGGATCTTGGAAATATCATCAACTCTTACTCATCAATACTCTTGCTCACTCATCAACATTCTTGAAGACATTCTTATAACAACTTCTCCTTCTTTGACAAGTAAGTACCTTATTATACTCTATGTCTAATCTTCCCAGCCAAATGACATCTATTTCTAAGGAAGGCAACAAACTTGATGGAGCTTCTAATTTCAAGGCTTGGAAAAAGAGAATTGATCTAGTTCTCAAAGAAAATGAAGTCATGCAATTTGTTGAGGGCAATGTTCCAGTACTAGACAAAAATAATGCTCAAGAAGTAGCCAAGTACAACAAGGAGAAATTAGAGCTCAACGAATTCTCTTTGAGTCTATCAAGGATCATCTTATCTCTTTTGTTTCAGATTTGTCTACATCCAAAGAAGTATATGATAAATTGGTCAAATTATTTTGTTAATACTATCAGCCATAAGGTATCTCTAAGGAATCAACTCTTTGTCAACTCTATGGAACAAGAATGACAAAAGATGAAGATGTGGCGGCGTGGCCTCATACTTATGAAAATATCGAAAATAAAGGATCAACTTCAAGGACTTGGAGAAACCATACTTGATTATGAATTAATCACTTTTGTAATCAATGCCCTACCTCTAGCTTGGGATGGTTTTGCAGGTGGAATCTATGTGTTCTAGAAGAAACAAGGTTGAAGGCTAAAGATGATACAAAACCCAATAACGAAAACTCTCAAGCCTTTGCTGCCAGATCAAAGAAGAAGTTTGGAAAGTTTGGAAGATTTGGACATCATCACAAGTACAAGAACAACAAGCCTCAAGGAAACCGGGACATTTCTAAAGTTCAATGCTTTGGTTGCAATGAATATGGACATTATAAGAGGGATTGCTCCAAGGACTCTTAGAATAATAAGAGCAACAAAAGGAAGGAAAGAAATGAGGCACATATAGCAGAAGATGAAGGAGTTGAGAAGAAAATGAAGGTCTAAGACAACAAGAACCTCTACTATTAATAATTATGAATAATATGGCAAGTACCAGGTTTGCAAACAACTTTTCATTTCTTAGATGGCAGTTAAAGTAGCAGTTATAGTTATATTTGAAGGATAGAAGATTTTTGGGATTCGTAATTTGCAATGTTATGAAGATTAAATTAAAGGAGCGTATAGTATTTGAAGAAATAGAGTCTACACAAAATTCTAGAAGAAGCATTCAATTGCATTTAAGATGTTCATATCTTCGAATGTTCATCATGAAGAGTTAGAGGTAACTATCATCTCTTTTAGCAGCAAGGACTACAAGTCGTCAATAGGAACAAAAAAGAGTCATAAAATCAATATGCAACATTATGATTTCAATGAAGATGAAGTTGATCTCATACATCATAAATTAGTCAAGTAATACTACTAGTACAAAGCATTCCGAAAGCAAATTAGATTTTGATAGATGGAAGAACCAGAATGAAGCAGCAAAGATTATTCAACAACAAGAGCAGACAATTTATACACTTAAGACAATAAATTATATGGCAGCTTAAAAGCAAGCTTCAAAAGAGGTTTCTATTAACCAAATGAAGAAATTTACTTACTTCAGAAGTGTTGGAAAAGTAACTAGGTTCGGTCTTCATAATTGTCTTTGTACTTATGTCATTATGTATATTTTATGTATCAAGCAAAAGAAGAAGGAAAATATTGTTTTTCAAGCATCGGTTTCATGCTCCATTTAATGGTCATCTAGGTCAAGCATGCATTTCATGCTCCATTTAATGATCATCTAGGTCAATCATGCATTTCATGCTCCTAGGGTTTGTCAAGTCAAGAAATATTTGTCTTGAGTCAAAAGAATTATTGTCATATGTAAAAGACCCTTCTGGGCAAATTTGTATTTAGAAAGAAACATTAATGATTATTTTTGAGTCAATTTGGACTCCCAAGACCAAGTTGGCCCTATGAAGATGAAGTTGGCCTAGAAAAGGCGTATTCGACCACTTGAAGAGTGTATATATAACATGAGAATTCGACTCATTGGAGCACTTGAACAAGTTTGATTTGTAGTAAGACAAGAAGGTTTTTCAAAGCGAAAGTCAAGGAAAGAAGGACAAATCAAGAGCGAAGGAAGAAGACATGTAAATCAAATCATCTCCGCTCACACATGCAAGAAGTTAGAGTTTTTCTAGACAAGTTGCAGTGGCCGAAAGTTGCATGCCGAATTGCAAACCTAAGTTGCAGGACCGAGACTTTGACTAGGGAAGTTTGTGAAGAGTTTGACCTTCATTGACTTTAGTAGACTTTCTATTGTTGGAGGAGATCATTTGGAGGGCTGACTTGGGGCTTGAGGAGGTCTTGGACTTGGTCTTTGGGTCTTGGAGGTCTCCTTTTGATTTGATTCTATAAGAAGAGGATTGTTTGGGTTTTCCCCAATTGTGGGGTTTTGCCCTGTTGTGGAGCCTATATCTTGTGTTCTTTGTGTTTTATGATCTTCATGTTTTTGATAATTGCTTGATGAAGAAGTAAAACAAAATAATAAAATGCCAACTAATCTCACAAGTGATTATCAAGTAAGGAGAATCAACATTAATCTACAAATAGCTTGATTTTCTAACATGGTATCAGAGCTAAGGTGAAGAAGGCAGCTTGAAGATCACTCCTGTTGGCATAGTTGATACCTCTACAACAAGTTCCTTCATCAAAGGCTCTTCATTTTGACTTCCAATTTTCTGTGAGAAACGAAGTAAAAAAACTATGATAAGGCATCCAAAGCATTTCTAAGCAATATTTTCCAAATTCTGTTCAAGGACGAAGGAAGGTGATCAAATTTGAAGCTTCTATCCTCTTTAACTTTACCTTGCTCCAGTATTTAATTAAAAACATTCGAATTTGTGTTAAATAGCTCGGATCTGCTCAGAAGAAGGAAGTATACAAGGTTTGAAAGTCCACTTCTATTCTATAATACGCTGGATTTGAAGGAGGATTACAAGATCAAATTTTGTTGATACAAGCATTTTGAGTAAGATCTTGAAGCATGGAGGACGGTTAGAATATTTGGAAGGTTTGCAAACAAGGTCTGTGAAGTCACTACAGTCTGGTTATAGACTACAGTATACATGATGCAAGTATGTTGCAATGTGTTTGATTTGAGCTCTGACACTGCTACAATGATCCGAGTTACAATACAACGCCAAAGGTCTTTTTCCATGCTATTGCAATCTGAAAATTTGTTGATGCAAACTTATTTATGAAGTCTGATGCAAAGTTAAAACAATGATATGTGTTGTCTCTCCCAAAGGCATTGCATGACTATGATGCAAATTATTTCTAAGGTCAAGATGATGTAGTCCATATGGATACCAAACTTGAAGGTCTAAATGGGCTGCTAAGAAAGCAATCCAAAGTGAAAAAAACATCACAAGATTCATCTCTGAGGCAGCCACAACTCCAGAGGCCAAGCGAAGGAGAAAGGTTGGTTTTGGATGGCTTTCTCATGTCTGTTTGGGCGGAGTTGGAGCAGAAATAGCCAACAAAGAGGAGGATGGTTTCTATGCTAGCTTGGAGGGCTATTTCTCTAATTTAGTAGGCCGAGATTCTTTTGATCACTCAACCACAGGACCGAGCTATTGTAGGTGTTATCTTGAAGGTCGAAAAGAGCAACAAGAGGTTAAAAAGTGTGCTAGAGTAGAGTGAAGGAGGGAGCTTGTAAATATAAGGTCAACCACAATAATTGAAGGTGTTTTAGCACAATATTTCTGGGGCTATGAAAAATGTTGTAGAAGCCCAAGTTTGAGGGCTGTGTTGTCGCACAGAATGTCTAGGCACCACAACAATGACTCAGATCAGGGGCTGTCACCTTGATCCCCAATCTCTTTGTTTAAGCTATCTCCCTATAGCAGACTAAGGGGGGTAGACCCTATGGAAATGGTGAAAGAGAGCTAGTTGGAAACCAATCAGCTCGGGAGACACAGTTAAGTGACCAAATACTTGTATTAGATCTAGCAAGATTTAAAGGATTTAATTAAATTTGAATGATTGATACTAGTGCCTTATGGAGTCAACTATCTTGCTAAGGAAATTAGAACCAAGTACTTGATGAACAACTGCTGCTTGGATGAATAACTATCTTATATGAAATGCAAATCCTAAAACTAATGTGGGATGCAAAGGATCTTGGTTAATTTTAGTTAAATGCCTATCTAAGTTCAAGCCCTTCAATCCTTTCTATATCGAGTTTGATTCCGTAGTAAGTGGTAGAGAGAAAATAAGGTGTGATTAACAATACCTCTCCTAAAAATATAACGTACCCGGTGCCTCCGGCACTGCAGAGAGTTGTGGCTCTGACGACTGCAAGGTCACCGTTTTAAGTACTATTAAAACCAGGCTTCTCAAGCAAAGATGGATGGGTACCTATCTCTCTATCGACCAAGCTTACGCTTGGGAGAAAATTTCAATTATGCAGGTCTAACTTAATATGCAAATGCGCGAGACAATTAAAAGAGGGAGCGAGACGAAGCAAGATTCAAGGATGAAAGTGCTTATGACACGATTATCTATGAAATGTATGCCAAAAATCTTTTAATTACTCAAATAGATATTCGCTTCACTAGACTGAGAAATAAACTTTTTCAACAATGTATTTAAAAGATAACAATATAATTCCCAATCAAATCACAAGCTTATCCTTCCAATGCAATTATAACTCAAAGAGAACAAAAATACCTTCACAATTCTTCAATATCATCTTTAAGATAATGCATTAAAGATACTCAATCTAAGAAAGAAGGACATGCAATTTATCATAATTCCATTACTTGAAAAGCTCTCAAAGTTTAATATGCAATAAATATCAATTCAAGTAAATTAAACCACAGTGAGAGTTAATTAAATGACGAGCAATCTTAATAGATGTCAAGCACGAAATATTCAAAACCCAATGCGCAACTTAAGCACTTTAAATTTCCCTATAGTCAAACTTTAGATATGTTTAAAAAATTTATTTTACCTTTGACTATAGAACAATTTAGATTCCTCCCTTGATTACAAATTTCCTTGGACGCTTGGGACATTAACCCCTTAGCAATAACCCCAAAAATCCCTAAGTCAAAAAAATAAATAAATTGATTTTTCAAAATTTTTAGTAGTATCATACAAAAGAAAAAAAAAATTAACTAATATTAATTAATTTTTTCGATTTTTTAATTTTCTCAAAGGTTAATTAAAATTTTGATTTATTTTTTTTAAAATGAAAAGCCAAACTCAAAATTAAATCAAACTTTACAAAAAAATCAAAATGTTAATGTGTTATTGATATGTGAGGCGTTTTAGGTTTTGGGAGCAGAAGAAAAAAGGCGTGAAGGAGCTGAGGGCCGTCGGGCAAGCATCATAAGGGAGGTAGCACGCAGAGGTGAGCAGCGGCAAGGCAGCTTGGAAGGAGCTGCAGGCAGCCCACTGGGAGCTCACACAGAGCAGCGGAGGGAGGAAGGAGAAGGGTTCACGTTGAGCAGAAGGGGAGGAAGAGGAGCGGATGGTAGGGAATGAGGAGGAGGATGATGGGAGCAGGAAAAAAGGAGTGTGAGCAGAGGGAGAAAGATGGAGATCAAGGGAGCTGGAGGAAAACACATAAATGAGAGAGGAAGGGTTGCGTGAGGGAAATATGAGAAGTTGCTGCAGGGAAACGAGAGTAGCAACTGAGGGAGAAAAAAGAACGGAGAGGGAGAAGAGAGGAGTTGCGAAAAAATGGAGAGAGACAAAGGGTGCAGCGGGCAGTCAACAAGAGAAACACGCAGGCACAACTAGTGCACTATTTTTTTTTAGAAAATTCTCCTTGCCCAAAAATTTGTTTTATCCTTCAAATTTAAAAAAATTTAATTGAATATTCCTGCAAAAAAAATTATATTTTGAGGCAAGATCTTGCCCTCCAGGGCCTAGATCTTCTTCAGATTTGCAAATAATCTAATCTTGAGACCAAATCTTACCCTCCAGGGCCTAGATCTGTCTCGGATCTAAAAATAAATTTATCTGAAAACCCTCAAATATCACCTGCACAAACCAGAAATGAGAAAACCCAAATACTCAACACATATACAAGAATAAAAAATAAAACCCAATCCCAAGTTAGAAAAAATCCAAATCTATACAAAATATCTACAGATCTATGCACAAACAAGAGTTGCAGATCTATCAGATTTGAGGAGTGTGAGTCCAGTTTCGCTCCTAGATCTGAAGATCTAAGGTCCTTACTAGCCAGATCTAACAATTTTTCCACAAAATATTAAAATATTTTTGGTTTTTAGAGAGGTACTAGCCCAAAACTTCCTGCATAAAAATTTTTACCTTTACATAAATCTTGAGATTATTATGAAGTAGGCTCTTTAGAAAATATATGTTGAGAGTCGACTGGTCCAACCGAGGACTATCCCCAAACACTCAATGAAACCTTATATATCTTCTGCAAACACTAGATCAATCGTCAAACAAGGTAGATAAATAGAATAATGATAAAATCTTGGAGAAATAGAGATACCTGCTACTTAAAGAAAATTTAAAAATGTTACCCTAGATCCAACAAACTGAATAAGTTACCTGTATTTAGATTATTCTAAGAGAGCTATTGATTTGCAATTTTCAAATAATATTTGCAGAAATTAAAACAAGTTTACCGTAAATTCATGAGGAGGAACACAACCAAAAGACTTTTTTTTTGTTAATTCCAGGAAGTATACAAGATAGCTAGAGAGCTTAGTACACGATTCAATGATCGGATCATTAAGACTGACAAATGACTTCCTATTTATAGATTAATTCTCCAACGGCTAGTTGGCCTGATCCCCGTCAAAGTAATCTCGACTGTAAAAAAGGATTTAATTATCTTTTAATCTCGTCTGTCGAAATTATTTATTTTTTGAGGAATTTCGAAATTTTCATTTAATTCCTTTTTAATTAACTCAAAAATAATAATTTTGAGTTAATTACATCAAAAAATTGACTTTCACTTAACTACCAAGGCCTAAGGGTTCAAAATCTCTTGAAATTTTCAATATTCCCTTGGCCAGGGACCTCCAAAAATTAAATCTTCTAGAATCGACGAATTTTTAATTTGGAGAATTAATTTTTTCTAGGACGTAAAGTCAATTAAATTTCTAGCTTATAATTTTAATTTAATTTTTCCAGAAAAATTAATTAATTGACTCATGAAGGGATTAATAATTTTTCCAACCCTCAAATAATTTAGCCATGGTGTCTTACTATGAGGGACCATGCACTAAAATATTTTTACATCAAGATATTACAATTTATTACATGAAGGGGGAAAACCTATTCGTAATAGACTCTCAATTATCTACCCAATTCTACGACTTAAAATACGATCTAGTAGACCAAGTAATCTATAATAAAATAATCTAGCCAATTAGCTAGAATTATTCCCAAATTATTTTTACAAAGACTCGATAGAAAACACTAGGACTTACTTAGTGTCTTGACGACAAAACCCACCCTAGCTTTGGGGTGAGGTTGGAGGGAAAAACTCTGCCGATCATTTGTGTCTAGAGACACAGATGAATCAGTGAGACGAAAAACCTCCTAAGATAGAAATTGTCACTAGAATACTAGGCTTACCTAGGTTGTTACATACATGATTGTCTTACTAAGATCATTTACATTATAAACATGCAAAATTGATTTACATCTTTTACAAAAATGTTGACTGATAATGAAATTTAAATGGCGCGAACACTCGAACATGATAAATTCCATTTGCAAAAATGAGGATGTACTGCTATGGGGTTGTTGACACAGAGTGGTTAACATCTGGCTCTACTTGGGGACACATTGCTTCATCGAAGGAATGTGATAATCCAGAATCTGCATCCAAGCAACACACAAAATTACATAAGTAGCGTCCATCCAAATATCATCATATAACATTAAGCACATGAAAAATGGAAGCTCTTCTATCATTTATTATTTTACTAACATGAAAAGTAAATCTAATATAATTACAAAATGAAATGCTGAAATAACAAGGTGTAAGGTTAGAAATACAATACAAAGGATGCCCCATGGCATCAGGTGTCATCTCTGAAGAACAACTGGAGCATTTGGCCATTTGCAGGTAAGTCAAGTGGTTCGCCTTCCAGCGTGCTCAAGTGGAATGAGTTGGGTCCAGCAATGCCTTGCATAATATAAGGTCTCAGCCACAAACTGCCAAGCTTCTTATGTTTTCCTAGTTTTTCATTCTTTCAATCCCAAAATAATACCATGTCTCCAACCTGCAAAGATCTAGATCGAGATGATTTATCAAAGCTTTTCTTAATGTTAGATTGACTTTTACACATCATCAAAAGCTTTCCCATGAGTTTCATCCAACTCCACAAGCTGATCAATTTTATTTGAGCAACATCTTTATTAGTGGAAAAATATTGAAGGATTTGGCAAGCTGGTAATTTAAGGTGCACTGGTAAAGTTACATCCAAGCCATAAACTAATTCAAAGGGACTTTTAACAGTAGTTTTCTTTTTCGTAATTCTATCTGCCCATAAAGCATACTTGATTTTATTGTCCCAAGATCGTTTATTATCTCCTACTATCTTCTTGATAATGGTTATAAGATTTTTATTACTTGATTCAGCTAGGCCATTACCCTGAGGATAGTAGTTAGATGAATGAGATAATACAATGCCATACTTAAAACAAAAAGATGAAAATTCAGAAGAACTAAAGGCTTTGGCACTGTCGGTAGTAATCTTGGCGGGGACACCAAATCTAGTAATGATTTGATTTTCAATAAAGTCCATAATGACCTTTTCATTGACATTCTTAGCAGGAATGGCTTCAACCCGTTTTGTAAAATAATCAGTATCAGTTAAGATCCATGAATAGCCATTGCTAGAATTTTCATGGAATTTCCCAATGAAATCCAGACCCCAACGTTGAAAAGGTGCCTCAACAACCATAGGTTGTAGGGGCAAGGCAACTAGCCTCTGTTTCCCAATGAAAAGTTGATAGGCTTGGCAACTTCTAACAAATTTATGCACATCAGAAAAAAATTGAAGGCCAATAATAACAAGCTCTCAGAATTTTGTGGGTGGTAGTTCTAGCAGCATAATGACCACCACAAAATCCCGAATGAAACTCAACAATTAATTTTTTGGACTCAACTTCATCAACACACCTAAATACTATGCCCTCAGGATTTCTCCATCCAAGACAATCCTTCATGAGACAATACATAGTGGCTTTTAATCTCAGAGCCCTTATATGAGTAACTAAATGGTTAAGACATGTAAGATTTAACAAATAATAAATAATATCCTTGTACCATTCATGCTCTCCTAATCTTTGTAACTGAGGTGAAGATGTATCGTTAAGACAAATCAAACCAATAGCTTTTTCA
Source organism: Pinus albicaulis (assembly GCA_034641835.2). NCBI lineage: Eukaryota > Viridiplantae > Streptophyta > Pinopsida > Pinales > Pinaceae > Pinus > Pinus albicaulis. Next base: position 873,711,715 of record CM076569.1, on the reverse strand, counting down.
TTACCTTCTGTCATCATGTCAGCCAAGCCTTGATCTTTGACTAACTTGGTGGGTCTAATCTCTATGTCATATTCTTGGATTTTAGTAACCCACCTAGTGTTGGAAAGTGTAACTAGGATCGGTCTTCATATTGACTATGTAATTATGTATTTATTTAATGAAGAAGACAAAGGTAATAAATATATATTTTTGGTATGCTTGCTTCATGGGTTTCATGAGCAAGGTTTTATTATAGGTCAAAAGACTTCTTCTTGATGTCTTTTAGGGATTTGTCTTCTGGTCATAAATGTACTATTTAAAGAGTCATGTATATGAAGAGTCAAGTCAATCTAATATGCCTCAAGACCTTGTCACATAAGCCTTAAGTCATGGCTCAGAATGATGCTCCAGATCAACGTTGAAATACCCTTCTAGACAGCCTCGTTGTCGGCCTATAAAACAGTGATCAAGTATGCTCTATAACTATATAATAGGTCAACTTAATAATAGACAGGGGCAACTATATATACACCTATATATACTGCGTAGAAAGGACAGGAAACATCAACGAAAAAGGTCTATGATTTGCGGATAAGAACCTCATGAATTGCGAAGGATAAATGATTGTAAATTCTGGTGAAGGATTATGTGGTTAGTATATTATTGTGTGGGCTCCAATATATATATATATATATTCAGTTTCAGATATATCTGTCTGGACTATAATAACAAGCGAAGATAAGAGGACAAAATGCGAAGAATATAAGGAAGAATATGATATGATAAATACCACAACAATTAAAGGAATCTTACCTCGAGTCTCTATCCCACAATGAAGAAAAGAAGTCAACTCTTTGTCTTGAATGTGTCTTTGTCCCACATGGAAGGAAAGGTGTCAACTCACTATCTTAAATGTATCTTTGTTTTGGAATATAAAGAGAAGATATACCACAAATCGGAAGGGCAGCTATAGAGGCATAATATAAGAACAAAAAATATAAGAGGGAGGTCTAGGAACCGAGATTTCCTAGAGTTGAGAAGGAAGAATGATCTTTCAGTTAATAGACTAAGTTATCTAGTTCTAGTGCAGGATGGTGCAGGACAATGTAGAGAAGAAGGATCATCTTAAGGAGTCAATGAAGAAGTAGTGACAAGGTCTTGGAGGCATACATAGGTCAAGGGTCTGTGTCATGGTCATGGTACTTGTCATCTGAAAGTCTATAAGAAGAATTTCTTGTGGGTTTTCCTCTCCAAGAGGGAGAGGTTTTGGTCCTAGCTCGAAGAGCCTAAATTTGTGTCTCTTGTGTTTTTGGTAATTGACTTGATGAAAGACATAATAAGCTAAGAAGAGAAGACATAAGTAAAAGAAGTTCACAAGTAATTATCAAGGAGAGAATTTGAATTAATCACTGCCCTACCAAATTCTCAACACCTAGCACAAGTCCCTAAGCAATGCGTTTGAGTTAATATATCTTTAACTGCAGAATGTGGGACAAAAGCAATGATTTTAGAATAACCCACATAAGTCCTGAAATGCTTAAGAGACTTAACCAAGGCATAAGCTTGCTTTTCCATGGTAGTATAATTTAATTCAGAATTCTGAAGCACTCTACTCATGAAAGCAATACGCTGTTCGTGACCTTCCTTATTCTTTTGTAATAAGACACCAACAACGAGACCTTCAGAAGCGAAAGAGAAAATCATGAAATCATTCGAATAGTTGGGACTAACAAAAACAGGAGCTTTGGAAATAGCACCCTTGATTTCCTGAAAAGCCTTTTTGCCATCTTCTTTCCATAAAAACTTTACATCTTTCTTCAAAAGACTTTGAATAGGCTTACATATTTTTGCGTAATTTGGAATAAACCTTCTAAGAAAATTAGTTTTTTCCAAGAAAACACTGAGGGGATTTAAGATTATGAGGGAGAGGAATCTTTTGGATTGCCTCAACTCTTTCAGGATCAATCTTGATTCCATCTTTGAAAATGATGTGACCAAGTAATTTCCCTTCAGTTACTCCAAAAACAAACTTAGCTGGATTCAAGGAAATCCCAAACTCTTTACACTTGTCAAAAACTTGCCTAAGATGACCTATATGACTAATACCATCCTTAGAAATAACAGTAAGATCATCCTGAAAAATTTCAATAATTTTACCAATTAAACCTTTAAAGGCATAATCCATATCGCTTTGAAAAGTAGCCCCAACATTAGACAACCCAAAAGGCATTCTAATATATTCAAAAGTACCCCATGGTGTGGTGAATGTAGTTTTGTGACAATATTCTTTTTTAACCCATAATTGATTATATCTAGAAAAACCATTTGGCAATGACATTATTCCTGAACCCACTACTCTTTGCAACATAGTGTCCATGTTTGAGAAAGGGTAATTATCTTTTTTACATGCTAGATTAAGGTTCCTAAAATCGACACAAAGTCTAATTGTACCATTTTTCTTCCTAACAATCACCAGGTTAGAACACCATGTAGAATGCTTAGTTTGAGCAATAATTCCAACTGCTAGCATCTTTGAAAGCTCTTTCTGAACTAAAGGGGCTAACTCAGGATTTATTTGCCTAAGCTTTTGACGAAAAGGTTTAGCATTTTCATCTTTTAAAGGGATACTGTGCTCCATGACATCTTCCCTCTATCCTTTTAAATCATCATAAGAAAATGCTAAAACATCCCGATATTCACGAAGTAAATTAGTTAACTTCTTCCTTTCTTCATCGCTAGTACCTTTACCAATTTTGACAATTTTAGGGTCCTTAGAGGTACCAATGATTACTTCAATGAATTCACCCAGATACATTTTATTTTCCTCTTTCGTCCTCGTGGCATCATGCCGATCAAAGTGCTGCTCTAAAGCAACAACATTCCCAGGAGTAGGATTTATAATATTTTCATGATCATCAAGTCCATCCTCCTTAGAATTTATCTGAAAATTTCAAACTCATCCAAATTATCAAGAAAACAAATCACTTGCTTTTCATTATCAAAAACTTGCTAATGCTCTAAATTATCTGGAACAGAAGGTCTAAAAATAATTTCCATTTTTATCTTATCCTTGATCAATTCATCAGATAATTGCAAAGTAGAAGCAGCTACAACAAGCTCATCCGCCATTCTATTCTTCTCTCTTGGGATAGCTCCAAGGTTAGGGGCATCAAAGTATTCCATAGTATCCCATATAGCATTTCGATAATTCCTTAACCTTTGATTTTTACATGTATTTATTTTTAATCTGCATGATAACTAAGTCAGAGTCTCCCTTGATACTAAGCAACTTAACTCTTAAAGCCTTTAACAACTCAAGGCTTAACAACAACGCTTCATACTCAGCCACATTGTTGGTTGCTTCGAATTCCAATCAATAGGAAAATTTGAAAACATGACCAAGGGGAGACTTTAATACTATTCCAGCACCTTTACCATGCCTAGATGATGCACCATTGAAATACATGTACCATAATTTATCCTTTAGACCCCCAAACTTCTCATCAACCTTATCATCTAAAGGAACTATGAAGTTAGACATAATAGCATAATTCCCCATGTCAGGTTGTTCTTTAATTATCTCATTATGAGGTCTCTTAGGATCTTCGACATGGAGTCTTCTTTTGGGCTCTCTATTGAGTCTTACAAACCCCTCACCTTTAGGAGAAGGAATCATAGCATAAGACCAATTCATTTGAATACTTCCTCCTAGATCAGAGGCCCTTTTTCTCGATAACAACATACCCCAAGAATCTATTACGTCGACTACAACTATGTCCATAACAATTATTATGTCAGGGTAAACTGCGAAATGAACTTATAATTCTTTAATTAACCCATGAACTTCAATTTTCTTAGAATCCATGGCACATATGTTGTAGTATGGTCTAGAAACTCTCAAATTGAGCTGTTCCATGACCCTCTTGGTCATGACACATGCTGAGGCACCTGACTCTAGCATACAATTATTCAATTTATGACCATTAACCATCAAAGCAATAAAAAATGGTTGATGATCCTTGTTATCTGATTCCAAACTTTGCAGATATATAGGGGCATCCTGATAAGCAACTTCGAGAGCTTTATCTTGAGAAATATTAACGTGCAGAGCTCCGATGGCATCCAATAACTTAGCCCTCTGGGTGGGAAGCTTCAATATCTCAGTGATAGGGACTAAGATCTTTGAATAATTGAACCATCCTCCCAAATCGATATTCAATCCAGAATTTGGACCAGGGTTAAAACTTCGAGAGGGAACTTGATTATTTCCTTGATCCTTATCCCTTTTGTAATAAGTTAACCCTTTATCTTTCAAACTTAGCCCTCTGGGTGGGAAGCTTCAATATCTCAATGACAAGCACTAAGATCTTTGAATTATTGAACCATCCTCCCAAATCGACATTCAATCCAGAACTTGGACCAGGGTTAAAACTTCGAGAGGGAACTTGATTATTACCTTGATCCTTATCCCTTCTCTAATAAGTTAACCCTTTATCTTTCGCAATTTCCAATACTTGATCCGGGGAAGGATTTTCACCAAATAATTCAACCATCAAATCTTTTTCATGCCCAAAATTATTGATACTATGGGAAGTTGTGGAAGGCCCTACATCTTGACTATTTTCCTTGACTTCCATCCAATCTTCCATAGACAGAAAATTCTTTACCAACAACATTTATTTGATTACTTGCCCCAAACATTCCATTATTCATAATTCTTTTAACAATGGGGCAAGTAACCTCCTCATGAAGAGCATCACAAGCTCTGCAACAAGGCAGAGCTTCATCAACGAGATTAGTAGATTCAAACGGATTAGGAGGTATTTGCTCATTAGATTGACCTTTTTTCTGCCAAGTATTATTACTTCGATTATTATTATGATTCCTAGGTTGGGAATTTTGCGCTTGAGCTCTTTCCATTTGGACCAACCTAGACTGCAAAGTACTTATTTCCTTAGCATGGTTAGAGATTAATTTCACTTGGTTAAGCTCCATGCTTTCAAGTTATTGCGGTAATTTTGCATAGGGTCGTCATCAGATTCTTTAACTTCTTTACCTTTGGGCTCTTTTAATTTAGTTGCAACCCTATCAAAACCAGGAATTTCAGACTTCCCCCATGCTTTTTTATCCTTTTCGAGTTTTTCTGCTAAAGCTTGGCAAGACTTATAATCAACGGTCTTAGCACGTCTTAACTCATATGAGGTATCGGGATTTAAAGAATCAATGTAAAAATCTAGAAGAGATTTATCGGGAGGCTTATGATGTTGAGATATTTCCTTAATAATACCCTTAAATCTCTTGTTAAATTCTTCAGTCGTTTCATTTTCTTTCTTTTTTATGGTACTGATAGCCTTAACCAAATGCCTATCTTCTTTTTTATCTCCAAACTTATCTTTAAAGGAATTCATGATTTATTGAAAATAATCGAACGTGTTATCAGGATTCTCTGTAAACCAGTCCAAAGCATCTTGCTCCAAGGTTAGAATAAAAAGACTCATCTTTACATCCTCGTAATTGTTATTTCTAGCCCACTTATTCCACCAACCAGTAAATGCGCTTAGGTGAGCTTTGACACTAACCGCGTTATTACCCTGAAAAGAAGGTAACTTATCCATACCATGTTGAGGGAAATCATGGGGATAACCCTGAATGTTAGCAAAGTTACAAGGGGCATAGATATCCATGATATCTTGTTGAACATGATCAAGGAAGAGTGAATGGATATCAGAGAGAGCTTCCTGGTCCAGATTAACAAGAAGTGTACGAGAAGAGAGCTTGTGTAATCGGACTCTGAGAACCTTTTCAGGATCTGGAGCAAGATTAACCAAGCTACTTGGATGCCTTCTAGTACAAGCTCCTGTAGAAGATGGCCAAAGTCCAATAAATTGGTCCTCGACAACGACGCCAAAAAATGTTGTCGCATAGAATGTCTAGGCACCACGATAACGACTCAGATCGGGGGTTGTCACCCTGATCCTCAATCTCTTCGCTTAACTGTGTTTCCCGAGCTGGTTGGTTTCCAACTAGCTCTCTTTCATTCCATTTCCATAAGGTCTACCCCCCTTAGTCTGCTATAGGGAGACAACTTAAATGGAGAGATTAGGGATCAGAGTGACAACCTCCGATCTGAACTGTTGTCGCCTAAGTCCCCTGATACGGGGATACGGGGATTCGAGAATCGGATTCGGGTATGGTGACCCCTCGGAACAGGATACGTCTGGGATACGATATGTTATATATTATTTTATTAATATATATATATATATATATATATATATTAAAAATTAGATAATTTTTACATAAATTCATACAAATTCATTGATTCAAACATAGATTTAAGATCTTAGATACTCATACATGATACATTGATACATCATACAATTGTCAAATTTACTCAGAAAGACAAGATAGTAAGATACTGTAGTTTTCTCAATAAGTCATCAGAATCAAAATGTGTTACATAAGTACACTGCCAATGGCAAATAGAAATAGAAAATACAAAAAAGCTACAGTCTACAAGACTACAAGCCTGAAGCCTCAATGAGTCAGAGTCAATGAGTCATCAATCCTCTTCATCATAATCAGCATCACTGTCCTCATCCTGATCATCATGCTCAACACTACTCTCCTCTGGCTCTGATGCATCCTCTTCCTCTATCATCTCTGCATCTGCTGGTGTGGAGGATGACGCCTCTACTCCATCATCAAATGTGACAGGCTCTAGCACTAGCGCATTGAGATCCAAGTTGGCCAATGCCAACTCAACACTACTGTCCAGACCCATATCATCAGGAAAGACATCGCACATCTTTGTCTTTCCCTTCAACCAATCCTCCCTTTGCCTGTAGATGAGACGAAGGTTGGTGTGCACATACACCATTGTCTCTGCCCTGGACTGCTCAAGCCTACTCTTCTTCACGCTATACAAATTCCCATATGTGCTCCAATTCCTCTCGCAACAAGAGGATGAAATCACCTGAGAGAGGAGCCTCATGGCTAACTGCTGTAGAGGAGGGCTTGTTGCCCCATGAGTTGCTCACCAAGAATAGGGCTTCTTAGCCCCCCTGTCTCAAATCACATCATAGCCTGCAAATTGCCCAGTGCCAGTGGAAAAATCTGCAAAGGCATCCTGCACCTCATCAAGGGATGCCCTGTCCTAAAAAATCCTCCTCAATGCATCTCTCCTCCCCTGTGAGATTTCACCATCCATGTGAGGAGGGAATTTGCGGGAAGGTCCACCATTCAACCACTCATGGCTGTAGTATTTTGGGTTCAAGGGCTGAGCCAAACAATGTAAAGGTGTGCAATTCTTGTCCCATTTGCTGACAAGAATATCATGTATGCTGGTGAAGAAGGCCTTTGGTGATGTCTCATACTCTGGGCACTGACTCTGTAAAACAATGGTCCTCACAGACTCAATCATGGAATCCCATCCCTCATAAACCTCTCCTAGGATGGGTTGGTTTGTATCTACAAATCGGAGCAAGGAAATGATAGGCTCCATGATCTGGATAACTAGATCTATCTTCTCCCACCATAGATCATCCAACACTGTGCCCTTCACTTTCTTTGAGGCTGCTTGATCTGTCTTTCTCCAAAAATACCAAAACTCTGAAATAACCATGGCCCCAAGAGCGGTCTTGACCTCCCTCAACCTTTTCAACATGATGAATGAAGAGACAAACCGTGTATCTGCAATCTTCAACAATGATAGATTGTTGTACTCCTTGTAGATAGTGAGGGCATTTGTATGGTTTTGTACAAAGTTGCGGATATGCCGTGCATCTTCAATAATGGCTCCAATCCAAAGCACATCAGAAGCAATAGATTTCAGTGCCAAGTTCATTGAATGGACAATGCAAGGTGTTCAAAATATTTGTGGATATTTTGCTTCCACAATCATGCCAGCAGCCTTGCAAACATGTGCATTATCTGTAATGATTTGCACACAAGAATCGACACCTACATCTTCAATAATTTTAATAAATAACTCACCCATATATTGTGCATCCTTGTACTGTCCAAGGGCATCCACTAATTTCAAGAAAACTGGACCATTCAAGGATGACACCATGAAGTTGATGAGTGGGTGGCGTGCTGGATCTGTCCATCCATCAGAAACAGTGCTAACCCCAGATGTTGGCCATGCTGATTTAATAGGCTCAAGCATTTTGTCCACCTCTTTCTTTGCCTTTGTCAACAATGTGGTTTTGAGCTTCTCTGACCCAGGAGGCACATACCCTGATGGAGTCCCATGACTAAGAGCTCGACACATTTCAATAAATATAGGTGACCGTGCAACATTAAAAGATATGAAGTTCTGATAGAAAAAAAATGCAATGGTGAGATCAAGCTCTTCCCTCTTCTCTTTTGAAAAATATTGTCCATTGGACCAACTGCAGTTGCCTTTCTCTTTGCTGATTGTCCCCTACTAAAAGTCTCAAAAGGGAACTTGTTGCTGCTTTTCCTTAAGAATGGAAGGGGTCGTCATTCTTGTTTTTCTTTTATGCCACATTTGCCTCACCAATAAATTGCTCTTTCTCCAATTCCTTCCTCTTTGGCGATTCAATTGTTGTACAACATTTAATGCCACAACCTGGAATACCCAACAAATGAGCTTTCACACGGAAATACGTGCAAGTGAAATGGCCATTGCAAAAATTGCATTTCCATGACAATTTCCTCCTCCTCCCTTTTTTCCTGCCCCTCCCTCTCTTGTCACATATTTCCACAATGGGTATTTGGGGTCAACAGTTTGTTTTCCCTGCACATTTGAAGCTGCTGTTGCAGCCCCACTTCCAATAGATGGAATACTTGCAGACCCTGATGAAACAGGGATAGGAGGGGCATCTCCAATGGGGACATTATTCCCCTGTCTTTGCCCCTGTCTTGCTGCCTTTGATTGAGCCATGAATACTGTAAAAAATAAACAAAAATAACCAAATATATAAAACATATGCACATGCAAACACTAACAACAAACTAAATGCAAAATATAGAGGGACAGTGCACTTACCAGATGCTCGAATCTCTTCGAAAGAACTCCCTTTCTCCTTGCTCACACTTGCTCCTTGCTCACCTTAGCTCCTTGCTCACTTCAAAAAATGAAATGGGTAATACCCGATTCACGAGGTACAGCCGTATACTCACATGAAATTCTATAACTTAAATTTTAAATGTGTTTAAGTTAGTCTGGCATACCCGATTCACGAGGTATGGCCGTATCCGTATAGGGTACGGTCGGGATACGCCATACCCTATATGGATACGACTGTACCCTGTGAATCGGGTACGAATCTAGCCGAATCGTAATTGATTCATTGGATTCGGGATTCGGAGCCCCTGGGGGACGAATCCGGTTTCTTAGGTTGTCGTTGTGCCTAGACATTCTGTGTGACAACAGGTCGAATACCTCAAGAGCAAGCACACAACAGAGTACAAGGAGGGCTGAAGGAATCTATGAAACAAGGTATGTTTGGCCTACTTGTTGTGATGTTTTGCTAGTAGATAGATAGTCCAAATTTGGGACAATTGTTGGATTGGGCATCTTAAGGCTATTTGGAGGGCAACAAGTAGGTGTCCATAGGATCCCTAATTGCAGATTTGTGGAGAACTATAAGTCTGCTAGTAGAGGCAGGGATTTGGAGCTTCAAGGATTGATCTTTGAAGGACATTTGGCCAAAGTCTACAGGGCTAGTTCTGAGCAAAAGCAGGAGGATTTTCATACCCAAGAAGGAACAAAACTTCTATGTATTTGCAAGTTGAAAGGACTTGTTTTGGAGGATGACTTGTCTCATAGGCTTTCCAAAATAAGATCACATCTCTCTGTGGCAACTACGTAGGAAAAGGATCCTTTGGTGAGGGTTTTCTTTTGTGTTTTGCAGGTACTAGGAAGCCCTCAACAGGGTCAAATGGTGCAAGCTCAAATCTAATATTGTTTAGAGAGAAAACTTGAAGAAGCTCTTTGTACAGTAAGTACAAGAGTTGGTTCACGATTGTGTGGGCAGATTTTTGAAAAACCCTAAGGACAATGAAGCAATAAACATTCACTATCAAGTGGGTTATGCTTGGAAGACCTTATGATAGTAATCTTAGAGCAACTAAGTCACTATTGAAAGGCAATTTGATTGGTGCCTTATGGACTACCAATTTGAAGCAACACTGGGACAATTAGAGGGCTATTTGAAGGTTTATTTGAAGATCCTAAGACTCGAGAGTTGGCTATTTTGGAAAGATGATAATATCAACTACAGGGAAAAATTATTTGTGTCTATGAAGTTGTGTTAACTAATAAAGACTAATTGGAAAGACCAACCAAGTTGTGTTCAAAGATGACTGAACAATGGACTAACTAACCTTGTATTGTGATAATAAGTTAGTTAAAGGAACTGAGTGATGAAATATCTTCAAGGAAGTATGCAGTGCAGGAAGTAGTGTTAGACAGAGTTAGTGAAGACCTCAAGTACAGGATCATGGATTGTTAGGAGTAAAATTTGGAGCCCTAGTTCAAGAAGTTGCAAGTTGAGAAAACTCAGTAATAAGAGGGCTGGTTGAGGAAGCTACAATTATAATAGGTAGTTGATGTAAGGGAAGTATGAGTACTTCCGACAAAAGTTGAGGCTTGTTGATGAATTCTCCCTGTTTGAGAGGGTATGAGCATGGATTTCTCCTCTCAAGTTGAGAGGGAGTAAGGTTGGACATTGGTTCTCCCTGTTTCATGTACTAGGCTAAGACTAATCGCCATAAGTCTAGTGCATGCATCACGAATAGGGAGAATGCTGGTTTGAATGAGTATGGTTCTCCTTGTGTCATGTATTGTGACAGATTAGGACTTATATCCTAAGTCAAGCACATGGACATGCATAAGGAGAATGGTGGATTGAATAAACATCTTAGACTGACATTGTTGAGTCATGTACTATGATGGATTAGGATGGAGATCCTAAGTAAAATACATGGACTTGGATAAAGAATGGTCTGATGGACAAACATTTCCTTGAGGCAAATGGTTCGGTGAAGGAAATACTTTGGGTATCTTAGGTGAAGTATGTACATCGGTGAGGCGGTGTGGTGTTCTATGGAATGCCTCCCAACATTGTGCTTTGATCTTGTGAAAAGATAGAGTGTACCTGTCAAGGCCTTGGTAATGTGGCAATGCTAGCTATGACGATACTTTGATGCTTATCAATCTGGATCCCTTCTTATGATAACATTTCAACTTGAGATAGACTTGTTGAGTCATTATGAATACCTCCCTAGTTAAGAGGGAGTGTTGGAAAAGTAATTAGGTTCGGTCTTCATAATTGTCTTTGTACTTATGTCATTATGTATATTTTATGTATCGAGCAAAAGAAGAAAGATTCTTGTCTTTTCAAGCATGGGTTTCATGCTCCATTTAATGGTCATTTAGGTCAAGCATGCATTCATGCTCCTAGGGTTTGTCAATTCAAGAAATATTTGTCTCAGAGTCAAAAGAATTATTGTCATATGTAAAAGACCCTTTTGGGAAAATTTGTCTTTAGAAAGAAACATTATTTTTGAGTCATTTTGGACTCCCAAGACCAAGTCGGCCTTGCCAAGATGAAGTCGGCCTATTCAACTATTTGAAGAGTGTATATATAGCATAAGAATTCGACTCATTTGGAGCACTTGAACAAGTTTGATTTGCAGTAAGACAAGAAGGTTTTTCAAGAGCGAAAGTCAAGGAAATAAGGACAAATCAAGATCGAAGGAAGAAGACATGGAAATAAAATCATCTCTACTCACACATGCGAGAAGTTAGGGTTTTTCTGGGCAAGTTGCAGGGGCCGAAAGTTGCATGCTGAATTGTAGACCTAAGTTGCAGGACCGAGACTTTGATTGGAGTGGTTTGTGAAGAGTTTGACCTTCATTGACTTTAGTAGACTTTGTATTGTTGGAGGAGATCATTTGGAGGGCTGACTTGGGGCTTGAGGAGGTCTTGGACTTTGTCTTTGGGTCTTGGAGGTCTCATTTTGATCTGATTCTATAAGAAGAGGATTGTTTGGGTTTTATCCAGTTGTGGGGATTTTCCCTGACGTGGAGCCTATATCTTGTGTTCTGTGTTTTATGATCTTCATGTTTTCGATAATTGCTTGATGAAGAAGTAAAACAAAATAATAAAATGCCAACTAATATCACAAGTAATTATCAAGTAAGGAGAATGAACATTAATCTACAAATACCTTGATTTTTCAACAAGAAGGTTACTCTTATCATAAAGGACTCTCATGTTCAAAGAAGACCTTGCAATGATATATCAAATAAGAAAAGGGGACTCATGGATTAGAGATATTATCTTCAGAAGGAGTTGGAGGCAAAACACGATACATGTTGGTCAAATATATTACTTTCAAATAGTTGGGCAGAAAGTCAAAAGATGCTTATTAAGAAGATTCTCCTAGTAGCTAGATTTTGTTATAATGCGAAGGAAGTAATATTGACATCAAAGAGAGCTAGAAGCAGAAATTGACATGAAGGATCTTACAAACTTGGTTTGATTTGTCAATGCTGATAATAAAAAGAGATACTATTGATGATTAAGATATGATATGTTTTTCTAGAAGAGTATGTAGCAAAACTCTGTGCATAGAAAAAGTAGGAGATATAGCAGTTGTGAGATTGTTTGTTGAACTACTTGATGACACGTTGGATTCATTTAATCAAGGTGACATGAAGATTGTCAAAGAACCAGGAAGGTTGAAGCGCTTTATGATTCATGGCATGATGCAGGATGAAGTCATGAAGCAACATTGTGTCTCCATTGACGAAGCAGGTAGCTGATGTATTGATGATGTTCCTTTTCTTGAAAAAGGATGAGCATGTTTTGAGACAAGCTTAGGCTTGCGGATGTCTCCTCCCTGGTTGACAGGGAGTGAGGGTGGACACTGTGTTCTCCATGTGTCACGTAGTATGGCTAGGACTAGCAACTATAAGCCTAGTGCATGAACACTAGTAGGAAGAATGGTGGATTAGATAAGCATCAAGGACTGATACTCTTTGATGATCTATATTGTGACTAAGACTAACAACTGTAAGTCAAGTACATTGATCTAAGATAAGAATAGTCCCGAGAACCGATATTCTCTTGTGTCAAGTATTGTGATAATGGATTGGGAAATGGTCCTGTGAGGACATACCTCACATACCTTGGTGAACACTCAAGTGGGGTATGTGCCTTGTGTTGGAATTTGAGGAAACCATGGTTGGTATTTTCATCTCGGAAAGAAATTGGAAATTAAAATTTTAAATTGTGCCTCCTAAAATCTTCAAGTCGACCTCATATTTTTTGGGTCAGTTGGGCCTCTTTAAGGCACCTATTCGACCCCCTATTGGAAGCTATATATATGCAAGCCCTCCTCATTTGGGCATCAATAATCAATAAAGAAGTTTTGTTCCAGCGAAGAAAGGAAGCAAGGAGGGGGCTAAAAATCACAGGAGACTCAGCTATTGTATTTGTTATTATGTTTTTGGACATTTTGATGGACATTGAAATCTCTCTCTATCATTAGGAAAGCTTTTCTGGGTTTTCCCCTTGTGCGTTTTGCCCTGGCCTCAAGCCTAATTTTTGTGTCTTTTGTCTCATTGTCTCATGGTTATTCTACTGCTCTTTCATGTATATTGGTTGATATTTTTCTTCTGTATAACTACTTAATGATATTGAAATAAATGCTATGTGAATCTAATGCTTATTAATCATTGGAAGTGATTATTTGTTGAAGAAAAAAAATTATTTCTAGCTTTTTCCCTAGAAAATCAACACCTCAGAGAGGCAATGGTGTCCAAATTTATACCTCCCAACATTGTGCTCTGATCTAGTGGAGAGATAGAGCTTACTTGTCAAGGCATTGGTAGTTTGACAATGTTGGTTATGATGTTATCATAATTGATGCTTATCAATCTGAATCCTTTCTTATATGAATAATTCAACTTGAGAGTATCTTGTGTCATTATGAATACCTCCCTAGTTAACATGGAGTGTTGAAAATTTAACTAGTGTCGGTCTTCATAATGTAATAAAATGTAATTTTTTTATCATTGATATATTTATTAGACTCATTATTATTATTTTATTTTGGTCAAAGCATGTTCTTCATGCTTATAGAGTCGAAAGAGTAAAAAATAATTTATTATGAGTCAAAAAGAAAAATGTATTTCAGTCAAGTCCCATTTGGACTTTTGTAAGAAAAGAAAAAAATAATTTTTTATTTTGAGTCAAAGAGTTAAACAAAGACCAAGTCGACCCTCCTTGGACAAGTCAGCCTATGTGGCAGCTATTCAACCCTCCTGGACAACTATATATAAGAGTCAACTCAACCTCTTGGATTCACTCACTCACACATCACTTCAACCATTGATTTCTGTGCCTAATCAAGACGAAAGAGAGTCGAAGTCAAGGGAGAGATCAAATTCGGGTTTCCTGCCTTGTTTCCGTTCACACGTGTGAAGATTCTGTGGAAACTTTGAAGTATTTACAGGGCCAAAATTTGGGCTCCACTGCAAGTCCAACATTTTTCGTGTTTTGACCATATTTCAAAGAGTTTGACCAACATTGACTTTCATTGACTTTGATTTGTTGGAGGTGACTTGGAGGAGGGTTGAATTGGGATCTCTGTGGCAGTCTTGGTCTTGGTCTTGGATCTTGGATATCTCATTTTGATCTAATTCTATTAAAAGAAGGATTGTTTGGGTTTCCCCCCTTGTGGGGTTATGCCCTAGCTTGGAGCCTAAATCTTGGTGTCTCTTGTTCTCTTGTGATCTTTATATTTTGCGCATTCATATAATTGCTTGATGAAGAAGATAACATAAGTAATAAGAAGCCAACTAATATTCACAAGTAATTATCAAGTTAAGAGAAGTCAAGCATCATCTTCAATACACTCGGTTTCTCAACAACTTCCGTATCTCAAGATTGCTAAAGCTTAGGCAGTTGAACTCAAGGTGAATATGACGAGTGGCTTTAGCAAAACAAAGAGTTATAGAATAGGTTTAAAAGGGTGATGGGAGGATCAAGATTAGTGTCAAGTCCATTAGGTAGCTGGAGTGAAAAATTGATTACCAAGGGAAATAACTATGTAATTGAAGGTGAACATAGCCCAAATAAAGGATCTACAAACCATTTATGTTATTGCCCACAAATGTAGAAAATTACTTGTAGGAATTCATGATGAGAAAAATAAACAAGGCATGTATGAAGGTATGTCTACAAATGACAACATAAACATAGAAGCAATTTTGAATTAAGATAAAGGATGCTACATTATATTACCAACCATAGACACAAAGATTAATAAGAGGGGAATGAGCCACAACTAAAGTCTTCTTAATAAGGGAACTATCTTCTTAATTAGGAATAGATGTTACCCATATCATTTTAGCCCTTCAAACATACTTGATGCAAGTGACCTCCAACATTGTTATTCAACAAAATCAACCCCAAGAACATATACCATGATTGTAAATAGTTTCTAGCCTTCCACTGATTTCAAGATCTTCAATAAATGCTCCAAGGGGAGAGCTTCCCAAATTCAACCATACAAATGAATGAGAGAGTTACTCTTTAATAAACAAGTAATTGTTTTCCTAGATCTCAAATGAAAACAATTTAATAATCTTCTCTTACCCAACCAACTCATGAGACAAGTCAAACAATAATAAAAAAATGAGTGGTTAGTTACATGTCTTCTCTAAAGTGGTTGACCATGTCAACAAGCTCCAATGTGTGCTCTCAAACTCCTCAAAGGTAGGCTCCTCCTCTAACAACCCTTAATAAATATGCAACCAACTACCACATGTGGTACGTGTGGTCATTCAAGGTGAAATGTACCACCAAATATATCATAAAAACCTGTAAGTAAGGCTCCATATGGTGGATCGACCCATAAGTGGAATGTCATAAGGGATAACTACCTAATCGATTTTAATACAAATGCAATGGTTATGTCATGAGTCAAGGAAATAGATACATGAACGAGGAAGTCGACCAAATTAGCTCATGCAACAAACCACAATTTGGCTTCAATGGAAACAAAACCATTAATTAAATGCATCAACTTACACACCATTCATAAAATGATGATACAACCTTCTCCAGAAGCATCTACACACTACTCAATGTGGCATGGTCAACAAAGGGAATGAAACAATTAAACTTGTATGAATCGACTTTCATATCTAAATTATACTGTTTGCAAAGGGGATGGCTTGAGCCAACTGGTGAAAAGCCAACCCATAAACTTGGCTTTGGTGAAGAAAAAGGCCTCCATAGTGCCTTCACCACTCCCATGATATGTGGGTATGACAATCCATGGCTCCATAATAAAAGGTGGCCCTATAATAATCAAGGGTGGCTCCATAAATAAAATATGCCTTGTCTCAACATATGTGTCGTTCCTCATGCTACAACTCCTAAGCCAATGATTGTGTGAAGGGCTAGACCCTACATAACATAATAATATACCTTGCCTCCACATATGTGTTAGAAGTGAGCACTTAACCTAGGCATGCACTAATAAAGTGAAATATATGCTAGAACCCTTCAACACATCCCCTAAGTCCAAGTATCACATTAATACATCTCTAGCTAGTCATGTGGTGAACATAACACAAAGGGACCAAATGGAACACACCATCCTAGCGACATCAATGATATAGCATCACCATACCTAGTCTTTAGGATGCTCCAAAGACAATGTAGGGCCATGTCAATGCCTTGTATCATCATCATCCAACCCCTTGTGGGGCCAAAACCAACATACAGAAGCCAAGGTGTGGGACTTTGGACATGTGAACAATATTCCAAGAACAACACTAGCATACTGATCCATCCCATAGATATTCCACCATAAAAAGAGAACAAATGGATGAGAACTGACCACTGATCGCACAAGGGATAAATTAGCCTTATCCAATCCAAAATACTCAAAGCAACCAAATGGAAGTACTATCTACAAGATAACTAACATCTCATGAAGCTATCATCCTACAAAGTTCTGAACTGTGTGATGGTGTAACCACTCATATGCAATATGAGTGGTAACGAGCGGAGCAATAATATTTGATAGGGACTTCTAAGTTGAGTGACACTTGAATTGTCTGAAATAAGAGATCCTTGTCTATCACTGTTATGACATTGAAGTGCAAGAATTGTTGAAATTTTAATGTTCTATGTTGTAACAATTATTTATTACAAAACTTCTTTCTGCTGCAATATCACTTAAGCAATTGTAGATAGAACATAAACCAAATGCACAATAGAAGACAATCAAGAACAAAATGAGACAGAGAATTTAGGTCCAATGACCAGGGTAGAGCCCCACAAGGGGAAAACCCAACCAGATTCTTCTTCTATTAGATACCAATTGTTCAGCAGAGATACACAGTACAATGAGAGATCGAGAGAATGAGTAAGTTCACCCAAATCTGAACAAGGTGAAGCATAAATATCACAAGTAGCAGCAAGCAGATGCAAACACTGAATCAAACTTGCCTTCAACTGAATCAACACTGAAACACTGAATCAACCTTGTCTTGCCAAGCCCTGCTCTTACTCTCCAAGTCTCTCTCTCACAATCTTCTTAAAGTCTCTCCAACTCTCTCTCTCAAGTTCAAATTCTTCTTTCACAACAAACAAGTAGTAAGGTGAGATGATATGAGACACATATATAGGAGGTGCAATGAATTCATGCCATAAAGGAGGTACAACTCGTATGCCATGAGGTAGGTGCAGTGCATGCCTTTTTGGGAAGAGTAATTTATGCCATTATGGAGAGGCAACACATGCTTTAGAGAAGTGTAACTTATGCCATTAAGGAGTGTCATTATTTTAGGAGAGAATTGTATGACTTAAATGATGAGAATGTAACATATGCATTAATGAGAGTGTGAGAGAAATCTTTCATGACATGCCTTTAATGAGTGTGTAAGAGAGAGTGTAACAAAGTGCTATGTGAGTAATCAAGGAGAGAGGTGCGAAGTGATCGAGTGTAATGAAGGAAAGGGGACTTTAATTTCCTTTTGATAATATCATAGTATCATAAAGGATAATAATAATAATAATAATAATATTGATGATTAAGTCGAAATTGAACTCTTAGGATTGATTAATGATAAGTTAAGTGATTTTCCATCAACTATACTTGATTACAAATTGATGCAAGATGATTTACTATTTTTGGAAAGTCATACTTGAGATGCTAGACATGACTTTCTAATTTTAGAAAGTCACTCAAGGATTGTCAGAAATGAGTTTTTATTTAAGGAAATTCATCCCTGAGGTGCCAATTTTCAACAGGAATAAAACCAAATACACAGATTCAGGAATAACTTAATTACAGTTTTTGAAGTTCAGTGGTTATTTTAGAGCATTTGGAGCTCTCACTCGAGGGGGGATTTTGGAGGAGCAAACAGCGAGCTCCAACTTAGTATTGATGTATTTATATAATTGGAGCTTCATGTTAGTAGACATTGTTGTTAGAGGTTCATACATCCGTTACCAATGTAACACTTGGATTTAAAGATTACTGGTTAGGTGGTCAAACCATAGTTATGAGACTTGGCCAAGACTTGCAAGTCTTTCCGAGTTTTGCTGAGTCGTTTTTGAAAAGAATACCTAGTTAGAACTCACCCTAAAACTAGTCGACAATCAAAAACTTCGGGAAACTCACCAAGAATTGGACGTAACTCTGAAAAACTTGCCCAAAATCACCATTATTATTTTTCTGCACAAAATTTCCTGTATTTTTATTTTTTTAATTTTCTGAGTTACTCCAAGTTTTGATGCATCACCGAGTTTTGCCAAGTCCCAACTGTCTAAGTTTTTTCCAGTTTTGAGTCTCACAATGTTGGGTTGAACCACCATGGTCCATAACTAACCTAGGGTGCTATATAATATTGCAATGAGGTATGATTATCTTGAGACAGTGGCTTATGTAACATGGGCGACCTACTTCAGGTTCCTCATTATGTACTTGCTAGAGCATATCTAACATTTATTATTCTCTGCAGATTTATGTGTATAATACTTTGTTATCACCTACATGAAATCCTATATTTATATGAGCTTCCAAGCATGCTTGATGTCGCAACTACTATTGCTAATCTTTCTATATATTTTTTTTCAATTTTTGGGTTTCTGGCTGTCATGTATTTTATATCTTTAGCTGAATTTAGTTGTGCTGACTTTGAAAATTGTTCTGTGCGTATGACCATAAAAAAAGGCAGTTTTGAAATGCATTCCTGTGACATTTCATAAATTTATACATTAAACAATTATCTCTGATAAATTGTCATGCTTTTGTTGCATGTAGGTACCATCAACTCTGGGACCAGTCATCTTCACAGCTTGGATTAGA
Source organism: Pinus albicaulis (assembly GCA_034641835.2). Lineage (NCBI taxonomy): Eukaryota > Viridiplantae > Streptophyta > Pinopsida > Pinales > Pinaceae > Pinus > Pinus albicaulis. Next base: position 873,692,366 of record CM076569.1, on the reverse strand, counting down.
AGTGAGCTTAAAGAACTGTGGAATGGACCAAGGCCAGTTCTAAATGAGAAAGTGGTTCTTATGGAAGTCTGACTGCTATGTGAAGAGATTATAGTTGCATCTTGTTTTGTAGATTTGGCTGGTTTGGATGTTCTATCAAAATTGGCCAGAAGTCTGGGTTTATATGTTGTCCTGCAGCATATAAATGTGAAATTCAGTGGCATACAACATCATGTGCTATTTCTGTCTGAAAGAAATGTATTATTTCCGTGTGACCTTGGGTCTTTTCACATTTTACCATGTCATCCCCAAAACACACCACTGTAAAATCCTTGGTCGCCCATAAGCAACTTGCTTCACAGAAGTAGCCTTTCACATAGGCAATGACCTAGGCACCAATTCTTATGTCAATTACCCAATTTGCAAGTATCTTTGAATCATGATATGTGATCCAAGCTCCATGTTACATCCCTAAACTAAGCGATTGAACTGTCGTTACACAATGCAAATGTAGAAATAAGAAAATGGGATAACCTTTTTTTTTTCAATTCAAAAAGCATCAAAGCAGAATCCCTTAATACAGAGTTCAGGATTAAGTTGTGTGACTTTGCCTTTTTAGCTGATGAAAGTTAAAACTTATTATTTGTGCAGCCAGCACCAATCAAAATCGATTTACACATAAAAAAAGGCACATGCCTTGTACTGTAATGATGTACAATCTATAGATTCAATAAAACAATAACTTTAAAACTGCATTTTCTTTATTGGTTTGAAAGAACGTTATCTTAGTTTATCTTACTTTTTCAGATTGTCTATGGTGATAGACGTTAAAGTAGATGTTTAAGACTATTTTTTTACCTAAATGAACATAACCACATTGTCAACGCTGGGTAAAAATCCAGAAATTGATGTGAAGCCCATAAAGTAAGCTTTGAAATGATGTGAAACCCAGCAATTGATTATGGACTCTAAAGCAAATGCTTGATGTAAATGTTGAGCATTTGGAATTGAAGTTGTATGACATTATTGCATTTGGAAGTTAAATGCATTATATAGTTCTGGTTCCAATGTTGAGCATTTGAAGATGAAGTTCTATTCCAATGTCTCATTTTAATTTAAATACATTTTAGGATTTTGGAGCATGCATACATTGAAATGTGGGACGTGTTTCAAATATTGCCATATAATAATACTAAAAGTTGTCTCTCTTGACGTTTAACATTATAGAAAATAGTTCCTTTGGAGGGAAAAATACCTCCACGGGAAATGTCTCAAATATGTAGCCTATATTTGGTTCATCTATTTTATCCTTTAGTTTATGTGGCGAGAGTACCTACTGATTCGATATATAGGTTTCACACTTTTTATTACATGGAAGACAATGCAAATGGACTTTCTTTAGTACATTCCAACGCTTGTGCCCCAACTTTGGGTTCTGTAGTGCTTCTGGCATGGTCTAAGGGGCAATGTCCTTGGAGGCCTTCCATTGGTACTTATGGGTGGAGTCAAGGGCAATACCCTTGGAAGCCTCCCATCGTTGCTGATAGGTGGAGTAAGAGTTGGCACCCCCATGGAGTTTCGGGGTGGCCCAGAAGATACATAGCTTATGGTGCTTGCAACCTCATGTATGCCTAATTCTATAGCTGAACACCAAGTCTCGGCGTAGTGTGCCCATGTTTCAATGCTCTAAGCATGTATAGACAACCAGGGATGCCAATTGTTATATCTCAGCCTTAACTGTGAATATTAATCACGCAGCCTAGCTATATTTTTGCATGTTCATGGTTTTTTTAAGGCTTGGGATAAGGGGCAGTTATTCCACCCCTTATTCTAGTGGCTTTTCTGGAAGAAACCTGATCCGAACCTCGTCATAACTTTTTGAATGATGGGAATATGCAATCTTAACACTCGTAAATTGCAAAATAAGAGTAATAAAGGGTGTTTGAATTGACCCTGATCATTGGAATTGTGATTTGATTTAAGCAATGCAGATTGGAATTTGAGCAATTGTTGCTTTGCCAGATTTCAATGGATATGGGATGATTTGAGTAGCTTGCATATAATTTTTTTTTTTTTTTTTCACTTCAAATTCTTTGAGGTTTGGAGTCGTTCTCTGCACCAACACATCCTGGGCTCTTGGTGCATAGCAATTTAATCATACACTACTTTAAACTGCAATGCATCATCCCAGAATTATTTGTAATTCACATTGGACTAAGTGCAATTTTTAGCGATCACCTTGAACACGCATTTCACAATTGTCCTTTTGGATTGTGATCCATGGCAGGTTATGGAGTTGTGAGAAATCACTATGCATGGAGGTGTGAGAAATCACTATGCATGGAGGGGCACATAGTGTAGGTATGGTAACTATCAACTTCAAGTGGGTGTGGAGTCGACCAGATAACATCATGCACTTAGATACAATGTCCCAAAAGTAGTTGATTAATCAATAAGGATTATGAATGTCTTTGCCAACCATCTTCTATTCAATGTTATTCATGTGAATTAGAATTTGGACAATCCCATTTTGCATAGCAAATACTTCAAAATCTAAATACTCTCGTATTCATTGTTACAAATTCTTATTGTAGGGATGGATCACACTTGTTTCTTAATGCTAACATCTGTGGCTTTGATATATTGCACACTTGGAATTTGTAGTAAGCTTATACAAAATTGCATGGATGGAATAACAATAGGGTTTGTTTCGTGATAGTTGAACAATTAATTTAGGAAGCACACTACGAAGTGTTAGGTAATTTTTTTTAGTGAAATAAGTAATGTAGAGAATCATGTCTAGGTCTATGGTGTCCAACCCTATTTAAAGATTGCTTCAAGTAGGTGAAGTGTGACCATTGTTAAAAGACAAGCAATAAACCTCAATTTAGTTACTTCAATGAATTGAGCTCGAAATTACCAATGCAACATTTTGAGCATTGGGCAATAGACTTCATTGAATCCTTTGTATCTAAAAAAAAGAAAGAACTATAATATGAAGTACGACAAATATAACTATAAAATCTCATACAATATATTATAAACACTCCACACTTTATTGATATCAAACTTGTAAGCTAGGCTAACACCTAGCAATTGACTATTTTGCAAAAGGAATCCTCTCTTATTCACTTACCTCTTTGAGGGGACAACTTCATATTGCACTAAGCTCAATTACTTAATTCTTCCACACATCTAAGGAGTTCTCCATCTTCATTTATAATAAAGAACTCTAATTATAACAAACTCCTAAGTTCCTAGTGGAACTTCTTTAATGAGGCCCCATTTCATATATTTACTACCAAAGTGGATTTGGTTAATAATATAGTGGACCTATTCCACCTTACATAGAATGAGCTTCATTATTCTACTATTATGCCACTTGGATACCTCTTTATGCACCTTGGGTGCCTCCCTAGGTACCCCATTTTACCCTCCTAAGTACACTACATTCGGCCCCCTTTAAGAAAGCAAAACCCTCAAACAAAGTTGCTGTTCAAAGGAGAATTATTACCTCAAAACGAGAACTCTAACAAAAAAACATAAAAAAAACCATGAAAAAACAACACAAACGAAAAGTTGTATTCTGGAATAACTTTTTTTTTATTCGAAGTAAATTTTCAACATTTAAAAAAAATGGAAGTAAAAGCCAATTTTTTGTGTGGAAAAAACAACTTGAAACCGAAAAGTGTTGATGCAGGAATAATGTCGTCAATTTTGTGTTCAAAAAATGCAAAAAACAACCTGAAAACGAAAGATGTTGACGTTGGAATAACGTCGTCAATTTTGTGTGCAAAAAACACCTTGAAAACGAAAAATGTTGATGTTGGAATAACGTCTTTTTATTTTCGGGTAAATTGTCAACAATTTTTAATAATGACATTAAAGATAAAATATCACGACTAAAAACCTTAAAATTTCAACGATAAACATAATATTAAAGATAAAATCTCAAAAGTCTTAAAATTCCAACGATTTTTAGGCATGGTATTAAAGATAAAATAATATGTCTGAAAAGCCTTAAAAATCCAATGATGACATTAAAGATAAAATATCACATTTTTGAAAATAAAATTCCAAAGATTTTCAGGCATGGTATTAAAAATAAAATATCACTTGGTTAAAAAAAAAAAAAGAGAAAAAAAATCAAAAAACACAATTTAAAAAAAATAAAATAAAAAATAATATATATATATATATATATATATATATATATAATAAGTTTTTTTTTTTTTTTTTTTTAAAGAAAAAAACAGTAACTTTCTATTATAAAAATTAAAAGTTGCAAGAGTAGATGCTTGCAGCATTCAGAAAAGTCCCCAAGGGACCCAACAGCATGACCCACACAAAGTAGCATAGCTAATAAGAAAAGTATAAAAATTAAAATTACACTTTGTTAGAAGCACTCAGCTTCTCTTTTTTGCCCTTTTTCTTTTGGACTTTTTGCCAGCCCACAGGATCAGAAGCAGTAGAAATAACTGCCTACACATTATTACTAATAGCATTTGGGGCTTCTTTATCTTAGTCGGAGCTCTCAGATATATGAGAGTATTTTGTACCCACAAATGCTTGATTATTGTTCTTCCCCTCCAAATGAGTATTAACGGTCGAAACAACATAAATAGTGTTTGGTTCCTCATAACAAAAAAAATTATGTTCTTCCACACCTCTTCTCTTTTCTTGATTATAGTGTTGATTTCCTGCATCCAGATGCTGATTTGTTTCATCCATTTCTTCACCCTCATCCTCTAAGGAAAGAGGGTCTACAAACTGCCATCCTTTTTTCATTTGTGGTTTCCTGTTTGTTATTTTCTTGGATTGTATGCATGAGTTTTGTAAATGTCTTGTTTGATGGCACACCTGCATCTGAATGTTGTATTTTCAAAGTCTGATGCTTGTGTACACTTAAGATATTTGTGTGATAGGAGGATACCATTCGACAGTCCCTTGCTTAAGTCCATCTCCACACAGATACGGGCAAAAGTGAAGATACTCTTGTCCATTCTCTCTTAGTCCAACATCAGGAAAACTCCTAAAGAGTTCCCAATATCTTCTAATACCTAGTGGTGCCAAAACAGGAGCAGAAGGTTATGTAACCTTACCCACATCGGCATTTTTGTGATCACCATTGTTTTTGCATAAAAACCAGGGAACCATGGAGTTACGAAGAGCCCTGCCCTCCCCCAGAACCATGGTCCCTCATTTATAGCATGAATATAATCTTTTTGGTTATCAAACTGAACCATGAAAAAACCCTTTGCACATAGATATATATCACAGTCTTTCGTCCAGTTTAGGTAAATCCATGCATTTAATTCTTCAGATTTAGGCCAGTATCCATTGAAGCGGAAAATAATGGCATTTTCTTGCAGCGAATTGAAGAGCCCATTTACTTCTGGTGTTTCTATGGCCGACTCTTGATTTTTTTCCTTCTTGTCTACAATGTATGGGCCTGGAACAGATAGGTTAGGCGTTTGTTTGTCTTGTGCGACACTTTTTCCTCTTAATTCATCTTTGAAAGAGGTGTGACCCTTGACAACCGTCGAGGATCTAGCTGGTGTGCTTACTCTTGGCGCACCGCCCAGAAGCCTTAAGTTCATGGTGATGGTAGAGTTTCTGTGTATGTTGTAGGATTTTAATTGGGTTTCTCCCTGCAACACTTTTCCAAAACATATTAGACTCTGGTTTGGGGCTGATATTCCTGTTGCATATTGGGCCTTTAGTTTTAGATCTGTAACAAGATCCGAGTCTCGGACCCATAAGATCTTTGTCTTCCCAGAAATGGTTTTTAAGAAGATTTTGAACTATGGCTTCAATATAGAGAGACTCTCGCCGAAGTTTGTAGCTTGAGGCCATGATCCGAGGTTGCAAGAACCATGAGGAAAGCCCATACTGGGACCACTATGAGGAGGATCAGAGGGCGAGATGGGAAAGTACTGGGGAGTCTCCCCGCTTGACGGCCACAGAGGTTTGTTGAGTTGTAGAAACAACACACAACCTAATATGACAGCGCATCCACAAAAAACCTCCCAACAAAATGCTTCCAAAAACTAGCAGGTGTAACAGAGCATGAAAAGGAAAAAACAAAGTAATGGTTGAGTATTACCTTCGTAAGTTTGGTCCGGCAGACCCTCCCAGTTCTCACCCTCCTTGGTGATTTGGCCACTTCACAGGTCAAGTTGCTCATGGCCTTCATCCTGGGAAAGCACAGAGCCAGAAGACTGAAGCAGTTGGAGCGAAAGTGCTCCGAAAAGTGGCCTCCAGCTTTGGGGGGGAAACCAATCCCATTGATTCCCAACAACCATTGAGCCGCCACATGTGCCAGCCAGGCACATACAAGACATTGCTTATGCCTAATGTGTTGAAATTATATAATATGCATGTATACCTTGGATTCACCCAATCTAACAATGTACTAAAGTTAAATACTGAATTGCTTCTACAAATCTTTTGCGGAATTAAAAACACAATTGCCAATCAAATGAACATGAAGAAAGATCAATCACACACAACACAGATAATTTCCCGGGAAAAGCTTACAACTGAAAACTCCACTATCTTCTATTTTATATTATATCATGAATCATGAAACAATTACATACAAAAATCTTCTCACAAGAGCCCTCAGTACATCAAATAATTGTCTCACACTTTCATACAAAAATTGGCAAGTTTCTTAGCCAATTTACTGCCTCCAGACAACCTGCCTTGCTTGCGCAATCCCTGCTGAATGCAATTCCTGAATTGATGCAATCCTGCCTTCTTTGACTGTGCAAGTATCATTGGCACATCCAATGGATGTTTGCTTGCATGTGTGCAAGCGGATAATGTCACAACTGATAGTCAACTTCCCTTTCACCTAGAACTCAACTGGGTCTCCACTGGATCTGACATGCGTGCAAATAATAGTAGTAAATCCTTAGTTGCATGTGAGATCACTGCATGTGAATTAATTAACTTGATCTATCACTACTTGTATCTTCAATTACAACTAGCACAATCGAGTTTAACTCACTTACATGAGTTAAACTATTTACAACTTGCATTAACTAATGCACCACTGCACTTCGAACTCTGTTACAACTAAAATTACTCTACATGTCCCACCAACCAACCTCTAACTCGAAATTCACTATCTAACTGAATTTGCCACTTCAATTAACTACTTCAAGTCCACATTGACAATAGATTACAATTTAATGCCCATCTAAATTAAGAGATAATAAAAATAGACATGCACCCAAAAATAGCCTCGTGAGCCCCACCCTAGTGTAGGCGCTTAATGCAACCAGGTGCTTAATGCACTAGTGTGGGTGTTGAATCTTCTTGTTGAATCTCAACACAATGCACACAGGAAAATCCCCGAATCTTATCGCGATGCACAAGTAAATCTTTGTCGGGCAAACACAGAGTTGAGGATATGGGGGGTTATGGCACTCCTTCGGTCTTCTGCGGATATCATCTGTCGAAACCACCCTCATTAATACCCAATAGCCACAACCCAAACCGGTCTCATAGTGACATTAAAAAATCTCCCACAACACTCCAGCGGCTGACCCTTAACCCTTTGTGGATGCGAGGGCTTCCATTTTTTTCCAACCTAGATGTTCAGTTTCTCCCGGTGAATTCCTTTTTTTATTTTATAAGTTATAAAAATAATAATAGAAATAAAAAAAAACCACATAATTAAAAAAATGATAAAATAAAATAATAAAAATAAAAATTTAAAATTTGTTAAAATTTAAAATAATTAAAATACTAAAATAAAAAATAAATAAAATTTAGAAATTTAAATTAAAAATAATTAAAATCAAAATTTAAAAAGAAAAATAAATTAGATAGAAGTCTTTCGAATTAATCACATTCTTATGATTTGGGCGACATTTCGAACCAACTAAAAAGAACCTCAAAAGACCTAAGGAAACAAAGAACACAATGGGAAAAAAAGTCAAATGATCGACCTAATTTTTTCACCTTGTCTTGAGGATTAACCATGTTAGCTGGTTCGAAACGTCGACCAAATCATAAGAATGTGATTAATCTGAAAGACTTCTATCTACTTTATGGATCACAAAAGTCTTGGATCTAACAAGCAAAAAATAAAATAAAAATAATATATATATATATATATATATATATATATATATATATATGAGAAATACATTTTCAAATAAAAAATAAAACATTTTATTATTATTATTATTATTTTTAATTAAAAAAAATTAAAAATATTAAAAAAAACCATTTTAAAAATTAAAATAATAATAAAAAAATATTAAATAATAAAAAACAAATAAATGTAAGAAAATAAAATAAAATAAATTATTATTATTATTTTTTATTTATTTATTAAATTTCGAAAAAAAAAAAATAGTCACGAGGCTCGGCCACCGCGGGGGTGGGAAGAGCTGGCATAGGTCGATTCCGATAATCGACCCCCACTGCCATGGAGACTGCGGGGCTTAACCGCCGAGCGGGGAGGCGTGGGGCTACGAGCTGCCCCCCTGCTTGGCGGCCGAACCCTGTGACTATTTTTATTTTTTATTTTTTAAATTTAATAATTTGTTAATTTTTTATTTTTATTTTTTATTTATTTATTTTTTTTAAAATTTAAATTCATTTTTTTTGTTTATATATATATATATTTTAAAATTTTATTAATTTTTTAAAATTTAAATTTAAAAAATGTTTTTTTTTTTTTTTATTTAATTTTTTTAATTTTTTTTTTTAAATTTTTAATTTTGTTTTCTTTAATTTTTTTTTTTAATATATATATATATATATATTCTCCAAGGAAAAAAATCATAATTTTTCATTAATGTAAGAAAAATTACATGTTGCATCATCATCATAAACATCTATGCAAAGATCGAGTGGGAACCAGATATACTCAGAAGAGTCAAATATTAGGCATCATCAATGTCTAGTAAAAGCAGTAAAAAATAATAATTACATAAATATGTACGATAATAATAGTATGTAGTAACCAACCGCAAAAAACCAAAAAACCAAAATTGTGCAGTCAATATCTAGACTGCTCCTGGTTCCACCATGTCCTCAATAAAAGGTTGATGGTAATATTGATACTCCAACATACCATCCTGTTCAAAAATGTGCCATCTTCCCCAAGCTAGCTGCGAGGCTTCTTTGGATCGTTTGTTAGCCATTTGATTCCTCTACCTGTAAATATGAGTAACAGATATAAAGTCAAAGTACAATTTTAAAGTTAAGACTTCATCCAGTAATGATCTAAGAGTGTGAGCATGACATTGAGCTGCTTGGCTAAACCAATTGATACTGATTTTTGAATCCCCAAAGATTTGTGTAATGTTGCAACTTTTCTCGCGGGTAAACAAGAGGAGTCTGAGACTATTTAGTTCATCATAATTACTAGTTCTAGGACGAAGACCCATCTTAAGTTGAAAGCAGTGTGAATTAGAGATGTGAAGAACAACACCGCCTCCACATCCGAACACATTGGATGAACCATCGAAGTATGCCCAAGGGATGGATCTGTCGATAATTTCAAGGAGAATAATTATGTTATGAGGTGATGGTTCATCATTGGGGATGAGTTGAAATATGGATAAGATGTTTCTACTGATGCTGTCCTAGTCCGCATTCTTACCCAAAAAAATGGTTTGATTTCGGGCAAGCCCCCCAAGCAATGAGGAGGGGAATGTTGCGGTCCTTCGGTCTGTTAGCAGCCTGCCACCAATTGTTCCAAGCCATAGTTATCGATGTGTCGTGCCAAAGTAGGGAGCAGCCCAAGGATAATGTCGTGATGTGCCATAAGTGTTTACTTGCAGGGCACTCAAGGAACATGTGATTCACATCCTCGACCTGAAGGTGACATAAACTGCATCTGGAAGGTCCATGAATATCCCGATTGGTGAGATTGTCCTCCGTGGGAGTACAATTGGAGAGGATGCACCATATGAAAAGTCTAGATTTGGGGGGCACTTTTAGTTTCTAGAGGTGTTTCCACCACCACTATTTCAGCTATGGTTCTTGTAAATCACACAATGAGGTGTACCCTTCCTTAGGTGTATATCTGCCACTAGGAGAAATGGCCCATAGAATTTCGTCATCCCGATCGGTTAATCGGATATTGGTGGCTTTGAGTACTCTGAGGAACCGATTCTAGGTCGGCCTCCAATCCACGGGGATGGCAAGCTCATGTGCCGATTTCCATGCCTGTGATGCCCAAGTAGAATTAAGAGGATCATCGATTTGTGAGATGAAGTGATGACCAGAGTGAACCAAATGCTGCCTGATGCCCAAGGGCAGTTGGTACTCTTGTCCACTACTCGACCAAGCATCCACACCAATTTCTACCTGTTCACCAGATACAATGCACCAAGCCAAACCTTTTTTAATGATGTGGATGGATCTAGTGATGGCCTTCCAAATAATGGATGTGCCCGTGCAGTGTTGGATGCGGCCTCTGATCCAGTCCAAGGTAGAACTAGGAGAAATGTATTTGAAATATGTAACTTCCTGCCACAAACCATGATGGTGATAAGATGCCAACCCATTTTAGTAGCCAAGGTCGAGGCAAAGAGGTTGAGGTCTTTTAGTCCCCACCCCCCTTAACCTTTAGGCTTAGCAATCTTCTTCCATGCGATCCAAGCATATGTACAACCATCCTATTTGCCTCTCCAAAGAAATCTCTTGCAAATTTGTTGGATCCTAGCAGTAACACTCTTAGGGATCCAAGCCAATGCCATCCAATGCACATGAATGGCTTCAAGGACATATTTGATGAGCACCAACTTGCCCACTTTGGAGAGCCATCTTTGCTGCCAGATGTTGACTCTGTGTTCCACTTTAGCAATAAACCAATTCCGGTCATTAATACGATAGTTATTTGGTTTTAGGTGAAAACCAAGGTATTTTATACCCTCCTCCAATTCCTTGCGCTCAAAGTGAAAGAGGCCCAGGGAATGTCTACACTCAAATGCTGTGCATCGCACCATAATAATGGTGGATTTACTGTGGTTGGGATCCATTCAAGTTGCTTTGCAAAACTTGTTGAGTAGATTCAAGAAGTTGATATTGTCATGACAAGTTCCATCAAGAAATATGAGGACATCATCCACAAACATAAGATGGGTCAGTTGTGTGAGATCTGCAATTCTGACACCATGAATCGATCCATTTGCTTTTGCTTTTGCCAGAAGAGTGGATTGTCCTTCCATAATCAATAAAAAAAGTAAAGGAGAGAGAGGGTAGCCTTGTCGAAGACCCCTATTTTCATGGAAGAAATCAGAAGCTGCACCATTTATAAGAATGCTGAAAGAAGCATTAGTTATACACCCCATAATCCAATTAGTGGAGTGTGGGAAACCAATATGAATGAGGATGAGTTGCAGGTAACTCCAATTGGCACAGTCAAAATATTTTGCAAGGTCAATTTTGAGAATGGTACTCTTGAGGTTTGATGGAGTGTAAGGCCTCCTGAGCAGTACCAATTGCTTCATGGATTTGTCTGTGATTGAGAAAGGAAAATTGTTCTTTGGAAAAGTGCTAGGAGAGAATAGGCTTAATACAGTTTGCAATAATCTTGGAAATGATCTTATAAATGAAATTGCAGAGGGATATTGGGTGGTAATCATTGAAGGATAGGGGCTTGTCAATCTTGGGTATGAGGGCAATGAAGGTAGCATTGAAACCATCATATACTTGACCATAAGTTATGTTTGCTTCAATAACCTGAAGGAGATCCTTGTCGATGAGATTGAAAAAGGTGAGGTAGAATTCAATGGGCCAACCATCTGGACCAGGTCTTTTTCCTTCTTAAACCATCTCAATACCCCTTCCACTTCCCCTAAAGTGACCAGAGCATTCAAGGCCTCCAAACTATCCTCCTCCACATATTTGTGCATGGAGCGGGTGATCTGCATGATCTCCAATATATTTGCAGTCCCAGGGTATCTATATTGATTAGAAAAATGACTAATACCCATGTCTGCAAGCTGGGAGTGGGTATGTTTCACCCTACCATTCCGATCCTTGAGATCCCAAATAGTGTTCATAATCCTTCTGCATTTGGCACACTGTTGAAAAAATCTGGTGTTTTCATCTCCGGCTTGTAACCAAATTGCCCTGCTTTTGAGCCTCCATTCTTCCTTATGTTTCCTAAGAATCTTAACTTTCTCCAACTCCAGAGCTATGAGTTTCTCCTTTGACTCCACAGATAGGAAACCAATCCTGTCTGAGCCTGTCATATTCCCAATTTCAGTCTCAATATTTGATATTGACTCCTCCTCCATTTTCTTCTTTCTTTTGGCCCAACTAATGGTGAGAGTCTTTAATCTAGATAGGTTGTACAAAACCTGTGTAGGCTCCATATCAGGACTTTGATCACAGTTTTTCCATTCGCTCTTGACCAATTTGTGAAAATCAGGCTCCTCGAGCCAATTTGAGTTAAATATGAAGGGGGAACATGGCTTTTGACGACCCAACTAAAATTCAAGATAGATAGGGGAGTGATCCGAGGAGCCCCCATCTCCAACCCATTGTCTGGATTTTTCAAGTTTCTCAGCCATCAAAGCCTTAATTAGGAACCAGTCAAGTCTTCTAGCCAATGGAGCTTCCCTAGTCATCATGTTCCTCCAAGTGGGGAGTTTCTTAGGCATAGCCAGATCTAATAGATCAGCCTCATCAATCATCTTCTGAAAGTAAGCAGATTTTGGGTCAGGTGTGGCACATGGTACCCTGGATTTAGAAAGACCAATGGAGAAATTGAGATCCCCTCCCATAATAATGTTGTCCTATTTCATAATAAAACTATGCATCCAATCATCCCAGAAGTCCTCTCTGTGATGACAGGGGCCATATACATTGATTAATGAGATAGTGATATCAGATTCATGAGTAGTGACATCGACACCCAGGTTTCCAACCCTTCCCCACTAGCTGTGGATCGTAATAGTTCTGTTATTGATCCCCAAGGCACAACCACCAGATCGCCCCCTGACATCTAAGGTCTAAAAATACTAGTTCGGGAGCAATGAAGACATTAAACCAGCAATGTAACAACCTTCGCCTAATGTTTCCTGAAGGAATAGAGCATCGACACGAACATGAGACAAAATTCGTTTGAGGGCCAATTTTTTATCAGGACTGGCCAAACCTCGACAATTAAGGGAAAGGCAGATCATGGGTCACCACTACTCCAAGTGTTCTTTGCTCTAAGAACCCGATCGATTGAGGATTGTGTCCCTGCCACAACCTCCATTCTAGCCTTTTTGATAGCCTTGGTGATGGAAGAGGTTAGGCCCCTTGAGGCTTTGGGATTTGACACACCGGAGTCCGCACCAATACCAAAATATTGTGGGTTAATGGGCCTAAAAGAAGATCCGAGATTGTAGCAGTGACCCGCAGACGGGCACGATGATTCTGGTAACGCGAGGGCAGAGGATTCACCGGAAATGGTGTGGGGATTGGGCCAAGATAAAGTGGGAGGGGCAGTTGCAACAAGAAAACTAAGGGGATCCAAATTACAATTGTCTAAATTAATATTGAGGGAAGCAGAAGAAATTGCAGAGGAAACAGAACAATGCAATTCAAAAATATTCAAAAGGGAAGTAACAAGAGGAGTACTCGAGATAGGAGTGATGTCCTCCTATAGAGGATGGGCAATGCGGTGCTGAGCCTTATGATGCGAAGCAGGAGCCAATGTGCCACCAATTGTAGTGACTTGTATAGGATCAACTAGTGCCGAAACATGTGCCCTGGTCTTCTCCCCCACACTGTCTGTTTGAGTCCCCACATGCACCAGGACCTTCGACGGGGAAAAGGCCGAAATGATGAGTGGACACTCCATATACAAGTGCACCACGTCATGAAATCACCCGCATCTGAACGAAACCCCTTCATAATCAAGTATCTGCACCCGAACCATGTCATTGAAGTGTAGATTGAAGGCCTCAACGAATCCTTCCCTTGTGTCCAGATGAACAAGGATCCGAGCCACTAATATGTTTCCAGTCTCAAGATAGGATCCTTCATGGTCCAAATAGACCCCCAAATCCTCACCAATGAATCAGAGAGCTTCTTCGGACTGAAACTGTAATTGTAGCCTAGGTAATCTAACCCAAATCGGTCCAACACCATCCTTCTCCTTGTCTGGGTCGAAAAGAGGCATCCAACGCTTCAGTACAACGGGGGTCATCTCTATGTGCCAGTATTTAGTAAGAACCCAATCTTCCATGTCGGGTTGTGGGAAAATAAGAGCGAACCAACCTCGGTTCATAGTTAGTACACCCGGAAGCTGTGCCATGGATTTCCCCCAAATTTCAGCCGTCCAAATTTTGAGCCTAGTGGTGGAATAATTCTTGCCTCTAACTCTTCCTACCAGAATAGTCTGGGAGGTGTGCTCCAATATCTCCATGCAAACACCCTGTCCGAAAACCAAGTCCCTTCTTCTGGCTCTGCTCTTGGTACATCGATGCTTCTTTTTTCCTCCCCCTCTGTTTGAAACCCTGTCCCGCCCTACACCTTCTACATCCAGAGAGTCATCCGAGTTGGATGTCTTAGTTTCATCTAGAGGGGGTGCTATAGATGGAATACCCTCGAAGCACCCTGATGCCACAACAGTGAGCGTAGCCTCATGTTCCAACAGGTGAGTGGATGGTTGGTCCCCTTTTTTGATACCTAGTTGCTCGAACCCAAGGGTTCCTTCTTGAAGTCCGCTTCCAAAAATCAACCCTTCCTCATACGGGCCCAATTCTTTCGGAATCTCCTGCGCTTACTGTTCCCATAACCTTAGAACTGAAGGCGATGAAATGGAATATGCAGGAGATGCCATGGGCGTCAATAAGGGTTACGCACTAACCGCCACTGAGATCAGGGGAGTTTCCTCTAACGTGTAATGAGACATGGAGGTCTCACCAATTTTCATTGCCACCACATCCTTGTTCCCAAGTCCACCTCATCCATCGGTCCATGTGTCCTATGGGGGGAATAACCAACCCAGATTTGGGAGGGTTCTAAATGATCCGAGGAGTAATCCACCTCATCATCCGTTATTCTCGATCACACAGTAAAACCCCCGTTCTTGATAGTAACAAACATCCACTTCATGTCAAACAAACCCTGTTCCGAGGTCAGAATAACAATACGACGGGGAGATCCCGTCAGCTGGGGTCAGGGGGAATGTCAAAAGAAATAATGAGGGCCCTTCTATCGGTCTGTTGGGACAGAGTAGAGAGAGACAACCAGGGATGTAGTAGGGGGAACAAGAATGCAACATAGTGACCCTTACTCAAGCGTGAAATGCAGAGCTAAGAGTTGGCAAGGAGTAAGGGGAGGGAATATAAAACCGGAAGAACGAAGTCACGAGGCACAAGGTAATTAAAAAAGACACAGCGCCAGGGATAAAGGGAAAAAAACAACAAACCTATAAACACCCGAAGCTTAGCGCGGATGAGCAAGCCCATAACTCGAGTCTGGTTTGTTGGGTGAGAGGAAGAAGCCTGGTCTACGGCTGTCCACCAATTCCCAAGTCAGTCCACCATTCTTCAAACTCCTCCTGCTAAAGTTGTCGAATCGATCAACATGCATATATATATATATATATTTTTTTTTTAAATTTAAATTTTCTTTAATTTAAATTATTTTTTATTTTAGTATTTTGATTTTATTTATTTATTTTTAAATTTTAAATTTTAAATAATTTATTTTATCTTTTTTTAATTATGTTATTTTTTTTTAGCTTAAATTTTTTTGGGTTATTTTTTATTTTTATTTTTTAAAATTATGTGTATTTTTGAATTATTTCCTTTTATTTATTTATTTTTTGAATTTATTTTGTTTAAATTTTTATCTTTACAAGTTATTTTTGTTATTTTTACATTTTTATTGGTTTTTTTTTTGTCATGTTTTTATATTTTATTTTTATGGTTTATTACCAAGATGAAAATCGCCACTCTAACAAAAAATGATTGATGTTGCATCAATACTTTTCAAAATTAGCATGAAAATCACTAACATTTTAAAACAAATGTTCATACTTGATAAATCAAAAAATTTGAAGTGCCAAAAATATCACCACTTTTCTAATTGACATGACATTAAAAAAAATAAAAATTAAAGAAAATTTAAAATTCCAAAAATATGCTCAAAAATAAAAAACATGTTATTCTACATCACCACTTTTCAAAATCGACATGAAAATCATGACATTTAAAAAAAAAAGTCATAAGAAAATTTAAAATGCCAAATCTATGCTAAAAAAAAGGTGATTCTGCATCACTACTTTTCAAAATCGGGTGTTTTTTTGCTACCTCTAAAAAGGGTACCAGGTAATTTTCTCGTTTGATTGATAAATTTGTTCTCAATGTTTGTTGTGAAAAAGTACAATCATCATATGCCTAGGTTCCATGGATAAGTGTTAACCACAATGTTCTTGTAGGTCGAAGGATCAATGTGCATGTACTAGAGTGAGTGACCATGTTGAAGTAGTCCAAGCACCACTTTATACTTGGTCCCATATTCAAGTGCTAATGTTGGCTCTCCTTGAAAGATACTTGAACTCAATAGTTGGGTTGAAAATGGTGCTCCAAAGTGCCTATCTTGATAATGTGGATCTACGTATATAAATCCATCAATCTTGGAGAAATCATCCACATAGGACAATACAATAGGGAATTAAACAAGTTAAAATCTCATATGTTGGACCAACTGCAGGTGTCCCTCCCCAGTATGCTCTATATTAGATAGAGAATAGTCATCAAATAGAAGATAAAAGTAGATGTCATCCCAAAAATGGCAACTATGTAGATACCAAGTAGTACAAGCATCCTAAGCATCATACCAAGCATATCGTCTTTTGTATATTTTTCCTTGATGTCATTGTATAAGGGCCCGAGAATATAAGTCTCATATGATTTATCTATTATTGCTTGCATCTCTTAGAGTTTGTGGGGCCAATACTTGAGAAAGGTTTTTAACAACCTTAGCACCTACATTTCCATGAGGGTTAAAGGGTGAAACTGACAATGGTCGTATTGAACTCATTATTGATTGAAAATATAACATATCATACCTCAAATTGAATGGTTGAAAATCCTCTTTTCAATGGTGTTAGTATGATGATAGTCAAAGGCCCTTATCAAAAGTTAAAAACTTTGTCACCCACATGGTCATCATGAAAAAACACTTGAAATAATTGATGTTAAATTGGTGATTCCTTGACCTCTCGAACTTTGTTTGTTTGTTTGTTTGTTTTTTTTTTTTTATTTTTAATTTTATTTTTTGTATTAAATCTAGGTCATTTTTTGCAAGGAATTCAAATCTACAACATGTTTATGCATATTCAAACTAGAAAGCTACATTAAGTTATTTAAATATCATGACCCTTTTTTCCCTAGAAAATGTTCACATAAAGAAAAAGAAAAAGAAAATTGCCCCACTTTGGGTGAGGAAAGAACTTTGATACCAATCGTTAGGTACCACAAATCTAACTATAAAATCACATAAAAAAATATCCTAAACACTCTACACTCCATTAATACCAAACACTTAAGGTAGGGTAACACCTTACAATTAGCCATTTTATGGAAGGAATCCACTCCTATTCACTTGCCTCTTCAAGGGGGAAACCTATATTTTTCTAACTTTTAGATCTTGAGTGGAGGGGATGGAAGAGGGGTGTTGGGAGGGTGGGAACGAGCAATGTGTTAACGTTTGTAGTATCAAAAGATCTTCTACATAGACTAAGTGTCTAGTATGCAAGGGAGAGTCCTCTTTAAGTGCTTGTTTGAGAGGAGCAAGCTTTATGATTTCTTTCTTATGTTTTAACTTAGGAAAAATACATTAATTAATTTATTGATTAGTTTTGGTTATTAGGCTAAAGTTTCTATGGATAAATAATTTAATTATTTATGTGACTTAGATGCAATTTCCATCGTTGATCTAAGTGGGTTAGGATAACCCTCTATCACTTTAGAGATTAAGGATTTGACTCAATGAGAAATTATAAAGGGAACCTAAGGGAGGGGATGAAAACACAAAATTGTAATTGAGAAATATATTTTCTCAAAGAGAGGTTTGAGTGTCTGAAGAGAAAGGAAAAAGTGCACAATAGGGTTTTTTGGAGGAATTTTGTGGAGGGCAAGAATTTGGAGAGGGGTTGAGATTTTGAAGGAGGAGGCCAATTGTTTGTGCGAATCGAGTTTGTGGAGTGAGGTTGAGTTTCTAGCCAAGGTTTTGTGGAGAAAGGGAGAAGGCCAAGTTTCTAGCCAAGGGGTTGATTTTTCCTAGTGTGCAGGCCATATGACCAAGGGGGTTGAAATTCACAAGTAGAGGTTGAGATTTGTTAGGGCCGAATTTATTCAATAAGGATGAATTTCTAGAGGTTGAATTTATCTTGGGTTGAGAATCTAGTGGGTTATTTCCAGGTGTAATTGTTACGGTGATTTCTATGTATTTCTTTGTGGGTCAAGGCCCTACATTTTCAAAATTAATTATTGTGAAGGAATTTGGTTGCACAGATTTGTGTGCTATTTGTGATTTTTTTTTTGAGCATTTTCGACTACAAATTTATTGTGAAAAGTTAAACACACCAATGCGTTTATTTTCAAAAATTTATAAAATTAATTAATTGGTTTAATACATTTATGAGTACAAAATAATTGCTTTGTGAAATAGATCATACCTAGTATTAAAAGTTAACATGGTATTAGAGCAACCTTAAGCTTTATGATGAGGGAAATTAGTAGCACAAGGTTTACAACAACATATTTTATTTTTTTAGCTAAAGATTTTTGTGGTTGAGGGTTTGATTTAGGAGAATGACTTCTACCAGGTTGAGGTAATAATATCGTCTATAAATGGCATCGAATTTTAATCCATGGAAGGAGAGAATAACAACAACTCTCACAGAGAACAATCTATGGGAGTTTGCAAAAATCAAGGGTGAAAATGTGAAGTTGGGTTACACTTTTGTGAGAATCGGGGGAAATTTTTTTTTTTCCTCAATAGTTCGGCCGAACTTTCGAAATTAGTTCGGCTGAACTCGTTTTTCCGTTTACATTGACGACATACTGACGACGTGGGAAAATAGATTTTTGGTCGGAGATGGGAAAACTGACAACAAATGTTCGGTCGAACTTTTAAAATAGTTTGGCTGAACTTATATTTTATAAATATATCACCCGTGAACTTTTACAAGTTTCACATCTCGTTCGCGCATTTCTTTTCTGATTCTCTGTGGCACTCTGTTGCTGCTCTCTTGCACTGTGGTGAGCTTTGTTGCACTTTGTTGCTGCTATGTTGTGATTTGGAGTTGCGTTGCGACGACTTTCTGTGAATTTCCAGGGAAGTATTTAAGTCCTGATGTAAATGTTGCCTCATATTAGTCTATTACACTGTGGTTGTTTGGAGTGTTTTATAGCTGGGGTGAAAAAACTTGGTTGACGAACATAGTTTATGCGCCGCCAATGTAGCAGTTTGTCGTTCATTGTACCGACCTACCCAAACTACTCTACTATGTCCCATCAATTTCCTAAATCCATCAGTGTCCGGGCCTACTCCCACCAACAACTACTATGCCATGGGTCGAAGGCACGATTCCGTTCATGATTCTCCCGGCCCGGTAGGGAAACTCTCCACCTTTAACCCATTTTCCCGGTAGGCACTCTTCCCACCTAGCTGTCCTTTTCTGGATTTTGTTAAGATAAGAAGCTAGCTTACACTATTCAAGAAACTAGCTTACAATATTCTCTCTTTCTTCCTATTCTTCCTTTCCAATATCCCTCCGTGCTAGATTCATCCTTATCTGTGGTTGTATAATTGGAGTGGCATCATCTTTATGTAGATGCAGTGCTGGAAAATCTCAGAGTGACTTTGGTTAATCATGCTTTATTCATTACAAAGAGAAGATGGTTACATATTATACATGATTATATTTCTATTTTGACTTGAAAGATATATACTTGAATTATTGGTCTGGCTTTATGTCTTATTTCAAAAGAGTAGTAACTCTTCTTAATTCTGTATGGTTCAATAGTAGTTTCTTTAGCAGTAGATCGAAATGCATTAAGGAAAGGAAACCAAGGAATAAGAGAAAGGAGATGAAAACTAATATAGTCTGCTAAGGCAAGGCGGCTATGCAGCCAGATTGTTTCATTGAATAGTTACAATTTAATATGTAATATTGTATGGTTACTGAGTTTAGATGAACTATGAGCCACATGTATTTCTGGTTACTCAAATTGTGTTTGTTGTGAATAAATGTATCTATAGGATGTTTTACTTATATTTCCCTTATTTTATACAAGTTCACTTGATCTGTTCCAATAACCGGTTTGTTGAGAATCTACTCGGTTCTACTGTGTCATGCCTTCTTGACTTCTATTTTAGTGGCTATATAAATTCAATGCAGTTTCCTTTTACTGGTAGTTTTCTTTTGAATTTTACTTCCTCAAACTCCAGATGTCTAAACATGTAGCTGCATACTCGTTGTAACTTATTACATATTTCCAAAATTGTAACTATGGCTATGCAGCCAAATTGTTTCATTGAATAGCTACAATTTAATATGTAATATTGTATGGTTACTGAGTTTAGATGAACTATGAGCCACATGTATTTCTGGTTACTTAAATTGTGTCTGTTGTGAATAAATGTATCTATAGGACATTTTACTTCTTATATTTCCCTTATTTTATACAAGTTCACTTGACCTGTTCCAATAACCGGCCTGTTGAGAATCTACTCGGTTCTATTGTGTCATGCCTTCTTGACTTCTATTTTAGTGGCTGTATAAATTTAGTGGAGTTTCCTTTTACTGGTAGTTTTCTGTTGAATTTTACTTCCTCAAACTCCAGATGTCTAAACATGTAGCTGCATACTCGTTGTAACTTATTACATATTTCCAGAATTGGAACTATGGGTATGCAACGAGACTGTTTCATTGAATAGTTACAATTTAATATGTAATATTGTATGGTTACTGAGTTTAGATGAACTATGAGCCACATGTATTTCTGGTTACTTAAATTGTGTCTGTTATGAATAAATGTATCTATAGGATGTTTTACTTCTTATATTTCCCTTATTTTATAGGATTTAAATTACCTGTAGTGATCAAGTTAATTTTCAATAAACATTTGAATCTGTAATTTCTGTGATTTAAGTTAACGAGACATTCAAATCCTAATGTCTAAGATTTAAATTAAATTCTCATTGCCTATATATATATATAAAATCTCTTCCTTGTTATACACAACAACTAAGTTGTAGGTAGACATATTGTTGAAACACCTTGACTCACCTCCAAAACTACTAAAATTCCTTTATTCAAAATTCATAGCTGCAGATAGAAACTTGAGTTGAATATATGAAGGGTTGGGTAGAATCTTAACCTCTTATTTTTCTTCTTTTAAAACAACAAAACACAACCCATATATTTCAATAAAATAAATGGAATGAAATCTATATCTGATTAACCTTATTTTCCATGTTTTTTCCAATTTTTTGTTGTTGTTAATTTCCATTTTTTCTAAAAATTATTAGCCTAAATAGTGTAAATTATTTTTACCTTAAAATTTACCAAATTTTTAAATAGATACTATACAAAATTATTAGTTTCTAAACTTAAAAATAAATTTCCAACCTTAAAATTTTCCTTGCTCTCAGTTTTTTTGTGTTCGTTATTCATTATTATAATTAAATTATATACATAATATATGTCACGAACTCACCAAAGTATACTTTCCCTTATGAAAGTCACAGGTCCTATAGAATGGTTTGTGGCGAAACCACTAGATGACTATGTAACACAACTTATACATAAGATATTTATAGTAGAAGAATGGATAACATAAATTCTAAAATAACAAGTCAATTAACTGGTTTTCTCTTTCAAACAACTGCATCACTATCTAATAACCCTTTGCATCTCTACAAAGATTCATTTACTCTATAGCAAATTTAACATTAAGAATACTACTTGAACAAAAATACAGCATTTACATGCAACATATGTAACGAATCTCATTTCAATATATCTCCTATTTTGATGGGGTCTATCACATTTCGAGAAAAAACACATTAGCCATAAAAGTTTCCCATTGAAACAAAAAGTAATTTGATACAAAACATCTAGGTTTTAACCTTATATAGTTAATTGTTTCGAATAGATTCTTAATAAAATGAAAAATATTCAATGTAAAACACATGCACCTTAACATATAATTGTGATATTTTCCCTTCTTTCCAACTTAGTCCATCCTTCTAGAAAAATACCTTTTAATGAAGCAAATATATCCATAGTGATCCTCTGATATTTGTTCACCAACAACTATTCCATTTTGGACTTATATATCTCAAAACTATGCTTATTGAATTTATGCATCTATATTAGTAAATGCCCCTACAGTCAATCTCTAGAATAGATCTAAATAGAAGTTCTTCATTTTGATATCCATAAAACAAAACCACTTTAAGGCAAACTGTGTACATGTGTCATTTCTCCCATAAATTCTTAGGCAAAGTTTTAAAAGCATACATGTCATGTTGGCTTTCTCCCATTAACTTTAAAGCATGTTTTTTGTAAGTGCATAAAATAATTTTGCAAACCATGTAAATGTCATTTCTCTCAAGTTTTAAAGCCTAAAAATTGAACCTAAAGTGGCTAAAATCTCATAGGATTTCGAACTTCCTTAGGATTTTAGTCTGTTTGTTGAGGGTTAACTTCTACACGTTCTAAAGGCAGAGTCTGTAAAGGGCCAGGTAGCCTCTGGATATCATCTTTTATCAAAAGTGACATATCTAGTAAATGCCCCTACAATCAATGTCTATAACAGATATAAATAGAAGTTCTTCATTTTAATATCCATTAACCTCAACCACTTTAAGGCAAACTGTGTACTGTGTCATTTTTCCCATAAATTCTTATGTAAAGTTTTTAAAGCATACATGTCATGTTGGCTTTCTTCCATTAACTTTAAAGCATGTTTTTTGTAAGTGCATAAAATAATTTTGCAAACCATGTAAATGTCATTTCCCTCATACTTTAAGGCCTAACAATTGAACCTAAAGTGGATGAACTCTCATAGGATTTTGAACTTCCATAGGATTTTAGTCTGTCTGTTGAGGGTTAACTTCTACAAGTTCTAAAGGTAGGGTCTGTAAAGGGCCAGGTAGCCTCTGGATCTCATCTTTTCTCAAAGGTGACACATCCAGTAAATGCCCCAACAGTCAATCTCTTTAATACATCTAAATAGAAGTTCTTCATTTTAATATCCATTAAGCTCAACCACTTTAAGGAAAACTGTGTAAGTCGAAGTTCTAGGACTTGAGTCGAAGTCTTAGAATACTTTGGAATTTACTTCCTAGAATATCAATTCTAAGATTTACCCTCTTAAATATATAAAGGGTTGGGTAGAATCTTAACCTCTTATTTTTCTTCTTTTAAAACAACAAAACACAACTCATATATTTCAATAAAATAAATGGAATGGAATCAATATCTGATTAACCTTATTTTCCATGTTTTTTCCAAATTCTTTTTTGTTAATTTCCATTTTTTCTAAAAATTATTAACCTAAATAGTATAAATTATTTTTACCTTAAAATTTGCTAAATTTTTAAATAGAGACTATACAAAATTATTAGTTTCTAAACTTTAAAATAAATTTCCAACCTTAAAATTTTCCTTGCTCTCAGTTTTTTGTGTTTGTAATTCATTATTATAATTAAATTATATACATAATATATGTCGCGAACTCACCAAAGTTTTTAAAGCATACATGTCATGTTGGCTTTCTTCCATTAACTTTAAAGCATGTTTTTTGTAAGTGCATAAAATAATTTTGCAAACCATGTAAATTTCATTTCTCTCAAGCTTTAAGGCCTAAAAATTGAACCTAAAGTGGCTGAAATCTCATAGGATTTTGAACTTCCATAGGATTTTGTGCAATACATGAGAGGTTAACTTCTACAAGTTCTAAGACGAGTTTAACAAGGCAGACAACCTCTGAATTTGATATTTTATCGGTGACATATCTAATGAAATGACATCTTGTGTTGCGTATTTTGACTTCTTTCCAACTTATTGGACATCCTTCTAGAAAAATCCCTTTTAATGAAGAAGATATATACATAGTGATCCACTGATATTGTTCACACACAACTCTTTAATTTTGGACTTTTATATCTCAAAACTATACTCGTTGATTTTATGCATCTATATTTTTAAACTACTTAAAACTATTTTATTACACCATAGGAATCATTTCGATATATCTCCCATTTTAATGGGGTGTATCACATTTCGAGAAAAACACAAATTAGCCATAAAAGTTTCCCATTGAAACCAAAAGTGATTTGATACAAAACATAGGTTTTAACCTTATATAGTTTAATTGTTTCAAATATATTTTTAATAAAATGAAAAATATTCAATGTAAAACACATGCACATTAACATATAATTGTGATACTTTCCCTTCTTTCCAAATTAGTGGACATCCTTCTAGAAAAATCCCTTTTAATGAAGCAGATATATCCATAGTGATTCACTCATATTTGTTCACAAACAACTCTTCCATTTTGGACTTTTATATCTCAAAACTATGCTCATTGAATTTATGCATCTATATTTTTAAACTACTTGAAACTATAACTATTTTATTTCACCATAGGAATGATTTCGATATGTCTCCCATTTTAATGGGGTGTATCACATTTCGAGAAAAAACACAAATTAGCCATAAAATTTTCCCATTGAAACCAAAAATGATTTGATACAAAACATAGGTTTTAACCTTATATAGTTTAATTGTTTCAAATAGATTTTTAATAAAATGAAAATATTCAATGTAAAACACATGCATTCTTATACACCCTTATGTCTATGTAAGGTGGTGTGAGTGAATCCACGGGTCCTCTACACCCTTCATAGGGTATAATTGGGACCGGTAGTGTTAACTTCTACAAGTTCTAAAGGTAGAGTTTGTAAAGGGCCAAGGAGCCTCTGGATCTCATATTTTCTCAAAGGTGTCATATCCAGTTAATGCCCCTACAATCAGTCTCTGTAGCAGATATAAATAGAAGTTCTTCATTTTAATATCCATAAACCTCAACCACTTTAAGGCAAACTGTGTACATGCGTCATTTCTCCCATAAATTCCTAGTCAAATTTTTAAAAGCATGTACATGTCATGTTGGATTTCTCCCATTAACTTTAAAGCATGTTTTTTGTAAGTGCATAAAATAATTTTGCAAAGCATGTAAATGAAATTTCTCTCAAGCTTTAAGGCATAAAAATTGAACCTAAAGTGGCTAAACTCTCATAGAATTTTGAACTTCCATAGGATTTTAGTTTGTCTGTTGAGTGTTAACTTCTACAAGTTCTAAAGGCAGAGTCTGTAAAGGGCGAGGTAGCCTCTAGATCTCATATTTTCTCAAAGGTGACATATCCAGTAAATTCCCCTACAGTCAATCTATGTAATAGATCTAAATATAAGTTCTTCATTTTAATATCCATAAACCTCAACCACTTTAAGGAAAACTATGTACATATGTCATTTCTACCATAAATTCTTAGGCAAAGTTTTTAAAGCATGTACATGTCATGTTGGCTTTCTCCCATTAACTTTAAAGCATGTTTTTTGTAAGCGCATAAAATAATTTTGCAAAGCATGTAAATGTCATTTCTCTCAAGCTTTAAGGCCTAAAAATTGAACCTAAAGTGGCTGAAATCTCATAGAATTTTGAATTTCCATAGGATTTTAGTCTATCTGTTGAGTGTTAACTTCTACAAGTTCTAAAGGTAGAGTCTGTAAAAGGATAGGTAGCCTCTGGATCTCATCTTTTCTCAAACGTGACATATCCAGTAAATGCCCCTATAGTCAATCTCTGTAACAGATCTAAATATCTCCGTAACATATCTAAATATAAGTTTTTCATTTTCATATCCATAAACCACTACCACTCTAAGGCATTTTTCCTATGCATTTAATGATCACGTGTCATTTATCCCATGCATTTGCAATAAATGTCAATTTAGTATATATTTTTATTGAATTTATTTATTGAATTTATTTTTTATTTTTATTTTTTCAGGGATAAGAAAACCATTAAATATGGTTTAAAAATGGAAATTATGCATAGATCTTGCTATCCCAATCCAGGGAAAGCAGTAATTACATATGTGCTTTCCAATATTGCAACTAGCAAAGTCGTCCAGAGGAAAATGAATATACCGGGAAGAACACCAAACAATGAGGCATATTATATTGGATTGATAGAAGGCTTGGGAACAAATATGGAGTATGGATCAAATGGAATTGTAGTTTTCACCAATTCTGAACTTGTGTGCAACTAGATGAATGACGTGTACCAAGTTAATAAGGAGAGGCTAAAAGAACTGCATGGAATAGCAAACAATATTGTTAGCCAATTTCAATTTTTTAGTATAAGACATTGTACAAATGTGAATAAGATGTCTGCTGATCTATTGCGTGGGGAAATGGCCAATTCAGGATTCATCTATCAAAGATGAATTAATAGACGAATTATAATTATACGGGGCAATTCCAATGTAATATTCATCTATCAAAGATGAATTAGTTTTGAGACACTCTTCTTCAAAAATTCAAGATTCATCTCTCAAAGATGAATTAGTTTTGAAACACTCTTCTTCAAAAATTCAAGATTCATCTCTCAAAGATGAATTAGTTTTGAAACGCTCTTCTTCAAAAATTCAGGATTCATCTCTCAAAGATGAATTAGTGTTGAAACACTCTCCTTCAAAATTTATTGATGGACATTGTAACATATCTTGGATATGTGTGTGTTTTGTACTTATAAATGCGTCTTTTTTAATGACCATGTGCTTTTTTCAATTATATACCAAGTGTGCTCCCACCACACCATGTAAAGTGCGGCTTGGTGAACTTCACATGTTTATAAAATTAAAATGCGGGGACTTCAAAAAATTTTCGTTTAAATGGAGTTTCACTTCTTTTTTAATAACAATGTGTTTTTTTCAATTTTATACCAAGTGTGCTCCCACCATGTAAATCGCAATTTGGTGAACTTAACATTTTTATAATTTTTTTTGCTTAAATTGAGTTTCACACATCAATTAGTGTTTTGAAAGTTGTGTTTTACATAATTTGTGTACACTAAATTACATTAAGTTTCTGAAATTTATTTTGAATTAATTTTAAATTAGTCATTAAAAAAAATAATTGTAAATGTCCACCGTAGATATATATATCATGGAGGATGAATGACGAAGATCAACATAATCCCATATCTCTATGAGAGGGGGGGATCAGGGATTGATGGATGTTCATGGTATTTAAATATAATCTTAGATCTCCATACATGTGTGTACATATGGAATTGATTTTTTATCAACTTGTGAGTTAAATTAGTTGTTAATAAGTTTCATTTTTTATTTTTTAGGAGCTAAAAGGAGAACGGTATCTACTTCATCCATGGAGCATGCCCATGGTTCACCCTGTCGTGGTATGGTTCACACAATTTAATCAATGGATATGTACGTGTATTTATATGTATGAATGTATTTTTCAATTGATTATAAATTCGTATTTGTTTTTGAAGCTTCTCTCTTGTCTCGAGAGGTTGGTGGTGTTTAAAATCCCCTTAGAGCGCCATCAATAAGTTCTAGTAGGTTGCGTGAAGGTGGTGATATTTATTCCCCTGGAGGCCAATCAACAGCTGGTGGTGTTGGTTCTCAGCAGGGTCGTTCTGGTTCTCAACAGTTTCAGGGTGGGAAAGACGCTAGCCAACCACATCAAGGTTGCCATCAATTTGAATTATTTTTTTATTCAATTTGTACAAATTTGTTTACATGTGTTTTTTCTAATATACAAAATTTTATATATTGATGCAGAGGCTGAAGATGCTCCAAATGTTGGTCGAAAAAGACGTAGGGTAAAACGCTTCATTCAAGAATAAGGTTATCCACCCACCACGACATATCCGGCCGAAATTTTCGATATATCACGGGAAAGAAACATGCAACAATTCACCTTAGAAAGGTGTCAAAATATTCATGCAAAATTGTAGAGATATCTTGTGTCTTTGACTCTACCTGCTGAGAGTCGACAAAGCTTGGAAATAGTTACACATTCTTTAGGCTAACTAGTAGATGTGTACCAAAAGCTTGGGCCAACCACAGATACTTTTGTGGATGTCATGAGAAAAAGAAAGGAAATAGTGATGGGACCCGATAAATGGGAGGCTGTTAAAGAAAGAGTTACAACAAAAATGGCAAAGTCTATGTTTAATTTCAAAGAAGGGCCGAAAAGAAACATGCTAAATGTGCAATATTTCAAGCACCCTGATATAACTCACTATTTGTATGATAGACACCTTGCGGCTTATGGAAGACTCCCATGAACGATGAGGTTCCACTTTATTTTGAAAAATTATTTTATGTAGAATTCCTTTTGGAAATGAAACCCAATTACAATGACCTTCCCTCTGAATTTTTTGGTCCTGGGAAAGGTCGATTTTGTGATCATAGGGGCGCTAGGCGTGATGCTGAGTTGCCTCATCCTGAGCCACCATTGGTTAGTCAACCTGTTCGTGTCGAAACTTTGCGGTCAGAGATGGAAGCCACTTCTCATATTAGTCGAGAAGCAAGGGATGCCATCATCGACAATGTTCACAGTGAATTGGGTGGAGTCGATGTTTGTCTGAATCGATAAAGAGCATGTGAGAATGCACGTGCCAATTTTGTGTATTATATAGATGAAGAGATTGAAAACATGAGTGTTGAAGATCTTAAAACATATGCAAAGAATTGTCACAATGGTTGGCATGACCTAATTGTTCATGAGGAAGAGGGCATGGGAATGATATGTGTTAATGATTAGGATTCAATTATTTTAACACATACATACAATTTGTAATAAATACATATATACATACATTTATTTGTATGTACATTAATCTAACAAAAATGTATTATTATATGTTAACTCCATTTCGAGTTGTCACGCTTGATGAATGATGAAAATGTTAATATCACGTTCGGAGCCTCAGGTTCAAACAATCAAGATGGGTCTCACCATCAAGATATGTTGGCAAATGTTAATGTTTTTTAAACTTGATATTTTTAAAATAAATAATTGTGCACACATGTACATTTTCATGTATATATAATAAAATGTTTTAACAGATTCCGATTCTGTCTAATGTTTTTGGGATGGCGGTACCTTCTTCTTCCTTGGGAGATGTACCTTCTACTTCCTTAGGAGATGTGCCAGGTTCACAACAAGTATGGAAATTTTTTCACTTTTAAAATTTATGTTTTTAAGCTATATATTCCACCTCAAAAAGTTCCATTAAAAAATGAGATATATCTATATATTGAGTTATTTTTTTTTTTTGAATTTTAGGTTTTTGGAGATTTCCTTTTGGAGTCTCTTAGGAGTTGTGCCAAATCCACTTGCAGAAGTATTCAATTTTTCACTTTTAAATATATATGTTTTTAATTTATAATTTATAAATTGAAGTTTAAAAGTTTTATTATAAATTGAGATCTTGATCTTGAGTTATTTTATACTTAAATTAATTTTTTTAATTTTAGGTTTCTATAAAGGATTTCTTTTCTCCACGCACTCTAGCGATGGAGATAGGAACATCCACAACATTTCAACTATTTGAACAAGTTGTTTAATTTTTTTTTAATATTATTGAAAATAAGTTTATATATATATGCATTTTCATTTGAAATTTTTTAATATATATATATATAGTTTACTATTGGAGATGTTCCCATGGGGGAAGTTGTAGCTAACAAGCAACAAATGGAGAGGGAACTTCATGAGGTATTGCATGATTTTTGTTTTTTGTTTTGTTTTGTTTTGTTTTGTTTTTTTTTTTACATGAAGTTCTATATATTCTCACTCACTTTTAAAACATCAAATTTTAATGTTTGGACGTGAATTGTGTACAGGTTCCCCATGCTTTGCAGGATAGCTCGCAGATTGAGACTTTGTAGGGAAAGACACTACATCCATCTGTATTTGATGGATGATTTCTAGATTTGATTGAGATTTCTAGTCTTAAATTTTTTTTTTTTTATATATTATCTAGATGCAATCATATATATAACTTGATACTTGATACTTGTGAGATCTACAAATTTTGGACATATTTTATGTGAACTACATTTGGTATATGTGAATGTGATATATAATGTTTTTAAAACTTAAGTTTTGGATGGTTGAAGTACATTTGGCATGTGATGTAATTTTGTGTTATAATTTGTTTGGTTTTTAAAACTTAAGCTTTGGATGGTTGAACTACATTTCGCATGTGAAGTAATGTTGTGATCTATAAATTAATATTTTGCTTTTGAAATACATTTGGCATGTGAAGTAATGTTGTGTTATAATTTGTTTTGTTTTTAAAACTTAAGTTTTGGATGGTTGAAGTACATTTGGCATGTGAAGTAATGTTGTGATCTATAATTTTTTGTTAAATTAAAACTTAAGTTTTGGATGGTTGATCTACATTTGGCATGTGATATAATGTTAAATGTTTTTATTGGATAGTTGAACTACAATTGACATGGCATGTGAAGTAATGTTGTGATATAATAAAAAAGTTTTTAAAACTCAAGTTTTGGATGGTTGAAGTACATTTGGCATGTGAAGTAATGTTGTGATCTATAATTTTTTGTTAAATTAAAACTTTTAAGTTTTGGATGGTTGATCTACATTTGGCATGTGATATAATGTAAAATGTTTTTATTGGATAGTTGAACTACAACTGGCATGGCATGTGAAGTAATGTTGTGATATAATAAAAAAGTTTTTAAAATTCAAGTTTTGGATGGTTGAAGTACATTTGGCATGTGAAGTAATGTTGTGAAGTACGATATATATATATATATATATATATATATATATATATAAACAATCATAAGATTCTAGGTCTTGTTAGATGTGTTGAAAACAATCGTAAAATTTAAAAAATGCAATCTATAATGTACATATATGTCCATTATTTTTCATCATTTCACATGTATAGAAAAGCTACTTTCAGTTAATTCCATTCTAGAACATATATATCCATACAACATTTTTCATCAATGCACATAGAAAATCTATTTGAATAGTTAATTGCTTACTTCAACATATATTCAATACTTCAACATTTTTTATCAATGTCAATATAATTAAGCTAATTTTCATCAATGGCTATAGAATTTAGCTACTTTCAGTTAATTGCATTCTAGAACATGTATATTCAGTACGTGAAACATTTTTCATCAATGCACATGGGAAAACTACTTGAACAATTAATTGCTTTCTAGAACATATCTATATATCCAATACATGCAACATTTTTCATCAATGCACATAGAAAATCTACTTTCAGTTAATTGCCTAGAACATATCCGACCATTGGACAGACAAATTTTGTACTAGATTTTCTATCAGGAATAGAGATGTGGGTCAAATTCCCACCAAAAGTCGGAGAAGTGCTCTGAATCTCTTGTCTGAAAGGAATCTTCGTACAAAACTATACTGTGGATGATTTATTTACATTCCATACTTTTTATCAAAAAATCCCACGAGAAAAACTGGTCACATTTAGTCCATGTATATATCCAGTACATGCAACATTTTTCATCAATGCACATAGAAAAACTACTTTCAGTTAATTGCATTCTAGAACATATATATTCAGTACATGAAACATTTTTCATCAATGCACATATAGTAAAACTACTTGAACAATTAATTGCATTCTAGAACACACACACGCGCACACACACACACACACACACACACACACACATATATCCAATACATGCAACATTTTTCATCAATGCATGTATAGAAAAGCTACTTTTAGTTGATCCTAGTGTGCATGTACCAAAACAATTTGTACATGTGCAAACACTTGCACAGATAACATAACAAGGCAACTCAATTTTTAGTTGAGTTATGGAAGTTCTAAAACATAATCCAAAGAGAAGAAATTGTTGGGCAGTTCAACCAAAAAAATTCCAATGGAATGCCATCTTCAATGATCCGTTCATGATCGGATTTTGACATTTTCCATTTCTTAATTTTCATTTTTTTCTTTGATTGAACCTCTATCAACTTTATGCGTGTTGCACACACTAAGTGACTATATTGACAACTTATGACATCAGGTTCATAGTCTTCAAAGTAAACAAAATCCCCACTTTGATTAGTTTGTCTGAAAAAATAACCTTTCAGTATAATAGATCCTCTTTCATATGGAAACCCGTGATCATTATAGTTTTCTAATAATTTCATTTTTCGTTCAGTGCAACGCATCAAATAATACTTCACATTTTCATCGTTGTCAGTAGGTGCGATTACATCAAAAACATCTCCTGCACAATAAAACAAACTTAACAAACTTAAATGTATTTAAATTTATTTCTAGATCTTTATCATTTGAAAGCAATTCAAATGTTACCTTCTCTAACAAGATCTAAAACTCGATCACCATTGGATGATATTGTAGTCTCCTCTGGTTGCATTTCTTCAAACATTGCAATGGACATTTTTCTGTTTGTATTTAGCTCTGTATGTTTCCAATATTTTACATACATTTTGTTTTCACAAATGTCATTGGATTGTGTGTTGCCTATGCAAACATGACAAAAACAAGAATATTTTCTTTTATCCAATGCAAACACATTTCTGGACAACTTTGTTTTAATTGAATGCAATTTTCGAGTCCTTTTTATTGTTTCAATGTCATTTCCAATTGATCTATCTACTTCTTCGATCCCAATATGCCAAAAAAACCTTTATATGGAAAATTCAAAGAAGAATGTAAATATAATATCAAAATACAATCAAAGATAATCAATCAGAGATAATAAAATTGTGATAAATGTACATTGTTTAAAATTAGATATCCAATAAAAATTAAATTGAATGTACCTTCGCACTTCCCTTGATCGGTTAGTCTCATGGCTTAGAGTAGCGATGCACTATTGAACAACTTCTTTAGCATCCACAAGTCGGTTTGCAGAGGGATTCATTTGATATCTTCGAAGTGCTCGTTTTATGCATGCCCCTGCACCGTCATGTTCTCCTTTTCCATGACCAGTCTCGAAGAAATTCCAACAATGTTTAATGCAGGTTTTCTTATGAAGACAACACAACCAAAAGAATGATCGTGTAGATTTGAATTGACTTTCACATCCATCTGACCATATCCAATTTTCATTGAATGTTATTCCACGAATTTTTAAGGAGTCATAAATCTTTCCAAAACAATGTTGTACAAAATATGTATCATGTGTACGATCATCACTGATATAAAAGTGATATTCTTTAATAACATGTCGATTTTCACTGGTTCTTTCTATATGATCGACGTTTTGTTCAGCATGTCTATATAGAATATGGACGAGCATGGAGACTTGGTCAGAATGATAGTATTCACTCTGAATTTCTTTTTGTGGAACAATTGTGACATTTTCTGCAAAATCAATTAATGACAAAATGGTCCCTGGTGGAAAAACTTCACGGGATTTTTTGAATTGCAAGTCTTGCGATCGAGTTCTATGGGAATGCTTGGTGTATTTATAAATTTCTGCCTCAAAATTTCTCAAAGTCTATCACAAAAATTTCTTCTTTTCGTAATTCAATTCTTT
Organism: Pinus albicaulis; assembly: GCA_034641835.2. Lineage (NCBI taxonomy): Eukaryota > Viridiplantae > Streptophyta > Pinopsida > Pinales > Pinaceae > Pinus > Pinus albicaulis. The sequence continues at coordinate 873,658,736 of CM076569.1, read as the reverse complement.
TAGCACTATTTTCACCTTGAATCGATGTATGGATATATTCACATCTCTTCCATTTCACTTTCATGTTGAACAATGATTGATCATTATATCAATACGATATTTGTTTTGAAATTTAGTCAAATTTCCACAATCATCGCATTTTTTACCACCAACACATTTCTTTTCGTAAAATAGTTCATCGCTTTGTATTTCACGTAGAATTTGAGATATGAAATCACGGAGAGTGGAAGGAGGAGGTGAATCCTTCCAAAATGTTCTACCAAAATTAAGGAATGTGTCATAATATAACTCAAATTCCACATGATAACAACAACAACAAGTGTCGCGTACGATGATAGGTTTTACATGCCATGGTTTTTGTTGCACAAAAGAACTGATTGACACATGAATTTCATGATTCTCTTCCTTGAACTTGTTGAACAACTCTATCTGAGTGGTTTCCAAGAAATGTTTTTCATGTTGTTCATACTGATTTCGTGCTATTTTTCTTCGCATCATATGTTTTGCAGTTGGCGAAACATGCGAATTGTTCTTCCAATATTCATGTATTATTTTTTTAACATTTTCTCCAAGTCTATCTTTGTATGGTTGCCTATAAATAGCTCTCCAACAAGCGAGTTCATCATTTACATCTATTTGCAACCGAAATTTCCGATGTTTGTGCAAATTTTTTTGTGAGGTTCCTAATGCTCATGCCATACATTTTACCAAGCGATTCTCTTTAGTACTTCATGAAAACACTTCCATATGTATTGCTCTACGTACAACTGAAACATTTTTCTGTCTAGATCTTCTAATTGAATTTATAGCACTATATATATTTTGTATCACATTTTCCTTCATTTTTTAATCTTTGGTTGATTTTTGAATACCCAATAAAGTTGTAGCTTCTTTTAATTTCCTTAATGATAGGAGACCTTTCAACATTTGGGCTTGAACTATCACATTTTCCTTTATGAAGTATGTATAAAAAATGCGGTTAACACGATATCGTATATAATGGTCAACTCTTTTATCTCCATATGTGTGAGTGTCGACATTTTCTAACACCTTATCATCGTTATTGATTTCATTTGTACATATTCGAATGAATAGTACATAATAAGTTTACTTATTCAATAAATAACTAAATTAATAAATATATGTATAATTTCAATAATACGTGCATGTGTTCAACACACACACACACACACACACACACACAGATATATATATATATATATATATATATATATATATATATATATATATATACCTTGTGATTCAATTTCTTCACTTGAATTTCTTTCAACATTTTCACCATCTTCAATCATTGGTTCAAGATCTCTTTCACTTTCTCTTTCAAAATTTTGTATCTCATCATCAATGTTTTGAGGAATATCTCTCTATGTTTACGTTGCAAAATATTTTTCAAATTAGTTCATCAAATAAAAATTAAGCTTCACATTTTACACTAGGAAAATTTAAATATATCAAACTCATAATATTTACATTTACATACCTGCATTAACTTCTAGTTGAAGTTGATTTTCCCCTTCAATATTTGAGAGTGCTTCTATTTTTCTTTTGCGAGATTGTCTCGTCTCTTTTCTACATTCCTCAGGGTCTCTTTTTTGATCATATTTTCTCATACAATTCCTTCGATTTCCCATGATAATAGAGTATGAAGTTCAAAAAATTTCCTTAAAAATTTTGGACAAAAACTCAATTAAAAAAACATCACAAGAGATTTAATTTAAAAAAAACTCATTTTAAAAATAATGCAAAAAATACATACTTCAATCCAAAACACTTACTTCAAAAAATCCGAGAAAAAAATGTCTTATAAAAAGGAAAAGGAGCTCAAAATATTTCCTTCCAAGTCCTACAAAAAAATTTCATTTAAAAAGTTAGACAAAAACTCATTTTAAAAAATCATTATAAAATATTTACTTCAACCCAAAACACGTACTCTAAAAAAATGTCACTTCAAAAAATTCCTCCAAAAAATGTCCATTGAAAATTAATTCCAACTTCTTAAAAAATTCCACTGTAAAAAATACTTCAAAAAAGCCTCTTAAAAAAAAACACTTTAAAAAATACTTCCAAAAAATGTCCAAAAAATGCCCTTTGAATATTAAGCCTAAAAAGAGTCCTTTCGAAATTAAGCCCAAATCCATACCTTCAAAAATAATGAAAATTAAGCCTAAATCCATACTTAAAAAAAAAATGAAGCCCAAAAAACATCCAAAAAATGTATCACATACTTCCAAGAAATGTCCTTTGAATGTACCTCCAAGAAAAGTCCTTAAACCCAAAACAATGCTTTGCAAAAATGTTCTTTGAATGTACCTCCAAGAAAAGTCCTTAAACCCAAAACAATTCTTTGCAAAATCAGACCAAAACCTTTGTAAAATCAGACCAAATGTGCGAAAATATGCAAAAATAATGAATGATTTCGCGGCAAATTATATTGCCACGAATTTTTTTTTGGAGGGGCTCCGTGTTATTTTCCAGCTGACGGAAAATTGGGTAAAATTTCGGCCGAACTTTTATACAAAATTCGGCAGAACTTTTATGTCGTTAGACCTGACGGGCCATCGGCGCAAAAAAAAATTCAACCGAACTTTTTTTAGGAGGTCGGCTGAACTAATGCGTCAACAATTACACAGAACCAAGCTCTGAATACGTATCTTCAACTTTGGATTGATTAAACTCCATGAAACATTCCGAATTAACTGTCGGAACCAAGACAAGCATTTTTAGAATTGAATCTACTTTCAGGAAATATAACTTTTATGGAATTTCATAAATATTTACTAATTTTAATTAATTTTGTAATAAAACGGGTGCAAACAATTTCTGAAGGTCATTATGATTCAGTGAAATCATAATTATGTATATTCCAAAATACATTGTAAAAAAGAATTGAAAAAATTATGGTGCATTACATTGGTCTGTCGTCTCTAATGGGTAGTTTTTAGATTTTTAGTTTATAACTTATATGTTAAGAAATTTCTTGCGTTGCAAAACATATTCAAAATATGCAGTTTTTTCATATTGGACCAGTTCAAAAAATTCTAGTAATTATGATATGCATATGTTGGCTTTGTAAATATGACGAAACTGAAGTAGACTCTGTCTAGATTGTTGTAACACATTTTGTTTTTCAAAAACACAAAGTTTCAAAGAATACAACATTGCGTATTAACATGACTTCTTATGAATCCTTTGATTGTTAAAAAACACACACTCAAAAAAACACTAAGTTGACATATCAAATGTGTATAAAAAAATTCTAAAAAATAAGTACTAGAAAACTAATAAAATTTCTGAAAACTTTTATTTTTATCGCAAAATGAAATTCTAAACATATTTTTTTTAGCTTGCAGAAAGTTGAAGAACAGAAAAAAATGAAATTTTTTTCTCAAAAAAAGGCAACAAGTGTAACCCAACTTCACATTTTCACCCTGGGACAAACTATGGGATGAATTTACTTAGAAGGAAGTCTGGGAGAATTCATTGTCTAGTAGAGAGCATAAGAGTGGAATGAGGAGAACATTGCACTTAATAGTTAGGAAAGGAAGGGTAAGGAAAATGCCAAACAAAACCTGAGTGGAGTAGCTACTCCACAAGGTGACAAGAAGAGGGACATGAAGAAAGCGAAATACTTTTCATGTCACAAGTTTTGCCACTTTGTAGGTCAATGTTTGAACAAGAAGAAGAGTAAGGGAAATGCATCTATGGTAGCATCTGCATAGATGGATGAGTTGGACACCAAGTTTGGATGATGGGGATACTTTAAGAATTTATATGAGGAGGTAGGGATTAAGAAGAAGCTAATAATGCAATATAATCCACAACATAATGGAGTGGTAGAGAGGAAAAACAAATCCATCATTGGGGTATCCATGACTATGATTCATGATTAATATTTGCCTATGTTTTTGTGGCAGAGACATGCAACATGACTGCCTCTTTGTAGAATAGGTTTCCTCACAAGATTTTGGAGGACAAGACTCCCGAGGAGGATTTCACAAGAGTGAAACTAGAGGTGAGCCACTTTCGCATCTTTGGTAATTCAATTTATGTCCACAAACAACATAATTACCGATCAAACGAGAAAATTAACGATTACCAGTTTTTTTAGGTAGAAAAAAATTCATCTGATTTTGAAAAGTGGTTATTCACAATACACATTTTTTTGGAGCATATTTTTGGCACTTTAAATTTTCTTATGAACATTTTTTTTAGATGTGCGTGATTTTCATGTTGATTTTGAAAAGTGTTGATGCAAAATCAACCCCTTTTTTTTAGAGGGTTTATTTTTGAAACTTTACATTTTCTAATGCCTTCTTCTTCCATGAGACATTTATTTTAAGTGTATTTATGTATTTGTGTTTTTAAAATTTTTATTTTCATTTTTTTTTGTAATGAAATCTTCATTTTTTCGCATAGTTAAAAAAATAAAAAAAAAGTCAATATTTTAAAGTTAAGATTTTCTATATGTTTAAGTATTGCTAATTAATATTTCAATGCACATCAAATAATTGTCACTAAAAAAACAATAATTTTAAACATTTGACAAAAAATACACATTTTCAATATAAATACAATGAAAAAATACACATTTTGAGACTTTTTGTTAAAAATGAGATGTCAAATAAAGGATTTTTGTCGAAAAATCTTAGCAAAAAATCTTTAAAAATTAGCATTTTTTTATGAATTTTATGTAAAAATTAATAGTAATCACAATTTTTTTACAAAAAATACAACTTACAAAAAAAAATTTGAAAATAAAAAAAAACAAAAAAATAATAAAAACATATTTTTTTTTGAAATGTAAAATAAAACATTAAAACAAAAAATAGCAAAAATTATGTTAAAAAAACTAAAAAAAAAACATTTAAAAATAAACCACACTTTTTTTTTTTTGGTAAGTTTGGCAGGACTAGATCTTCAACATGTCCAATATATCACCTCGATCACGTGGGGATTTGAACCAGTGACTTCACATCAAGGAGTGCTTTAACAGAGGACCCGATCACTGTCTATCCAAGGTCCCGTGGACAAAAAAAAATTCATTAAAAAAGATTAAAAAAAATTGAAATAAAAAACTTAAAAATAAAAATAAAAATAAAAAAACTATATTATATTATATAAAAAAATAAAAATAAAATATTAATTAAATTATATATTATTATTATTTAAATTCAACCCTTCACCGACCCTCATCCGTTTGGGGGATTGAGGGCCGCTTCACAGCTGACGGAGTGGGCCTTTAGGCCGCTTTGTCAGCCGTGAGGTGACCCTCAGGATCCCGAAGGGATGGGGGTCGATTCCTGGGCATCGACCCCCATTCGTTCGGGGGATCGAGGGTCACCTCACGACTGACATAACGGCTTGCAGGCCTGCTCCTCTAGCCATGAGGTGGCCCTCAGGCCCCCGAATGGCCGAGCATAGAATTGACCCCCGACCGTTCGACTGGGACCCTCGACTGTTCAGGGGCTTGAGAGATGCCTCACGATTGGTGGAGTGGGCTTGCAAATCGACCCCTGGCTGTTCAGGGACTTGAGGGCTGCCTCACGAACGACAGAGCAGGCCTGTAAATTGACCCCCCACCGTTCGGGGGCCCAAGGGTCGCCTCATGACCGATGTGTGTTTTTTTTTTTTATAATGTAGTTGTATTTTTTGTTAATAAAACTGTGATTACTATCAATTCTTGACATAAAATTCATAAAAATTGCTATTATTTTAAAGTTTTTTTGTTAAGATTTTCCCATAAAAATCGTTTATTTGATATGTCATTTTTAACAAAAAAGTCTGAAAATGTGTATTTTTTCATTGTATTTATATTGAAAATGTGTATTTTTTTTTCCCTTAAATTATGTTTTTTTTTTGAATATTTGTTTGTTTTTTCATTTTTTTGTGTGTTTTTATTTTCATTTTTATCTTTGTCGTGATGATGAACCATAGTAAGTGGTTTGAAGTGTGTAAGCTACTTTTTCATTTCTCTAGAAGATATTTTGTATATATTTTTTGATTTTTGATTTTTGATTTTTGTCATTTTTATCTTTTTTTTTTTTTTTTTTGTATGTGTTAATATATTTATTATTATTATTATTATTTTTTAACTTATTTATTTATTTTTTTGTTTTGTTTTACTTTTAATTTTTTTCAATCTTTTAATTTTTGTTTTGTTTTGTATTTTTTAGTTTTATTTATTCATGTATTTATTTATTATTTTGTTTTTTTTTGTTTTTTGCAAGGTCCGTGTCAATCATTGACTCACAACCCGAACCCATTTTGTGTCAATTTGATAGATGATTTTAAATTTTTTGTTATAATGGATCAAGATTGCCCCCACATTGTGTCAATTTCATAGTTGATTTTTAAGATTTCATTGTAATAGGTCAAGTTTGCGCACGCTGCATATCAATTTGATGGTTGATTTTTAAATTTTCGTTGCCATGTGTTATGTTGTCTTAGGCTAAGTTTTTATTTTTTATTTATTTTTATTAATTATATATATATATATATATATATATATATATATATATATATATATATATATAATTTTATTTTATTTTAATTTTAATTTTTTTAAATTTTACTTTTTCTGAATAAGATTAATTCTATTAAGTGATCATATAATACAAGGTGAGATTACAATCAAGAGAGGCAAGAAATGGGTAACCGAAAATGATGAAATATCAACCTCGGTCCCGAAGAGAGTAAGTGAAACAATCAAAAGAGCTAAGAAGCGTGACTAGAAAGCAAGAGGAGAGTAACTATGTTCTACCCTGAATGGGCAAAAGCCTCCATGCGAGATTTTTTCCCTTTCTTTTTGTTGATTTTGACCCATTCAACTTGGTGTGGATGGGAAGGAATCACTTGTAAACTGTTCTTGACTATGGGAGGAGTCTCTTTATCTGTATCGGACGAGGAGGACTCATGAGTTCGTTTTTGAGAGATCGTTGTGGCTGGAGGACCCTTTGGGACAGCTGAGGGCGCATCATTTGTCTACTTTGCTTGCTCCATTTCTGCATCAATCTCCTCCTCATCTGAACTCGAGGATTCAGAGTCATCCACGAGGGGTGGATAACTTGGAATCCATCCTTTGGATTTAGTTTTGAGATTTTTTTCATTTTTTTGGTAGGGAATGTGGGGCAGGAATTCTGAAGGTGCCCTGTTTGGTGATAGTGGCGGCAACGAAAGGCAGTGTTCTCATAATCCAGAACCTGTGTCCATAGGAAGTCACCGATCTTGAGATTAATTTGGTTAGGCAGACCTTTACGGATGTCTATTTCCATACATATTCTGCCATATGTGAATAGACCTTGGTACTCCCATAGGTGATCTGTTGTCAGATAGCGGCCCAAGGTGTTTCCTATTCCTTGGAAGACTGAGAGGTGCCATAAATGGGCTGGTAAATTGGGAATCCTGACCCAGACATGAATCTTGGTGATTAGTGCTGTGTCGAGGTCGAAATATGGAAACCAGGGGGTGAGGAATAGCCCATCTCTCCTCGAAAACCACGAACCTTCTATTAAGGCCCTTTGATAGTCCTTGTTGTGATCTAACATTATTATGAAGAAACCCTTGGATTAGAAGTTGATTGTGCAGTTGTGGGTCCAGTTGGTGTAGATCCACTCGAAGAGATCCTTTATGCGAGACCAAAGATCATTGAATCTGCAGATGATGGATTTTTCTGCAAAATTTTGAAGCTGATATGCCAGATCTAGGTGGGAGATCTCAATGGAGGGAACATCCTCTGTTTTATCAACCAGAAGAGGCTTGGGGGCTGCTGGGTTTTGAGAAGATTTCTTGGGCTGTGCATGGACAACATCCTTGTATGAGAAAGCATGAGCATATGATGAATTTCCCGCAGCTCCCCCTCGCAAATGAAGGGATAATACTAGAGTAGCGTCTCTTTCAATGCTATAAAATGAAAGGGGGAAAGAGGCATCAAGTTTTTTACCTCCATATTGAAGTCTTTGAAGAGCTGAGGGAATCCTCAGCCTGTGCTCAAGGATGTACAAGAGATTTTGGACTTTATCTGTTGGGTGGACCCAAAGCAACAAGGATTTGCTCGTGAGAAGCGAGATCTAGATTTGAAAGGTAGGAGGGAGTAGATCTATGTACCCCTGGCTTCCAAAATGCATTGTGTAATCTCAATTGATGAATCTTGCCTGCTCTTTGCTATCCATGGCCCATTCTGATTTCCTAGCAGGGAGGCGCCAGTCTTGTTTTTGGAGATTCGCAGGGCCGGAGGTCTTCTTTTCTCGGATTTCATGGCAGTCGGTACTGCTGGAGAGAAGGAGCATTGTCCAGATCGAATTCGGAAATATCACCTTTTGCTGAGATGTCAAATCCTGAGTGAGGTCCATGATCTTGCAAATGGCAGCTTGCATGATTCTTTGCAACGGCTTTCTGTAGCAGGGGTGCAGCCTCAAGCCACTGGTCGTTAAGATCTGCGAGGCCTGGTAGTGGCAAGGGCATCTACAAATGCATAGCTAGGGTTCATCATTGCTCCGATTCGAGGTAAATACCGTTTTTGTTGCTTGAAAAGTTCGTCTTAGGCTAAGATTTTAAAATAGCTATATTTTTAGCATTTAAAAAAGAAATTATTCTTGGTATAATGAATATTTCATTCAAATATTCATTTAAAAGTTTTTTTTAGTAATATAATTTTTCTGTAATTCCTTGGTTGAAATATATTGAAAACATAAGTTTTTTTGTAGTCGTGATATTTGGTTTTAATTCCATGGTTGAAGATTTGTCAAAATTTTAAGTTTTTTCTAAGTCACGATATTTTATCTTTGATGCTATGGTTGAAAATAATAATAAGCATTTTATCTTTAACATCATGGCTGAAAATTATTGAAATTTAAGGCTTTTCAGAGACATGATATTTTATCTTTAATTTCATTCCTAAAAATTGTTAGAATTTTAAGGTTTTTCGGGGTCTTGATATTTTATCTTTAATGCCATTGTTGATGATGATGATAATTAACGTCCACTAGGACTGATATGGTATATCAAACATTATGAAAGAAGTGGTTAATTGAGATTATCTAAAATTTTATTTCTGACAGTGATAAAAAAGGAGGGAAAGAAGTGTTCCAAGGTCATTGTAGTTTTGCTGACTAAACAAGTCGAGGACGTTGGTCATGGGGAAAATGTTGAAAATTTACCTCGAAAAAAAAAAAAAATATTCCAACATCAACACTTTTCGTTTTCAGGGTGTTTTTTGCACCAAAAAAATTGGCATTTACTATCATTTTTAAAAAATGTTGAAAATCTACCTGAAAAAATGGTGATGTAGGATCAACACTTTTCGTTTTCAAACTGTTTTTTCATATTTTTTGGGGTTTTTTTGCTATAGTTCTCATTTTGAGGTAATGCTTCTTGTTTGATCAGTAAATTTGTTATACTTTTAGAGAATAAGACTAAGCTGGAGCCCTCAATATAGAAGTGCATATTTGTTGGATACAATGAGATTTCAAAATCCCACAGGGTCTACATTCCAACACAAAGGAAGACTATTGTAAGTAGGGATGTCATATTTAAGGAGGGCAGGACCTTTAGGAGGTCACATGTTACAGATCCAACAAACATAGAGGATTGAGAGCAAGAGGCTTGGAAGGCTGAGGAAGGTCCAACAACACTAGTAGTTGGGACTCAACCTTCTACTTAAGAGGAGTGAGAGGTTTCTTCCAGCTTTGACGGGTGCAGGTTGGAATGAGTTGAGTATAACTTGAGAGATGATAAGGAGCATGTGATTATCCTAGAAACATATTCAGGGAGAGTAGACCACCAAGGATATTTTCTAGCTACATGTCCTTGATGAGCATCATTAGTGAATTTGGGCCTTCCATTTTTGAGGAGGCAACAAACCAATATGTTTGGAGGGATTCCATGCTGGAGGAGTACAACTCCATGTAGAATGATGTTTGGTAGATTGTATCAAAGCATGAGGGGAAATCAATCGTGGCATATCAATGAATATATAATATCAAGCATGCTACTGATGGGAGTATCAATAAGTATAAGGCGAGGTTCATGGAAAGAGGGTTCTCCTAGAAGGAGGGAGTAGACTATGAGGAAAAATTTACTCCTATCGCCAAATATTCATCTAGCAAGGATGTTATTTCCATTGCTTCAAATATGGAGTGGAGGATACATCAGATGGATGTGAATACAACCTTCTCCAATGGGGTAATTAAGGAGGAGGTGTATATTGAATAGCCTCAGGGATTTGAGGTGCATGGGAGGGCATTCTGTGTATGTTGGTTGAAGAAGGAATTGCACGTCATTAAGAGAGCACCTAGAGCATGGAAGTTGAGAATTGATGGGTATCTGCTAGGCTTGGGATTCACCAAGAGTGAGGTAGATTCCAACTCGTACTATGTAATTGTTGGCAATGATTCACTTATCTTGGTGCTCTATGTGGATGATATATTTTTGACAGATTTGAGAGGTTCATAGAGATGTGCAAGGAGGACCTTGCTTCAAAGTTAGAGATGAAGGATATCAAGATGATGCACTAATTTTTAGGAATGGAGGTGTGGTAGTAGGTAGGAGAAATACTCCTTGGGAAATGCAAGTATGTGGTTGATATCCTCAAGATATTCAAGATGGAGGATTGCAGGCCTATGTTAACACCCATGATTACCAACTTGAGGAAGCTTAATTATTTTGGGTATGAGCTAATGGGTCCCACATTGTATAGGATTGATAAGGTCCTTGATGGATCTTATCAACACCAAGCTAGATATTTGTTTTGTTGTGAACACCCTAAGCTAGTTTATCGTAGAGCGTAGGAGGATACTTTAGGTGGCACCAAAAAATATGCTTAGGTACTTGAGAGGTATAATGTAGTATGGACTTAGGTATGTTAGGATTGGTGGAGTGTAGTTACATGGATACACAAATTTAGACTGGGTTAGGAGTGTAATAGGCTTGAAGAGTACTTCAAGTTGTTTCAGTTTAGGGTCAACTATGATCACATGGTTCCGAAGGAAGCATAATTATATAGCACTTAGCTCAGTATAGGTCGAGTACATGGTTGCGAGTCTAGCAATATTTGAGGCCATAAAGCTTCAAAAAATTCTCATATGTTTACTTAGTCTTGATATGGGGCCCATTGTGATTCATTGCAAAAATTAGAGTTACATTAAGCTCTCAGAAAATCCAATGTTTCATGACATGTTAAACACAGAGCTCAGGTACCACATTATCAGAGACAAGGTCGAGATGGGTGCTATGAAGTTGCAGTACATATCCAAAGATAAGTAGGTGGTAAACATTCTCACCAAGACCCTGCTGAAAGGGAAGTTTGTGTTCTATTGGGACAAGCTAGGGTTGGTGGAGAATCCCTTTATAGGAGGGAGTGTTTATGTTTCTAGCATTTAGGAGAGAGTCCTATGCATATGTTAAGTGCCTAGCATGCAAGAGAGAGTCCTATTTAGGTGCTTATTTGAGAAGAGTAAGTATTATGATTTCTTTCCTAAGTTATAACTCAATAAAAACACATTAATTAATTTATTGATTAATATTGGCTATTGGGCTAAAGTTACTGAGGATAAATAATTTAATTATTTAAGTGACTTAGATCTAATCTCCACTATGGATCTAAGTGGGTTAGGCCCTTTAATCCTATCCCTGTATCACTTTGGAGATTAAGGATTTGGTTCAATGAGAAATTCTAAAGGGAACATAAGGGAGAGGATGATGACACCACATTGTGATTTAGAAAAATATTTTCTCAAGGAGTGAGAAACTCAAGTGATTGAAGAGAAAGGGAAAAGTGCACAACAAGGTTTTTTGGAATATAAATTTAGTGGAGGACAATAATTTGGAGAGAGTGGCTAAGATATTGAAGCAAAATGTTGATTTTTCTATGCATGCCAAGTTAGTGGAGTGAGGCCAAGTTTCCAGCCAAGGCTATGTGGGGCGAGGGAGAAGTCAAAGTTTCCAACCAAGGGGCTGACTATTCTCAGTGCAAGCTATACAAGGGGGCTGAAATTCACAAGAGATTGATATTTTCTAGGGTTGAATTTATTCAAGAACCCCAAATTTCTCTTGGGTCAAGAATCCAATGGGATATTTCTAGGTTCAAATATTGTTGTAATTTCTATGTATTTCTCTGTAGGTCAAGGCCCCAAGTTTTCCAAATAAGTTAATGTGAAGGAAGATTTGATTGGGTAGATTTATGTGTTTCTTGTGATTGATTGTTCTAAGTAATTTTTGACGCAAATTTATTGTGAAAATTAAAAAATACCAGTGTATTTATTTAAAAAATATACAAAAAATATTTATTGGTTAAATATTTTTTTGGGTACAAATTAATTAATGTGTAAAATAGATCATACCTGGTATTTAGAAGTTAACATAGTGAAGGGGAGTTTTATTATTTGATAACTGACCACTTGAACATGATGAGTAGCTTCAAGCCAAGTCTTGGGGTGAGCCATTAAGAAATGAGCATAGATGTCATCCTTGATACCACTTATAAAGAAGTCATGAAAGAAAGTGTTGGATAGACCTTCAACGTAGAAAGATAGTTGCTCAAAAGGCGTAATGTATTCTTCCACTGTACTTGACTATCAAAGATTTGTAAAATGACCAACTGTGTAAAATAGATCATACCTTGTATTTAGAAGTTAACATAGTGAAGGGGAGTTGTTTTATTTGATAATTGACCACTTGAACATGATGAGTGGCTTCAAGCCAAGTCTTGGGGTGAGCCATTAAGAAATGAGCATAGATGTCATCCTTGAGACCACTTATAAAGCAGTCATGAAAAAAAGCGTTGGATAGACATTAAATGTAGAAAGCTAGTTTCTCAAAGGGCATAATGTATTCTTCCACTGTACTTGACTATCAAAGATTTGTAAATGGCCAAAGTGACGAGTTTCAATGTCAAAACTCTCATTAGAGGAAATTTTAGCCTAAAATTGACCTCCTGAGGAAAAATCAAGAAATTAATAAAAAATGTCATGTAGATAATTTTTTAATATTACTTTAATTTGATCTATGTTCCATGATATTTATTAGCACGCAGTTTAATAAAATTTTTTAATATATTATTTTTAAATTTTTATTTTATCAAAATCCCTCAATATATGACACTTTTATCAAAATAAATGTCTATATATATATTATATTTATATTCAACTGTCTATATTTATATTTTATATTTAATTGTCTATACATATTTTATATTTAACTTTTTTTTTGGTGTTTTTTTAACGACATTGTCTAGTGAAGCCACAATTTTGCCTGGAATATATTTTTTTGGCCAATTTCCAGTAATTTATTCTTTCTGGTTCCCTTAATGAAACCCTAAGAGCCGACGCCTCCTCCATGGATTCCTGGGGTTTCTGCAACCTTGCAATGGGAGTCGTCTAGGCTCCTCCCCTCCCTCTCAACGGCAACACTCAACTCATTGGGATCAATAGTTCTATCTCCCATTGTCACTAGCAATGGTGACTCCAGAAGGGGGGTAGGCGCCCCCGCCCCCCCCCCCCCCCACCCGAAGGTTCAACTAAAAATTGCGAAAATACGCCCCTAAATGATCAGACTGTGTCCTATGAACCTGCAAGTTCACTAAAATACCTGACAACAGAACAAAAGGACAAATCGGAACAAAATGACAAAATCGAACAGAGGAAGGTATCTTCCTCAACATGCATTCCGATTGCTATAGAACAACCCAAAATCTACCTTCCTTCCCACCGTATCAACGCCAGAATACAGTACATGAAGGACCATGCCCTCATTAGAAAATTTATCAGCTTCTGGCCCACTGAGAAAGCGCTCCAAGGATGGATCGCCTCCAAATGGAAGCCCAAAGGGCATGTCACCCTTTAGCTAGGACCAAAAGGCTTCTTCAATGTCATATTCAACTGCATTGAGGACAGAAATTGTGTCATGGACGACAGACCATATTTCTTCAACTTTGCAAGCCTTTTCTTGAGGGATTGGGTTGAAAGGTTCAACCCATACAAGGAGGACTTCAACTGGGCTCCCGTATGGATCCAGATGTATTATCTTCCGCAAGACTACTGGGATGAGGAATCCCTAAAAGACATAGGCAACAACCTCAGAGAATTCATCAAGGTAGAAGAAGAAACCAAGCTCAACCGATACACTGCTTATGCCGGAATCTGCGTCTACATGCACCTAGCCAAAGCTCTCCCAGACCCGGTAAGTGTTTTCCATGATGATTTTGAATGGGTCCAAACTATTGATTATGAACATGTGCCTTTTCCCTGCCGCCAATGTCACGAGCACGACCATATCTTCAGAGAATAACTGCTCAACCAAGCTTCAACCCCCCGGCTCTGATAACATTGATCCTAAAGGTTTCACCAAGGTTCCTAGTCGCAAGAGCAATGCCAGAAAATCCACCTCTGCCCCCAAAGCCTCTCGCCCCTCCACCAACAATAGTTTTCATATTCTTGCGAATCAATCCACCGTGGAAGGAGAAAATTCTCTTCAAATCCTTGACTCCTCCAAAGTGGTCACCCCTGAGATAAAACAGAACTCTCCTCTCATTACCCCCTCCCCCCTCCCTCAGGAAGCCAATCAATCCCAAGCTCTATAGAAAGGTCAATCCAACAAATATAAATTAGCAGATCTTGGGAACTCATCCCTCATGGATGTAGACAACAAACAACCCCAAGAAGCATAGGACGAAGGCACCAATGAAGATATGGACCAACCCTCCCACATGGAGGAAGAACCCGAAAGCATTGATTTCGGTGATCTGGACATCCTGATTCTAGAGATTGCACGCAAAAATAAAGAATACCACAAGATCCCACCTAGGCAGATTGATAGTCTGGAAGTTGACCTCTCCAGAGCACAATGAGTTCTATCCCTTGGCATACAGGTAGGAATCCATTTGGATGCCAAAAAGATCTTGAAGGAGTCGCGGAAAAGAGGGCGACACACAGATCTACAACGAACCATCATTCTGGGAGAATTATTAGTTGAATCAGGGAGATACCCCAAACTGACCAAGTTCTACCAGAAAGTCCCCCATAGTTCTCAATGAAGCTCACCTCATGGTAGAGGGCTCAATAGCCTCGCAAAGTGCTAAATGATAAAAAAAAGAATCATGCAAGACAAACCTACCATTTTATTCATGCAAGAAACCAAATTTACTAGTACCACTATGAACTCTATCATATCCAAGCTCTGGCAAGGATTCAATACCATTGCAGTCGATACCACAAGAGCTTCAGGGGGGATTTCCATTGCTTGGAATCCCCTCCTCATCTCCTTGACTGAAATCCCTGCCTCTCACAACTTCATTCAAGCCTCCTTCCATCTTATAGGTACCAACATCCATGGCATATTACCAATGTCTACTTTCCTCAACCCACTGCCTAGAAATTTTCTATCCTCAATTGCATTGAGATCCTTAACTCCCATCATCTCCATCCCCTTTGGATCATTTGAGGTGACTTTAATATGATCACTAAAATTGAAGAGAACAAAGGAGGGTGCCCCAAGCTATAGGTTGACAACATTAGCTTAAAATATTTCATTAAGAGAAACTGGATGATCGACCTCCCATATTCCAATGGTATCCACACCTGGAACAATCGTAGAATAGGTCCTCAACAGATAGCTTTGAGGCTGGACAAATTCCTCATTTAGGATAACACAATTCATCTTGGAGGTGACATTTAGTCATCCATCCTTCTTACCTCAGGCTCTGATCATTGGCCTATCCAATTTCAATTGTCTCACCCCAGAGCTGTGAATAACAAGCCTTTTCGCTTTGAGAAATTTTGGCTCTCTCATCCGGGATTTAAAGAAATGGTCACTTCTTGGTGGAGTAGTTTAAACCACTAGTAGGAGCCAAGATGTACCAATTTCAACAGAAGCTAAAGTTTCTTAAAACCTTTCTTAAAATATGGAACCACTCTTCTGGTATGAATTGGATCAACAAATGGCGGATCTACAGATGTGCATCATACAAGAAGGAAGATCAGAGGATCTCGCGCTCCAATAACAATACCTCATGACCCGCCTCGAAGAATGAAAAATTTAAGAAGAGATTATATAGAAGCAAAAGTATAAAATACGATGGATCAAAGAGGGCGAGAAGAACACCAAATTCTTCCACGGCTGCACTATTCAACGACGCATGCACAATCGAATCGCCATCCTCAATAATAGCCAAGGGGATAAGCTTGAGGACCATGAGGACATAGAAAAAGAGCTCCTCAACCAATTCAAGAACACCCTCCAGGAGCCTCAGGGTAATTGGCAACTTGCAATCAAAAAAATCACATAGCATATCCCTAAGCTAATAACCGAGGAGCACAATCAAATGCTACTTAAACTGGTTTCAATGTAAGAAGTAGAGTAGGCCATGACACAACTCAAAGACGGTAAAGCTCCTAGTCCGGACGGATTCACCTCTAATTTTTTCCACTTCTTTTGGGAAAACATAAAAATGGAAGTCTGGGACTTGGTTGAGGAATCGAGAAGCATGCACTGAATCCTTCCAGCCCTCAATGTCACCTTTCTTGCACTCATTTTCAAAGAAGAGCACATTGTCACTCCCAAAAAGTACAAAACAATCGCCCTATGCATTGTCATTTATAAGTTCATTTCCAAAGTGATCGCCAACAGACTTAAACCCCTCCTCCCTCTGCTCATTTCTTCGGAACAAACTGGATATGAGGAGGGTCGTCAAATTCTATATGGGATCATTCTCATGGATGAAGTTTCCCATTCTCTGAAATCGTTGAAGAAGGCAAGTATGCTCCTCAAAATTGATCTCTCTAAAGATTTTGATAAACTCAGTTGGGATTACATTAATCAAATTCTCTTAGCTTTTGTCTTCAGCCAACTTGGACCCAATGGATGTTGGGTCTCATCTCTTCCCCCTTCTTCTCCATTCTTGTCAATGGTGCCCCCTCCCTTCCCTTCTCTCCTACCAGAGGTATCCACAAGGTGACCCACTCTCGCCCTTTCTGTTTGTCATCATGGCAGAAGGCTTGGGACGACTCATCCAGCGTGCCACCAATTCCCATACTCTCAAAGGGCTGATCATTCACAACAACCATCCCATAACTTGTATGAAATTCGTTGATGACAACATGTTGTTTGGCCACCCATATATTCAAGAGGAAAACACCTACAAATATTTTCTTGACTACTTTTTGGAAGCCTCTGGCACCGCCATTAATGCTGAAAAATCCCAGATATTCTTTTTCAACACCCCGGTCATCACTCAGTACAACATAGCTTAAATCCTGGTCTTCTCCATTTCCACTCTTCTTTCCAAGTACCTTGGAGCTCCACTCATTGACTCTGCCATCAAGCAATCCTCCTAGAAAGAAATCCTAGACAAGATTGAAGCCAAACTGTCATCCTAGACGCACATAACTCTCAACATTGCAGGTCGTCTTGTACTAATCAAATATTTCCTTCAATCTATGCTCCTTTATATTTTCTCTATGCCCACCGCCCCCAAATGGGTCCTCAAAAGTATCAAAAATTTTCAAAGGAACTTTCCTTGGGGAAGTAAAGGAGAAAACAAAAAATGGTCCCTTGTGAAATGGACTGAGGTTTGCACTCCTAAGATGGAAAGGGGCTTGGGGCTGAGGTATCTGAGCCAAAGAAATGCTATAATGGGAGGTCACATTTGGTGGAAATGGGTCTCTAAACCCAACACCCCTTGGGCACTGATTTGGGCCTCCAAATATGCTGACAACAAGCCTTAGGAGGATCTAATTAGATATAATCCCAAGGAAATGGGCTCTCTAATTTGGAATGCCACCAAGTAGCATCATGCCATAATCCAGGAGCACAGTTTCTGGGAAGTACGCTCAGGGGCCCACACCTGTTTCTGGGAAGATTCGTGGCAACAAATTGCCAAGTTGGCCATGCTCTTTCGAATACCCATATGGCAAGAAACCCTTAATGCAAGGGAGAGAAATCGGGTGAATTATTTATGGGTGCCCTCCCCTAACATTGAATATCGTCAATTGCTCCCTACTTCATAGTGGCAGAGAATTGGTATGAGGAAAGTTAGGAAGACATTGATGTGGAATTAAATAAAATAAAAATCAGTGCACAGAGGACCAGGATTTCCTCCCTCAAGGATACACTACGCATAGCACCTTCTCCACTCAGGAAGCTTACTGACTGCTCTACCCCAATGTTCAGAATCCACCAGATTCCATATGGACGCAGATATGGAGACCTAGTATTTGGCCCAAAATCTCCACGTTCCTATGGCTTCTTAGAAAGTGTAGGATCCTGACTTGGGACAACCTCCTCAAAAGAGGATTCATAGGCCCCTCAAGATGTCCAAATTTCTTACAGAAATTTGAAACCATCAATCATCTTTTGGATACCTGCCCTCTTGCCAACACTCTATGGGACAATATAGCCATCTTTTTCAGAGGAACTAGCAGGATTAAAGGAGACATCGCAAGTTCCATCCGCCATTGGAAGATCGATCCCTTCAGCAGAAAGCTCCTCAATTCTCTCTAGACCCTCCTTCCAGGGCTCATCCTTTGGACGATATGGAAAGAAAGGAACAGGCGCATCTTCAAAGATCAAACTACTCCTCAAGAAATAATCTAGACAAATTATTGTAATAATATAAAAGAGACCCTTGCTCTGCACCACTAGCAAGACTCAGATATTCCAAATCAACCCCCGAAGAGCATAATATGGGCCAACTGGAACTTCTCTATTCCATGTCACCCTGCAAATAACCCCCCTCCCTCTCGCCCTCCTGACTTTCCTAGCACTTGGAGTCCCCCTCCCCAGGGCATACACAAGATAAACTTTGATGGAGCCTCCAAGGGAAATCCAGGCGAGGCCTGTTTTAGGGGGATTTTCAGAGATTCAGAAGGGAAACCCCTCATCATATTCCTTGGCTCCATTGGATGGGACACCAATAAATCAGCTGAATTGGAAGGGGTCATTCAATATTCGCATCTAGCCCAGGTTCACAATTTCTTTCCATTAGAAGTTGAAGGCAATTATCAAGTCATCATAAACACTGCTCATCACCTTCTCTCTAGAGCCTCAGCTTCCAAACTCCCCAAAAGTTGGTGAGTAGCGGCTTGCTTTGAGCACATTGAGTGCTGGCTACATATTCATAATGCCATTACCTTCAAGCATGTTCGACGTTCAACCAACAACGCTATGGATATTCTGGATAATAAAGGGGTTGACCAGAACACCCCTCTCTTCTCTAGCCTCCTCTCCAACATTGATGATTAATCCATCCTCACAACATGCATTCAACTGGTTCATAAAGACGCTCATCCCCTGGATGCTGGTGCTAATTCACATGAATAACTAGGCTGCCCCTTTGCACGGTAGCTAGCACAACCATATGGATGTGCATGGATCACGCGAAGGTGCTATTAAGACCTACATATATCTCACTTGTGCCATTACTCCACCACCTGCTATTGGCATTTACCGTAGTCCTTGCAGCTGCCTCTTTCGCTCTTTCATGGCCTCTGGTGAAGCTTTTCCCTCCGCTCCTTCATGTCGCCTCTCCGTCGACCTCTGTGTTGTGCATTTGGCCCTGCATCCCTTGCATTCTATTCAGCTTGAGGCCTCCTTCCTTCTCTCAATTCTTAAGCCGACCTGCCATCCCTCCTCACCTGAGCAGTCTGATGCCTCCATGCTGTGCCACCATAGAATGCGATGCTGTAGAGGTTGTGGTCGCAACCAGCCCACTTTCCCCCTTATACCCCTCCATGATGACTGCCTTGCCCCTCTCTGCGAAGACAAACCTATCGAGTTCACACTCAATGTGACATCTACAATGACACCGAACCAGCACCATGTTTCAGCACTCATCTCATTGAGCCTCCCAAATTTCCCTTCCAGCTCCTCTGGCTCGGGCTCTCAGAAGCGTGTGAGGAAATCCACCATGACGCACTCCTCGGGCAGTGACTAGGTTGATAGTTCAGTGGAGGATAACAATGCTGTAGCTCTAGGTGCACACTTTGCCTCCATGCCAGAGCCGACAACCTAGATGTCGAAGTAGGGAAATGAATCCTTAGAATATTACGACTGCTTCATTGTCAAAGAGCCACCTCATGAAGACATGAAGAATGACACGCAACCACAGAAGGATTAGCGCCACGGGGTTTCTTACCTTTGCTAGTAACAATTCCACTGTTGTTTTTTTGCTCTAATTTTTGCTGCACAATTTGTTTAAATTTTGGATGATTATGTGTCATGCTGGTTTCCCCATTTGGGGCAGCACTTCTACTGAGAACTGGTACAATTTCTGGGCTGGTTTCCCCAACAGGGGCAGTCCCAATTTTGCTTTTTTGAACACTCTCCCTACCAGAATTGGCTAGTTCCACAGGTCCGATGGAAATATATTGAATTGTATTTTCTTTGTACCATAAATAGAAATTAGAATTACTTAGAAAAAAAAATTGTTCTTTTTGGAATACAATTTTTAACTATTTAACTATTTTAAAATAATTTATATTGAACTATTTAACTATTTTATATTTAATTATATATTCTATAATTTCGGTCGGAATCTGGTAATTTTCCTTTTTTCTAATACATTATTTAACTACATGTTTTATATTTTTGGCCGAAATCTAGTAATTTGTCCTTTCTCGTGGCGTAGTATAACTTATAGACGAAATGACCTTTTTCACGACATTTTTTCTGGTTAATTTTAATCAAAATATGGAAAATATTTTTAAAAACTTGAGTTTAAATTGTTTAATCTACATAATTTGAGTGCCCCAGGGGTTTTTTAGGGTGCTGAATCCATTTATGCATTCAAATATATATTTAAAAAAAAAAAAATCTTGAAATTGTATTTCCGAATTTTGGTGAATTCTAGTGAAAAGGCTATTTCGTCAATAATTTAGACTGCGCCCTTTCTGGTTAGCTATTTAACTATTTATATTTTATATCTAACTATTTTATATTTAACTATTTTATATTTGTTAGAAAATCAGAAAAGAAAAAATATTCTCTTATTGATAATTACTTGTGATTTCCTTAAGTTATTATTATCTTTCTTATATTCATATTTTATCTTAGTTCATTAAGAAATTACTGAAACCAAATACGAAGATCAAGGACACCAGATGTAGGCGCACAACCAAGGAAAAACCCCTATATAGGGGAAAACCTAGTCAATAACTCTTCCTTCAGTAATTCAAATGAGATAGACCAAGACCCTAGACCAACAGACCTTCCTCCTCAACCAATTCATCCTTCCAATGAGATACAACATATTGAAATTGTATTGCCGAATTATGGTGAATTCCGGTGAAAAAGGCTATTTCGTCTATAAGTTAGACTACACCCTTTCTGGTCAACTATTTAACTATTTTATATTTTTTAGAAAATCAGAAAGGCAAAAATATTTCTCTTATTGATAATTACTTGTGATTTCCTTGAGTTATTATTATCTTTCTTATGCTCTTATTTTGTCTTAGTTCATCAAGAAATTACCAAAACCAAAATATGAAAATCAAGGACACCATATGCAGGTGCACAACTGGAGATAAACCCCCATATAGGGGAAAAACCACTCAAGAACTCTTCTTCATTAATTCAAATGAGATAGACCAAGACCCTAGCCCAAAAAACCTTCCTCCTCCACCAAGTCAACCTTCCAATGAGATACAACAACCTTCAATATTCTCTTCTTGTCCAATGGCTACAACCCAACATCAACCAAGAAATTTTGGCCCCACCTTCACCAGCAGCTTCAGAATTTCAACCTTGATGCAACTTCACAACTTCGACCTTGATGCAGTAGTTTGAAAACTCCGATCTTGATGTAGCAGCTTCATAAATTTGACCTTGATGCAACATCTTCACAGCTTCGACCTTGATGCAACATCTTTATATCTTCAACCTTGATGCAAGAACTTCACAACTTTGACCTTGATGCAACAACTTCAGAAATTCGACCTAGTATCAAAATTTCGTTTCACATGTTTGAAAGAGAGAGAGAGAGAGAGAGAGAGAGAGAGAGAGAGAGAGAGAGAGACCCAAAAAATTCGATTCCAACTTCCTTCTTGAACTTCGAACTTTTTCTGCTTCCCAACTATTGCAATTCAAACTTGTGAGAGACATGATTCCAAATGAATTGAGTTGTTCCTTATATATATATTCCTTCTAGGTGCAAATTATTCCCTTGAGGTTTACTTGGTGGAGGAGGCCTAATCGACCTAATTTACATTAAAATAATTTTCTTTCTTGACAAATAATTCCCAAGAAGGGTTATTTACATTGTGACATGGACAAAGACACTTGACATAAACCCTAAAAGCATGCAATGGAGGCTTTGACCTAAAAACAATTGACCCAAGCACGAAACCCATGATTTAATAAGTCAATTTATTTAATAATATTTTTTTTTCTTTCTCTTGATAGATAAATTCAAATACAATTACGATGACTGACACTAGTTACATTCTTCAACAATATTTAACTATAACTGCCTATATTTATATTTATATTTAAATATCTATATATATTTTATATTTAGCTTTTTTTTGGTGTTTTTTTGTGCATGGTTATTAATGTCAAATAGGCCCACATTTTTAATTTATATTTTTTTACTAATATCAAGATTTACATTGCATTAATATCTTTTTCGATATTATAATTCATATGGGTAAGGTAGGTAAATTGTTGTAGAATGTAACTAGTTTCGGTCTTCATAATTGTCTTTTGACTCATGTAATGATCTAATGATGTAAAGATCAAAAGAAAAATTATTTTTTTAAAGCATGGGTTTCATGGTCAAATTATTTTTCACTAGGTCAACCATTCATTTAATGTTTCTAGGGTTTACATGAGTCAAATAATATTTCTCTTATTGTAAAATACCATTTCAGGCACGTGTATAAAAAACTATTTTATATTTTCGAAATGTCTAGAAGGATCCCAAGACCAAGTTGGCCAACCTATGTGAAGTCAACCTAAATGGGGCTAATGGAGCCTCTTGGAAGGCTATAAAAAGGTGGAACTTCGACCTATGAGGACACACATAAAGGAAATTACATCTTCTCTTTGGTCTGCGGTTGAGAAAGAAAAGTGAAGATCATAGTGGGCTAGATCAAGCCTAAAGAATAAGGAGAAATACCCCAAATCAATTCGGAGGTGATCCTGGTGGATATTGGTGGCCACCCGCCTATTCCACCTATTCAGTTTCATTAGCTTTATTATTTACTATTTTTAGCAGTTTTTCTGGTCTTGAACTTCTAGAGCTGTTTTAAGGCCCTAAACGACGTTTTTTGGGCATGACTAATGTAAGGATTGGAAACAAATCACATTAGTAGCTATATTCCTCGAAGAGATATTTACAATGAGGTATCATACATGCCAAACGAAGATAATATGACCAAGTTACAACCCCGGGAAGTTGGCTGCCCAACTAACCCCAATGGGGCCCATAAACTCTTGGTGTTACATCTCCTCGAGTTAGGGTTTTGGTTGTTTAGGGTTTTATCTTATTGTTCAATAATAAAAAAGGCCCTTGAACCTCATTGTAACACATTTCAGAGGCGTGCAACCACCACATATATTCTTAGAGATAAGCTACCATCGCTCGAGCTAGTTTGTTTTCCATTCTGTTTGTAAGATTTTTTTCAGTATTTGATATTAATGATATGAAGTGTTATTCCTGCTGCATCTATAATTTCATGTTTATTTATGTATTTTATTGCATTCCTTCATAAGTCTGGATTAGTGGTATCAGAGCAGTCTGTTCTTTCTTGATATTTCTTTGCATGCCCCCAACGAGGTCGGGGTATAAGGAGTTAGGGCTCGATCTGGTTGAACCTTTGAAATATCAACCTCCCAAACCCCGAAAACCTCCCATGGAAAAAGAAAAGAAAGACGAGGGAGTTAGAGATCCTATCAAAATATTTATCTAGGAGGCCCTCGAGAAACAAAAGAACACGATGATGGATAAATTTTCCCAGAACCTTCAATGACTACCCACCGATGGCGCATATTCATCCAACAACCACTCTGGAGGTGCCACTCTTTTCAAGGTACAAGTAAACTTTGACATTCCCATATTTGAGGGCCAAATAGATGCAAACACCATAGATAGATGGCTGAATTTGTTGGAAGGGTATTTTTCGGTCCATGATTTCTCCAATTGAGAAAATATTACCTTTGCGCTCCTCAAAGCCACCCCCCATGTCAAAGATTGGTGGGAAACCTAATGTGAACAGAGGGATGGGGAAGAACCCTCACTTTTTTCAGCCACACCCACTTGGAATTCATTCCAAGATGAAATCAAGGAGAAATATTACCCTGTGGGGAGCTATGAGGATGAGTACATCTAATGACCACACTGTGACAACAAAGGGATCAAGATGTGCACGAGATGAAATATTTGTTCCATACCTTGCAAAAAAATTTGGGTATTAAATATTCAGAGAAACACTTGGTGCTCAAGTACCACATTTGTTTGCATAGTTAAATTCAAGAGGAAATGGAGTTCCTCGACATTACCTCGCTTGGAATGACATATGGATATGTCGCCAAGATCGAGCAGAAATTAAAGCAGAAGATGCGAGACTTTGGATCCACAAATCCGAAGCTAAGGAAAGGCACCCCCAAACCATAGAATAAGGGGAAAATCCAAAGTGGGGCCACTCAGGGAAACCCACTGAAGAAACACGCGAAGAAAACACCACAAAGCCAAATAAGGACACATGGAAGTGGTGTGAATTCCACAAAAACTCCGCTCACAACACAAGTGAGTGTCAGGCAAAAAAATCGCTGGTGGCTGAGCTGAAGGAATCCAAATCAGATGTGTGTTCTGATTCTGAGTCAGAACCAGACAAGGAGAATGAAAAAGGGAAGAAAATCATTGATGTGGAACCTAGTGCCACCGTTTCCACAACCAAGATCTAGAAGGACGAACCCAAAGATCCAGAGGAGGGGAAGCGCCACTTCCATTCCCAGATGTGGGTGAAGCATTCTCCATTTCAATTCATTGTCGATAGCAGAAGCCAAAAGATCCCCATTTCAGTAGAGGTGATGAAGCGATTTGAACTACCAACCATAACACACTCGCAATCGTATACCATCAGATGGATGAAACAAGGAAGAGATATCCGTGTTAGCCAATAGTGCCACCTTCCCTACAACATCAAGCCCTTCACGAATGAGGTACTGTGTGATATTTCTCCTGTTAAAGTTTCTGATGTATTATTAGGCCAACCATACTTGTGGAAGAGACATGTTGTGTATGATTCTAGGCCTCGTTCTATTATTATTAATTTGGGAAATAAGTTGTCCAGGATACCGGAGGTAGTACTGCCTTTTGCCATATATTTGATTACTTCAAAGCAATGCAGTAAGATTATTTCCCAAACCAGGAAATTTGTTTTTATTACGATTCACCCACAGGGAAAAAAAAATATTATGGTCACAACCTCCAAATAAAGCTCCCATTTGCGGCAGCAACAGATGGAAAAATTCGTGGATGAATACAAGGACATTTTCTCCTCACCCACAGGGGTTCCTCTACACTGTCAGGTCAAGCACTCCATTGATTTGACCCTAGGCACGTTGTTGCCTAACGGGTTGATCTATTGACGCTTAGTTCTGAAAAATGATGAAATCAAGAGACATATCCAAGAGTTGCTGCAGAAAGGGCACATCAGGCTAATCTCCTCACCCAATGGGAGCCCAATTGTGTTGATACAAAATAAGTACGACACTTGCAGACTTTGTATTGAATGTCGGGCACTGAACAAGATCATAGTCTGGAATAGGTATCCAATCCCACGGATCAATGACCTTCTGGAACATCTCAGTGGGGAAAAATATTTTAGCAAGATCATCTTGAAGTCTGGGTATCACCAAGTGCCAATCGAACCCTCCGAGGTGTGGAAGACTGCCTTCAAATTCAAGGATGGCCTCTTTGAATGGGTAGTCATGATTTTCAATTTGACGAATGCTCCCAAAAACTTCATGTATTTGATGGATGACATCTTTCAGCCATTCACCAACTAATTTTTGGTGGTGTACTTGGATGACATCCTGATCTTCAACCATAATTGGGAAGAGCACCTCCACCACATCCGGCAGGTCCTCCAAACACTGCGATAATAGAAGTTGTGTGCCAATTTCGAGAAGTGCACTTTTGGCATGACCCAGGTTCAGTATCTAGAATACATTATGGATGAGTGGGGGATGCATGTGGATCCAGCCAAGATCCAAGTCATTTGGGATTGGCCAGCGCCAATCACTCTAACAAAGCTCCGTAGTTTTCTGGGTCTTGCCAATTTCTACCGCAGGTTCGTGTTGGGATTCTTTCATATCACTTGGCCCTTGATTCAAGTCACCAAGGGAGGAGAGAAAGAAAAATTATTATGGTATGAATCTAAAAATAAGGTGTTCGTAGAGTTGAAACATCACCTCTTCTCTACACCAGTGCTCACATTACCAAACTTACAACAATCATTTGAGATTGAGACATATTCCTCTGACTATGCTATTGGGGTAGTCCTTACTCAACAGGGGCTTCCAGTGGCATATCACAGTGAGAAACTTTCCGACATAGTTCGGAAGTATCCAAATTATGACAAAGAGATGTATTCCATTGTGCAGGCTTGCCGACAATGGAAGCATTACATTTTGGGGAAGGAAATGGTCATCCACACAGACTACCAACCTTTGCAGTTCATACAAACACAAGCGAAGTTGTTGAACGATCACCATCAAAAGTGGTACAATACTTGCAACAATATCATTTGAAAATCAAGTAAAAGAAGGGCATCACCAATAATGTTGCATATTTCCTTAGCCAACCACCAATTGTGGCGCTACGCACCATGCTCAAATCTTGTGGGCACGAGACTTCTGATTGGCCACTTCTCTACAAAAGCGATCCAAAATTCGGCCACACATACAAGATTCTCTTGGAAGGTAAGCAAGTTCCAAATTTTCACCTCTAGGATGCACTGTTATGTCACCTGGGACACCTTTGTGTTCCTTCATGTGAGCGTGCCAAGATTCCATTGGGAAGCACACTATAGTTATGTCGCTGGGAATTTCGGGGTCAAGAAAACAATGGCAGTACTGCAGAATTATTTCTATTGGCCGAAAATTCGACAAGATGTCGGGAAGTACATCAGATCCTGCACTGCCTACTACATTGCCAAACAAAACATCAAGAAGCAAGGTTTCTATACTCCGCTGCCTACCCCTAGTTGAATTTGGGAATTCATCTCCATGGATTACATGTCAGGCTTTCCTTCTACCAAGCATGGCAATGAATATGTCTTTGTGGGCATCAATAAATTCTCGAAGATGGCCATTATGGTAGCCTGCAAGAAGAATATCACAACAGAAGCCACTGCTAAAATATTCTTTGAAAAAGTGTGGGTACACTTTGGGACCCCACAATCTATCATCTCAAATCTGTAAAAGAGGTTCCTCAGTACATTTTGGTCCAGTCTCTAGTCGATGCTAGACACCAAGCTCAAAAAGTCAACAAATTTCCATCCCCAAAGCGATGAACAGACAAAGGTCGTCAACATGATGATCATACACATTCTATGCATTTATAACTCAAAGCATCCACACAGATGGGATGAGAGCCTCCCCTATGTACAATACAACTATAACCAGGCTCTCCATAGCTCAACCAACCATAGCCCCTTTTAGGTGGGCTTGGGATTCCAGCCACTATGTCCCATTGGCGTAGCCATGCCATTTGCGGCTACTTAGGTAAATTCAGCTCATGTCCAGTTTGAAGCTGAAAAGGCAAACAAATTAATTGAATATATTCAAAAAATCTGCCAACAAGTTCATGACATATTGGACATAGCCAATTCTAAGTACAAGCAACGTCATGATCATCATCGGGTGCCACACAGCTTCCAGGTGGGCGACAAAGTTTGGTTACATTTGCAGAGGGAGCAACTCTCTGGACCTCACCGCAAGCTACACCCACTCCGATATGGTCCATATGCCATCACCAAGGCCTTGGGAGACAATGATTTTGAGCTTAGCATTCCCCCATTCCTTGGCTTGCACCAGGTGTTCAATGTGGATCACCTTCGACCATACTTTCAACCATTATTGGACACATCCGACATTGCAAAACAACTCACCCTAACAGAGTTAAATCCAGACTGCATGGAACAACCTAAAACTGATCAGATCATAAACACACAGCTTAAAAACACTCGCCAACATTAGATCGAATTGTATCGGGTTGTCAAAGATGGCCAACTCCTTCACTAGAGAAAGTGGTTCACCAGAGACCAGATTCAATAGATATTTCCCCACCTCATGGAGGCTTTGCATGCAATGGAAACCATTTCTTCCCAAGGGGGGAGGAATGTTCCAGGTGGATATTGGTGGCCACCCGCCTATTCCACCTAGTCATTTTCATCAGTTTTTTTATTTACTATTTTTAGCATTTTTTCGGGTCCTGAACTTTCGGATCCTTTTTGAGGCCCTAAACAACGTTTTTTTGGGAATGATTAATCTAGAAATTTAAAAAAAATATCATGAGAAGCTATATTCCTCAGATATATATTTCCAATGAGGTATCATATGTGGCAAAAGAAGATAATATGACCAAGTTACGACCCCGGGAAGTTGGCTGCCCAACTAACCTCGATGGGGCCCATAAACTCTTGGTGTTACATCTCCTCGGGATAGGGTCTTGGTTGTTAGGGTTTTCTCTTATTGTTAAATAACAAAAAAGGCCCTTGAGCCTCATTATAACAAAGTTCAGAGGCTTTTAGCCACCACATCTCTTCTTAGAGATAAGCTACCATCGCCCGAGCTAGTTTGTTTTCCATTCTGTTTGTAAGCATTTTTCTGTGTTTGATATTAATGAAATGAAGTGTTATTACTGCTACATCTCCGTGTTTATGTTTATTTTTGTATTTTATTGCATTCTCACATAAGTCCAGATCAGGAGGTCTGGAATCTTCCTTCTACTTATCACATGTGCGATAACCCTAGGGTTTCTAGGGTTACCTCAAGTCCAAAATTACAAAAGGTACTGCAGACCATTTTAGTAAGGACGAAAGGCTAAAAGAGCCATCATCTCGAAGAGATTTTTCTTCTTTTTTCATTGGAGAATTTTTCTTGCATTGAAGAAGGAAGATTGGTTAAATGAATTGGTTCTTGCTGGTAGCCCTAGTCTCAGTTTTGGTCTTGGAAATATCATTTGAATTAATTATATAGGAAGAAAAGTTATTTATGGGTTTTCCCCTTGGAGGGGTTTTTCCCTGGCTTTGGAACCTATATCTTGTGTTCATCCCTTTGTGATTGTGATCTTTATTGTTTTGGAATTTATGTGATGATAAGAACATAAGCATAGTTAAGAAGAAGAAAATAATATCACAAATAACTGTCAAGTAAAGATAAATCAAATTAAAAGTTGTCCTAATGATGCCCTAATGGATTTATCAACATAAATAAAATTAATAAAATATTTCATGAATACCAAAATTAATAATAAATTATTTCACCGATACCCAAATTAATAATAAAATATTTCACGGATACCCCAATTAAACAATTTAAAATTATTTAGGACATGTACCTCTTTTTAAATTTAAAGTATTTTTACTAGTTTACATATTATGACATGGAAATTATGTGAACATTCATGGGAACTTTTAGACTGAAATTTCCTTTAATGTATAAATATCTGCAAAAAATTGAGTTCAAACATTGCAATCTTGGTGAGAAGTATTTCAACATTGCCATCATTTCCAATGCTATTTACCTAAATAGAGGACACAAATATGAAGTTTCATTATATCACTCGTGATGTCATGCAATAAGAAATAGTGTTTTATTTGTGTAACCCATCTAGTGGGATTGGATATATCAAATTTGTTGACATATGCTTTCGAAAGGTGTGCATCATGAGAAAAGGAGTTAGATTGGAGGGGCATTGATTGGGATGATGCAATAACTTCTTGGTTTATAGGTTGCTGTTGGAAATACTGAGAGGAGGGGCGAAATCAATATTTCTTATCAATTAGCACTTTTAAATATTTTTAGAGCATTAGTTAATCTTCAATTATTCTTGATGTTTATCTAGTAACAACAATAAACAATAGAACACAATAGGCACACGAATTTTAGGTGGAAAACCCCCTCTGAGTCGAAAACCACATAACGCTTTTATAATAAATTATTTAATCTTCAGCCCCAACTGAAATGAAAGGTACAAATTCCTAGAATTCTAGAAAAACATTCTTCTCCAGCTCCCAGTGGAAGGACGCCCCAATGCCCTGGTTTATTTAGTAGTCAACTAAATGGATGCCTCGACATCCTAGACCGACCTACCAGCTTGAAGTGTTCATAGGCTCCAACCTGTAGATGACTTCATGCACCAACCTAGCACCTCCCTGCCACCCTATAATGATTAGAAATAAGACAAGAGTGCGGACTCCCGATATGAGAGACAATGATCCATGATACAATATGATTCACAATGATTTTCTTGAACTAGACCAATCACCCAATCACACTATGACCTGCAACCCAACCATACCATTATCCAACAATGACACTTATACCTCCCAAAAATGCCTCTCACCCTCTAGGCACATTGAATATTTTACAATAATGACTCTTTTAAAATAATGGCTCTTTTACAATTTACAATGATGATTTTTACAATACTGACTTTTGACACGACCTGATACTTGACTTGAAACCTTCTTTGAACATTAACACCTGTTGAGGTATTGTTGTTCTTGCTTCAAGTAATGGTACTTTGGCGTTTCATTGTCCTTCTAGTATGTGTCTGAGTTTTCCTATTGTGTCCTCCTTCCTGCAAATGCATTAATGAAAATTACCCAAACCAATATACAAACAAAATACCTACACTGTCCTGTAAACCATATGTCACAAAAATATTCAAAATTCAAATGTAAATATGTTCAACATTTATGAAAAAACCCAATCAACATACATACAAAATACTTACACTATCCCGCAAAAACACATGTCCGAGATGATATTCAAATGAAAATTCAAACACTAATCATACATACCTTGTTGTAGCAGACTTACCCTTGGCTGTTGATGTGTTGTCCTTACTGCAGTGATCCTTGAATGCATATTTTTTTCTTGCCTTCTAGAAGCTCAATATTGAATCTGTTGTATCTATGTAATTTCGGATCTCCAAGGTCTAAAATTGTGCCCTATGGTAGCCCTTTGAGTCCTCTTTTCAACCCCACAGGTCTGATCAATATTGGATTGCTCAAAAAATAGTTATTCCCAATCTCCTATGATGGCCAAATTATAGACTAGTTCATTAGAGTGAACTTGTACGAAGTGCCACGTGTCACTATTTCAACCTTCGGTACTAAAAAAAATACTCAACAAACTAAATTTCATCCTATTTCTATCACTTTTTATGAAATTTGAATCCAATTCTCAGAGAGAAAGTTATGACGATTTTCCCAAGGTCACCCTTTTGACATGAAATTCGAGAACTTGTAAAAACCCTAACTTCCTCAGATCATATCTCCAAAACTATAGCGAACCAATATCTAAAATTCGGTCACATGCTTCATTAGGATTTTAGCACAAATGGATTATTTTTTTAGCATTTGAAGCTTTGCAGAAAAAAATTATAGCGAAAAATTCCACGATGGCCTGTTTTAAGTAGCTAAATGGTTACATGAGGAGGAACCAATTCCAAAGTGTCATTCTTCTCAATTTCATCCAGTTCTTCATTCATAGCTGCTACCCAGTGTTCATCTTGACTAGCTTCCTCAAAATTGCTAGGCTCAAAAGTTTCTAAAGAAGCAAGGTGGGCTTGTTGTGATGAACGAAGTTGTTGACTTCTTCTGGTTCCAATTCCTTCATTTATGTTGCCAATGATTCTTTTGACACCATTCTTTTAAAGCTCTAGGAGAATTTTCTTGTACATCCTGTTGATCATTTCTTATTTCCTCCTGGTTGAGCGTTGTTTCCTTATTTTATTGGTCTTGTTCTGGAGCTTCTTCTTCATCCTTCACAAATTCTCCCTTAGACCCCCCAGATGTTCTTGAAGGGACAATCTCATTGTCATCCTTTGTAACACAATATTCATCAAAAGTAACATTTATGCTTTCCACTATTTGTTTTCACCTCAGATTGTAGCATCTATAAGCCTTCCTTTTGTGTGAATAACCAATGAAAATATCTTCATCGACACGGGAATCGAACTTGCCCAACTTTTTATCTTCTCCTTTGATGTAGCATTTTCTTCCAAATATTTTGAAGTATTTGACGTTAACCTATCTTCCTTTCCATAATTCGTATGGAGTCATGTTACGATTGTTCCTTAGAAAACCTCTATTTATATGAATACAAATGTATCTATTGCTTGAACCCATAATTTATCATCTAATTTTGATTCATTTAACATTGTTCTGGCCATTTCGTTTACGGTTATGTTTGTTCTTTTAACAACTCCATTTTGCTGCAGTGTTCTGGCTATTTATAATTTCCTTTTTATTCCATTTTCATCATAGTACTGCTAAAATACCTTCGAAATGAATTCTCCACCATTATATGATCTTAGACATTTGATCTTCAAATCAGTTTCATTTTCGACCAATTCCTTATAGATTCTAAAACACTCGAATGCCTAAGTATTTTTCTTTAATAAGATGAAGGATGTCATTCTGGTGTAATTATCTATCATTAGCATAAAATATAATTCTCCATATAAAATTTTTGTTCTCATAGGACCACATATATCAATATGTACTAATTCCAATGGACATGATGCAAAGTGTTCTTTTTTCTTAAACTTAAATTTTGTCTGCTTGCCATGCCGACAAGATTCACATATTGTATTGGTAGTTTTTGAAATTTTAGGAATTTCTCTTACTACTTCCTTCTTGTTGATCCAGACCAAATTATCGAAATTTATATGTCCCATTCGTTTGTGTCATAACCAACTTTCGTCTTCTTTTGCCAAAAATCACCCTTTAGATGTCTCATCCAAAATATATATGTCATTTAGAGCTCTGCTTGTTGTAGCCACAATTTTACCAAACTTGCCTTTCATGTTTTTACATTTATTAGAGTTAAATAGCATCATGTGTCCTTGATCGTGTGAAAATTTCTCCTACTTATTATTCCAATAAATTATTTACAGAAATCTATCATTAAACTTCGAAATAAATAATACTGCAACATTCACAATTATATATGTAGAGAAGTAAACAGTAAGGAACATAAGCATAAGAACCAATCACATATACACAATTATTTTTGGAAAATTGTCCTCGGAAAAACCCAATGAGGGAAAATCGGTGTAGAAGATGAGGGTTTTATTATTATTCTTTAGCAAATGAATCTTTACAAGGAATACACTGGAAGATATAATCAGAAAACACCTGAGACGAAATTCTCGGTCCCTCCTGACAATTTCCTGACACCTGGAAGAGCCTCTACTTTCCTCTACACAATCTCTGTAATGGACTGCATCACTTGCATAGTCCCTAAGCTGGACTGCATCACTATGTGTGGGTTCACTACGCTGTAGCTCTATGCTGCCTACTGTGACCCTCTACATCCATCTTTCCTTGAGCTCAGTAATTGCTGACTCCCTCTTTCTCCTTCTACTTCTGCAACTCTCCACCTCGCAACTTTCCCATTGAAATCTAATTCTATTCCTTCAGAATCTTTCTCCTTCGGGTACTGAGTGTATGCCCGACTTATTTTCCAAATGACCCTCTAGCCTTCTTTTATAATATTCTCGTTGATGAATCAACTGATCATATTAGAAGTTTAATCAATGGCTCAGATTAAAACTTGACTTGATCTTCATTCTCTAGAAGATTCACACTATGTTTTATTAATACCCTTTAATTATTTAATTTCCCAAAGTTTAGAATTAGGGTCTCCATTAAAATAATTAATTATTTTCATAAGACATGAACCGAGTGGAATTTCCACAAACGATTTCTGGGTTATTTGGAATAATGATTTCCAAGTCTCCTAAAAAAGTTTTAGACTTAGAACACTTTCCGATTCTACAAAAATAAACACTCACTCTTAGCGAGTAAAGTGTTCTAGCAATATGCATGTTTCATGATGCTCTACTTTTGAAGCATCCTCTGTGTTGTTGATCTCTGGATGCGACCCCTGATTTGTTGCACTACTGCTTTCTGTACTTCTACCCTTGACCCTGCCACTCTCACTGCTGCATCTGTTGATCCTATCCATTCTTGCTATTGGAATGGATTCTTGATCATCGCCATATTCTCTCTGAAGTAGACAAACTTAGTCTTCCCCAGAGCCTTCTTGATTGTTATAAAATTATATATTACAGAGAAATGCAACACATAATATATGCGGAAAACATAAGCACACAAAAAACATAAAACCAGAGAGACACAGATATACGTGGTTCACCCAGTTTGGGCTACGTCCATCCCGAATAGCCATTCCTTCCTTTCTATTATCCAACAAAATGAAGAGACACAACCTACAACAGATTTGCTGTAATATCCTCTGTTCTCTCTCACAGTCTCCCTATCTGTTTCTCATTCTGAGAATACACATACAATACACAACCGCAATACAATACCATCATGCAAAGCGAGGGGTTGCCTTCTAGGGAAAAAAAAACATAAACTAAACATAACTTCTACCATCAGATCATCCGCCTAATGAATGGCCCAGATTGACTAGAAATTACAATACTTTTACAAGGCAATTTTACATCTGTTTTTAGCTTTGGGGGCGCTGCGCCCGAAACCCCCCACCAAGGGGGGGCTCCATAAAGTCGCAGACGCCCCCCCTGGACCACTCAGGCAGCGTTTAATTACGGGCGGTGTTGCTGTCCCATTAAGGTACAAGGGTCCAATGTTGTGATACACAATAAACAAGATAATCGGGCTCCACACCCAACAATCTCCCACTTGGAGACTGATTGTAGAAACTCCACCGTTGCTTCATTTGCTGGAAAAGTAATCCACTTTGGACCTGGCTGTTTCTCATCTTCATCGTCATTCTTGAAGACCAATTGAAACTGAGCATATTCTCAGTTTCTCCCAGGTTACAACTTTTGTTAGCATATCTATAGGATTCTGGCTAGTGTGCATCTTTTCCAGCTTCAGCTATCAATATTCTAATACTAATCGTATGAAATGGTACTTGAGCTGTATGTGTTTAGTCCTGGAATGAAATGCTGAGTTCTTTGCAAGATGAATGGAACTTTGGATATCACTATATAACGTGTCCATATCATGTTTCTTAACCAATTCATCCATAAAACTTTGTAACCAAATCATTTCTTTACTAGCCTCTGTAGCAGCAACATACTCTGCTTTTGTTGTTGAACGTGCAACAACACTTTGGATTTTTGAAACCCAACTGATAGTTGTTCCACCTACAGTAAATACATATCCTGTAGTGCTCCTCCTGTTATCTCTATCACCTGCCATATCTACATCAACATATACCTATAGAGCAATGTTTGAACCACCAAAGCATAATTCTTTATTTGTGATACCTCTCAAATATCTGAGAATCCATTTCACTGCCATCCAATTTTCTTTTCCTAGATTGTGTTTAACCTTTAATTAAACTAAGAGAGGGGGGGGGGGTGAATTAGTTTAATACATTCCTGATCTTTTAAAAATTTTCATTAAACTTATTGACATCTTCATTTCATATCCAATTTAATGTGTGAGTAATCATAGAATGTAAGCAGCAAGTATTAGTTTAATATAGCAGTAGACTTAATATGAGAACATCAGGTATTAAGCAGATGATACATATTAGATCAATACATAAATATCATGCACAGAGACACCAGATATAAGTGGAAACCCATAAAGGGAGAAAACCACATCTTATTATTGTTGTGATGCAAAGGTAAGCTCCAACTTCCTCTCACCACTGTTTTTCTGCAGGCACCAACCTACAGGAGGCTCCTACCTCAATTCTGCAAGCTACAACTTGCAAGGAAGCACCAACTCCCTTCAATTTATCAAACTGAATGTTTGCTGATTTACTTCAGATATCAGCTCTGTTCTGTAGCTTCTCTTTCTGCTCCTCTTCTCTTAATATTCTCTGCCTTATTCTTCTATATTCTGCATTCTCAATATTTTCTCTCTCTCACTCTCTAACCTCTCCTTGTGCATATCAATGTGATATTATATATAGAGTTCATTACATGACTCTTTACATTCCTCAGGGAATTTGAAGTGAGTAGTCCTGAATTTTTGCCTTCTGCCTTTTCATTTATCCAACTCATTTTAAAATTATAGAAATATGTACAAATTGCCATGCTACAGTGGGATTTTGTCTTTTCTTTAGGATACTTGCCTTTGCATCACAAAAAATAAAAAATAATTACATCATTTACATTCACATTCTTAATTACATATTTCAATATCACTCAGATCCTCTTCTGAAATTTGGCTTTACTGGATTTTGTCTTTTTCTACTGCAGTTAAGAAGCTGTTCTGCATCTTCTTTGTTTACTGTCATCTGTACATTTCACCTGTTCACTGCTCTTTTGAATCCCTGTATTTTTCTTGTTCACGAACTTTCATCTCTATGTTTAATCACCTTTTCACTATCCCAGTGTATATAATATCTGCAATTCGTTCACACGGATAACCCGTCATTCGCATATTTAAACTATATTGTAATTGATCAAATGTCAAGACCCGTGGTAATATGTAATATATTTACGAGTTTCAACTCTATTGTCGAACATTATAACCAAGGTTGTCGCCTTATATTAATAACCCAAATGCATTACACATATCTCCGACTTATGTATTATCTCTGAACCTTGGAAACGCGGTTATAACTCTTTTAACATATTCCGTCGAACCTTATATTAAGACTATAATACATCGAAAAACATAAATAAACCAATTCATTTTGTATGACTCCGCCCCGGGCCCACAATACAGTCAAAGACCAGTCAAAATCACCCACTGTACCTGGCTTAATCTCCAGACTCCTTTATTAACCTTCGTGCTGGTTCAACAAGCGATCACAGTTAGATGTCGGCCCACCAGATCGACGGCTCCTCTCTATTTCGCTCCGTGTCCTGGTACGATAGTTAATGCGTAAAGGCGCACGTTAAACGACAGTTTTGGTATGTCGGTCGAGGACACGTGGTGATCAATCAATGGAATCGCTGCTCCTCTGGGCAATACCACTTATGGTCGATAGGCGGTGCGATGAAATCTACTTACGGCTTTTACAGTTCACGCTAAACCACTTCACTATTCCTCTTGCAAGGTTCCGTTCTCCACTCCAGGTTCCGATCCAACGTTTTACTCCGGGTTCTGTTCTCCAACGATTTCAATTATATATATATATATATATATATATATATATATATATTTGTTACTATTATGTTTTCGCCTTCATTCATACTGCGTATTTCAAAACGGTTTGTTGTTATAAACGGTTATTTTATATTCTGATGCAGATTTCCACCATACATAACACGGTTTCGTTTATTCCTATGCAGAGGTTTATTATGCATTTCTTATAAATACTCTGCTACAGGGTCTCATTCATACGGAATTCTCGTCACAGGGTTTGTATATCCTCCCCACAAGCGCATACAGTTTGGAATCTGGAGCACGGAGCATCCAGTTAGACTTCTATTCAGATTACTAAAGATAGAGGCGAAGCCTTTCATCAGGAACACATTCTCATTACTGAACATACAAGCAGATCTTCAAGGATTTTTCTACATTTTTCTGTAGAACTCCACAAAACCCTCACCACAGAGTTTATTTATTCGACACACCAAGGATACACATATGCAATTAAGTCATTAATGCATAGATGGTTATATAATGCATTAGTGATGCTTCAAATGATAATCATTACTTGTCTTTTATGTTTCATATTCTTAATATAATGTTTCAGAGCACAATACTGATCCTTTTGCACTGTAATTGACCTTTTGATGCTTGAATAATGTAGATAACTCTAGGATAGTAACTTGGTGTTCTTTTGCCTTTATCCTTTGATCCTGAGGACCTGATTCATGCTTTCCTTGCTGGTTGACCTCCCCCTGAGAATGATATTTTCGTTTTTGTTCTCCCCCTAAGATTGTGCTTTCTCCTTATATCAGAGAGTAGCATTTGCAGATACTACCCCTAGTTTATCTCTCAAATATTGAAATGGTTCTCTAGCAAGAGGTTTGGTAAATATATTAGCTGTCTGTTCTTTCGTTGGTACATACTCCAGCTTTACTGTCTTCTGAGCCACTTTCTCTTGGAGGAAATGATACTTGATTGGAATATGTTTAGTTTTTGAGTGAAGTACAGGATTTTTAGATATACTTATAGCACTTGTATTATCACATTTTATTGAGATAGGTTCATCAATGCTTACCTTCATGTCTTGAAGAGTTTTCTTCATCCACATGACTTGTGTACAACATGCTGCTGCTACTATATATTCTGATTCTGCTGTAGACAGAGAGATGGATGTTTGTTTCTTGCTTAACCATGCCACCAGACTTTCTCCTAGATAGAAAGCACCTCCACTTGTACTTTTCCTGTCATCCACACAGCTGGCCCAATTTGCATCTGTGTATGCTGATAAAGTGAAGTTTTTGGCTTTTGGATACCAAAGTCCATACTGTGTTGTTCCTTGTAGATATCTGAATATTCTTTTGACTGCCAGAAGATGGTTTTGTTTAGGTGCTGCTTGATATCTTGCCACTAGTCCTACTGCTAGCATGATGTCTGGTCTTGATGCTGTTAGATATAGTAGGCTTCCTATGATGGATCTGTAGAGTTTTTGATCTATATCAGCAGACCCATCATCAGCACACAACTTGCAACCTGTGGTCATGGGAGTTGACACAGGTTTGCAGTCCTCCATTTTGAAGTTTTTCAGCATTTCCTTTAAGTATTTTTCTTGTGAGATGAATGTACCTGTGTTCTTTTGCTGAATTTGCAGTCCCAAGTAGAAACTGAGCTCTCCAATCATAGACATTTCAAACTCAGTTTTCATCTCATCAACAAACCCTTTTGCTAGTTCATCTCTGTTGCTTCCAAACATGATGTCATCAACATATACTACAACAATTAGGAGTTCATTTTCATGGGCTTTTATGTATAGATTGCTATCTACTCCACCTCTCTTAAAGCCTTGTTTTTGCAAATATTTATCCAGTCTTGAGTACCAAGCACGAGGAGCCTTTTTCAGTCCATATAGGGCCTTCTTCAGTTTGCACACATAGTCTTCTTTGTCTGTCAATGAGAAGCCTTCTGGTTGTTCCATGTAGACTTATTCTTCTAAGTCTCCATTCAGAAATGCAGATTTTACATCCATTTGATATACTTTGAAGTTTTGATAGCATGCAAATGCCAGAAACATTCTGATAGCTTCCATTCTGGCTACAGGGGCAAATGTTTCTTCATAATCAAGTCCTTCAATTTGTGAGTATCCTTTGCAGAACAACCTTGCTTTATTCTTGATTACTTGTCCTTGCTCATTCATTTTGTTTTTGAATACCCATTTTGAACCAATGATATTCTTCTCAATTGGTCTAGGAACTAGTTCCTAGGTATTGTTTTTCTCAATTTGGTCCAATTCTTCATTCATTGCTTTTACCCAATACTTGTCCTTGCTGGCTTCTTCAAACTTCTTTGGCTCTATTTGTGATAACATTGCTATGTATACTTCTTCTGTCTGTTCAGTTAGCTGTCTTCTTGTTTGCACTCCTACACTCTTGTCTCCTATGATTTGTTCTTCTGGATGGTTCTTTTGAGTGTATCTTGAGGGGGTTTTTGAGTTCAGTCCAACATCTTCTGATGTTTTGTTTGTTTCATCATCATCCTGGTCCTCTTCTTCATGATTTTCTGATGGACTGTAACAGTCTGTATCTCTTGTATTGTTTGGAAGTTCTTCATCAAATATCACATCAATACTTTCAACTATTTTCCGAAGAGTCTTGTTATAGCACCTGTACCCTTTACTTTTGGAAGCATATCCTAGAAAAATCCCTTCATCTGCTCTTGCATCAAATTTCCCAAGGTTTTCATCATTATTCTTTATGTAACATTTGCTTCCAAAGATTCTGAAATGTTTGATTGAAGCAGGCTTTCCATGCCATAGTTCATAGGGAGTCTTGTCACTGCTTGGCCTTAAGTGAGCTTTATTAAGGATATGTACTACTGTGTGCACTGCTTCTGCCCAGAAGGTTTGAGCAATATTATTCTCATGCATCATGGCTCTGGAAATTTGTTGAACAGATCTGTTTTGTCTTTCTGCTACTCCATTCAGCTGAGGTGTTCTTGCAATAGTGAATTGTTGTTTTATGCCATGCTCATTGCATAGGTCAGCAAAGTCATAATCTGTAAACTCTCCTCCTCTGTCTGATATGATACATTTTAGTTTTCATCCTGTTTGATTTTTTGCTAATGCTTTGAATATCTTAAATTTGTCCAGTGCTTCTGATTTGTTCTTGAGAAAAAAAACCCATGTCATTATGGAGAAATCATCTATTATCCGCATGAAGTAGGATTCTCCACTGGGTGTCTTAGTTCTAGCAGGTCCGCACAGATCCATGTGTACAAGCTGAAGTGGTCTTCTTGTTGATAGCTCATCTTTAGATTTAAAGGATGTGCAAGTCTGTTTCCCCAATTGACAAGATTTGCATATGGTATTTGAAGGCCTTTTTATTTCTGGCATATCTTTGACAGCTTTCTTCTTGCTCAGTCTGATGATATGGTCGAAGATGAGATGTCCCAGTCTCCTATGCCATAACCATGACTCCTCAAGTTTGCTAAGATGGCAGGCTTCATCCTCCTCTTTTACTATGTAAACATTACTCTCTGTTCGAACACTTTTGAGCAGAGTCTTTCCTGTTGTGCTTGATCTGAATTCACAATCTTGTGCTCTAAAGAGAACTTCACAGCCTTTGTCACACATCTGACTGACACTCAATAAATTTGCTTTCAGCCCATCTACAAATAGTACATATTGGGCCTTTCCTCTGCCATTATCTATGCTGAATAAACCCTTTCCTATGATATTTCCTGACTTATCATTGCCAAAAGTAACATTACCAACTTTCTTTTCATCAAGAGTAATGACCTTACTTTTGTCTCCTGTCATGTGTTTAGAGCAGCCACTGTCCAAATACCACTGGCTTTTCAGATCTTGAGCAGTTAGAGCCAGGTCACACTTATTCTCCTTCTTTTTCCACTGGAGGCATCCTTCTGTTTGATATCTTTTGTGAGGCGATGAATTGCATCCTTTTAGAGGACATTTGGAAGGCATATGTCCATCTTGATTGCACATAAAGCATTTGATCATAGTTTTTGCAGAATTGTGAGTATGAGCAGACTTTCTTTGATTCATAAACGTCCTTGAAGTGTTGAAAATCAATCTTTGTCCATACTTTCTACACTCAATGATTTTATGGCCAAATTATTTACAATAAAAACAGTAACCATAGAAGCAACTTGCATACCTGATGTGAGGTTGTTTTCTCCAGTTGTTTATTTGAGACAGTCTCTTTGCTGTTTGCATCTTTAGCTGGTTTGAATTACTCCTCCTTGCATGACAGTAGGCAGCAATGTGTCCAAGCTTGTGGCAGACATAGCAGGTGGCATTCTTCATTGGTGGGAAGGATCTCCTTTGATGGTTTGTAAATTTGACAAACTCAGGATTATATGAACCTTTTTCTGTTGTCTGAGTATTTCTTTCATTCTTTGTTATTCGAGGATTCTTCTGGGTTCTGTCTTCCTCCTTACATGCTTCTTCTTTTGTAGGAATTATTTGAGGTGCTTCATCAGCCTTCTTTTCTTTCACAAAAATTATATTTTTGTTTTCTTTTTCTTTGCCTTTACTTGATTCTCCTTCATAGCCTATCCCAGTTTTTATTAGAGGAGATCTTTGAGCATCCAAGATTTCATTCAACTTACCAGAGCTTGTCATTTGAGAAGGGTATATAGACACTTTCTGTTGGGCACTTCCTAATTTCTTCCTCATACATACAATTTCTTCTTCCAGCTTCTCTTGTTCTCGAGTTTTATCCTTGATTTGTTGAAGTAACATATCTTCAATCTTCTTGGCTTCTTCAAGCTTTACCTTCAGCTGCATGAGGACTTCTGAATTTTGTTCTTCTTTCACACATTTGAGGAGAATCTCTTTTTGTTTTCTGCATTTTATTTTGAGTCTGTCAATCTCCTCCAGAGCACTTCTTAGCTCCCCCTCAAGGTCGACTTCCACATATTCTTCTTCTTCTTACAAGAGTCCTTCAAGATCTTCTATGGCCATCAGCAAAAATTCAGAGGTTGCTTCTTCTCTTGAGGATTCATCTGAGTCTTCAGATGTACTGCTGTCTTGTTGAGCATAGAAGGATTTTCTGCTAAATTTCTTTCCTTTCTGCCAGTTTTTTGATGGATTTTTCTCTGATTCTTGAGCCTGATTCCTTAGTTTCTTGTGAGGACACTTAGCAGCATAATGTCCAACTCTTCCACAGTTAAAGCATTTGAAGGGTAGTTTGCCTTTGTATCTACCTGAGCCTCTATCTAGTTTCTTGACAAATTTAGCCTCTTCTTCATCAGAGCAAGAACATATGTCTTCCTTTTCTTCTTTCTTCTTTTCTGTTTTAAAAGCTGCCTCCCTCGTACTTGGTTTCTTCTGTGGAAGCCTCATCTCATATGCTGTTAGATTTCCAAGTAGTTGGTTCATGGTCAAGGTCTCCCAATCGGCTATTTCTTCTATAGCAGACACCTTGGGATTAAATCTGGATGGAAGAGATCTTAGAATATTTTGAACAATTATACTTTCTGGCATGGTTTCTCCAAGAGCTTTCATATTATTAACAATTTTTGCAACTTTTAAGAAGAAGCTTCCAACCTCTTCATCATCATTCATTTTTAAATTTTCAAACTGGGCTCTATATACTTGAAGTTTGGCAGTATTTACCTTTTTATTTCCCTCATGGATATTCTCTAGAGTATCCCACATATATTTGGCAGTCTTGCTGTGCATTAATTTAATAAACTCAGCTTCACATAGTCCATTTAAGATTGCATTCATTGCTTTTGCATTAGCTACAAAGTTTTGTTTAGCTTCTTTCTCTGAATCAGTTGACTTTGTGGAGTATCCAAATTCCACAACATCCCAAACTTCTAATCCTAAAGACATTATGTATGCTCTCATCCTGATTTTCCAGAAGGCATAATTAGCACCAGTGAAGAAAGGTGCTTTATTGGTTGAGCTTCCTTCTTGACTAGCCATCTAGGGGACTTAGGATCTCCTTTCAGTTGTTAGACTGATACACAAGGAACTGCTCTGATACCAATTGTTGAACCTTTAATTAAACTGAGAGAGGGGGAGGGGGGGTGAATCAGTTTAATACATTCTTGATCTTTTAAAACTTTTCATTAAACTTATTGACATCTTCATTTCATATCCAATTTAATGTGTGAGTAATCGTAGAATGTAAGCAGCAAGTATTAGTTTAATATAGCAGTAGACTTAATATGAGAACA
Organism: Pinus albicaulis; assembly: GCA_034641835.2. NCBI lineage: Eukaryota > Viridiplantae > Streptophyta > Pinopsida > Pinales > Pinaceae > Pinus > Pinus albicaulis. Next base: position 873,615,240 of record CM076569.1, on the reverse strand, counting down.
ACAGGTATTAAGCAGATGATACATATCAGATCAATACATAAATATCATGCACGGAGACACCAGATATAAGTGGAAACCTATAAAGGGAGAAAACCACATCTTATTATTGTTGTGATGCAAAGCCAAGCTCCAACTCCTTCTCACCACTGTTTTTCTGCAGGCACCAACCTACAAGAGGCTCCTACCTCAATTCTGCAAGCTACAACTTGCAAGGAAGCACCAACTCCCTTCAATTTATCAAACTGAATGTTTGCTGATTTACTTCAGATATCAGCTCTGTTCTGTAGCTTCTCTTTCTGCTCTCCTTCTCTTAATCTTCTCTGCCTTATTCTTCTATATTCTACATTCTCAATATTTGCTCTCTCTCACTCTCTCACCTCACTTTGTGCATATCAATGTGATATTATATATAGAGTTCATTACATGACTCTTTACATTCCTCAGGGAATTTGAAGTGAGTAGTCCTGACTTTTTGCCTTCTGCCTTTTCATTTATCCAACTCATTTTAAAATTATAGCAATATGTACAAATTTCCATGCTACAGTGGGATTTTGTCTTTTCTTTAGGATACTTGCCTTTGCATCACAAACAATAAAAAATAATTACATCATTTACATTCACATTCTTAATTACATATTTCAATATCACTCAGCTCCTCTTCTGAACTTTGGATTTACTGGATTTTGTCTTTTTCTACTGCAGTTAAGAAGCTGTTCTGCATCTTCTTTGTTTACTGTCATCTGTACATTTCACCTGTTCACTGATCTTTTGAATCCATGTATTTTTCTTGTTCACAAACTTTCATCTCTGTGTTTAATCACCTGTTCACTATCCCAGTGTATATAATATCTGCAATTCGTTCACACAGATAACCCGTCATTCGCATATTTAAACTATATTGTAATTGATCAAATGTCAAGACCCGTGGTAATATGTTATATATTTATGAGTTTCAACTCTATTGTCGAACATTATAACCAAGGTTGTCGCCTTATATTAATAACCCGAATGCATTACACATATCTCCGACTTATGTATTATCTCCGAACCTTGGAAACGTGGTTATAACTCTTTTAACATATTCCGTTGAACCTTATATTAAGACTATAATACATCGAAAAACATAAATAAACCAATTCATTTTGTATGACTCCGCCCCGGACCCACAATACAGTCAAAGACCAGTCAAACGTGCCCACTGTACCTGGCTTAATCTCCGGACTCCTTTATTAACCTTCGTGCGGGTTCAACAAGCGATCACCGTTAGATGTCAGCCCACCAGATCGACGACTCCTATCTATTTCGCTCAGTGTCCTGGTACGATAGTTAATGCGCGAAGGCGCACGTTAAATGACGGTTTTGGTATGTCGGTCGAGGACACGTGTTGATCAATCAATGGAATCGCTGCTCCTCTGGGCAATACCACTTATGGTCGATAAGCGGTGCGATGAAATCTACTTACAACTTTTACTGTTCACGCTAAACCACTTCACTGTTCCTCTTGCAAGGTTCCGTTCTCCACTCCAGGTTCCGATCCAACGTTTTACTCCGGGTTCTGTTCTCCAACGATTTCAATTATATATATATATATATATATATATATATATATATATATTTGTTACTATTATGTTTGCGCCTTCATTCATACTGCGTATTTCAACACGGTTTGTTGTTATAAACGGTTCTTTTATATTCTGATGCAAAGTTCCACCATACATAACATGGTTTCGTTTATTCTTATGCAAAGGTTTATTATGCATTTCTTATAAATACTCTGCTACAGGGTCTCATTCATACGGAATTCTCGTCACAGGGTTTGTATATCCTCCCCACAAGCGCATACAGTTTGGACTCTGGAGCACGGAGCATCCAGTTAGACTTCTATTCAGATTACTAAAGACAGAGGCGAAGCCTTTCATCAGGAACACATTCTCATTACTGAACATACAGCCAGATCTTCAAGGATTTTTTCTTCATTTTTCTGTAGAACTCCACAAAACCCTCACCACAGAGTTTATTTATTCAACACACCAAGGATACACATATGCAATTAAGTCATTAATGCATAGATGGTTATATATCATAGCTCTTTCACATAGAATTCTTGTATCAACAATATCCATATAATACTGAAACCAATCCTTCTTCATACACAACTTAGTTTTCTTACACAACTGCCTCTGCTTCATGTTTGTTATTTTGTATTCATTTCCTCTTTGCTACCTCCATTGACTGTCTTTGTCTCCTTGTAACTGTTCCTGTTTTTGCATCTGCTACCTCCTTTGCCATCAATGACAATCATTTCCAAAAGATTGTTCATGTACTTGCTTACAAATCCCACTGCATGTGCAATATCAGGCCTTATGCAGACTATTGCATACATTAAGCTTCCAACTGCTGATGCATATGGAACTTTAGACATATAATCCATTTCTTCTTGGGTCTCTGGGCACACCTCCTTACTAAGTTTGAATGGCTAGAAAAATATGTACTAACTGGTTTTGCATTCTGCATATTAAATCTTTTCAACACCTTTTGTATGTACTCATTCTGAGATAGTGTTAATTTGCGATTTTTCCTGTCTCTAGTTATTCTCATACCAAGGATTTGTTTTGCAGCTCCCAAATCCTTCATTGCAAATGAATTTGCCAATTTTCTTTTGAGCACATTTATTTCTTGCATCTTATACCCTGCAACAAGCAAGTCATCTACATACAATAACAAAATAATATAGCTGCCATCATTTTGCTTTTTCAGATAAACAAAATGATCAAAGTGACATCTAGTATAACCTTGTTCCGACATAAACTTGTCAAATTTTATATACCACTGCCTTGGAGCCTGTTTTAAGTCATACAAGCTCTTCTTTAACCTGCACACTAATTTTTCTTTCCCTTTGACCTCATATCCTTCTGGTTGCTGCATATAGATCTCTTCCTCTGAATCTCCATGGAGAAATGCTGTCTTTACATCTAACTGTTCAAGATGTAAATCTTCTGTTGCTTCAAGAATTAAAATAGTTATGATTGAAATCATATTAACAATAGGAGAAAATATTTCATCAAAATCAATACCTTTCTTCTGTGCAAACCCCTTCACCACAAGTCTAGCTTTGTACCTCTGTTTTCCTCCATCTTCTTCCTTCAGCCTATAAACCCATTTATTCTGCAATGTAGTTTTACCCGTAGGCAACCTGAATAAGTCCCAATTCTGGTTATGCATTAGGGAGTCCATCTCTTCTTCCATGGATAGCTCCCACTTCTTCCTTCTTTAAACCTGCATTGCTTCTTCATAAAATTCGGGTTCACCAGAATCAGTCAACAATAAATAATATAATGAAGGAGAGTATCGTTCAGGGGGTCTACTTATCCTGGTAGATCTTCTAACATCACTTTCAGGTGTTTGAGGTGCTTGTTGCCGTTGTGGTGGTTGCTGTTGTTGTGGTTGTTTATTATTATTATTTTCAGGCACCTTTACTTTTTTAGTGATCTCATCAAGAACTGTGTATTCTTTGTTTTATTTTTCCTGTTTCTTTTCCTGCAACTGATTCTTATACAAGACATTTTCATTGAATATTACATATCTGCTCCTAATTATTTTGTGATTTTCATAATCATATAAGAGATAACCAAAATCATTAACACCATATCCAATAAAGGTACATTTCTTTGATTTTGCCTCAAGCTTTGTTCTATTTTCTTTATTAATATGGAAAAAGGCCTCACAACCAAAAGGATTTAAAAAATAGTAGTTTACCTTTTTACCTGTCCATGCTTCCTCTGGAATACCACCATCCAAGGAACTTGAAGGCCCTCTATTTATTAGATAGACAACAATATCTACAATATTTGCCCAAAATTGTAAAGGCAATCCTGCATGCAATCTCATGTACCTTGCATGCTCCATGATTGTTCTGATCATCCTTTCTGACACACCGTTTTCTTTTGGTGTTCTTGGAACTGTCTTCTCTCTGCGAATTCCATGCTCTAAAAAGTGCCTATCAAACTCTTTGCTACAATATTCATGTCCATCATTTGATCTGAGAAACCTAAAATTATTTTCTGTCTCAATCTCAACCAAAGCTTTCCATTTCTTGAAAGTGTCAAATACATCAGATTTATTATGAATATAATAAATCCAAGTTTTATAGTTGCATCATCAATAAAAGTAACACAATAACGAGAGCCACAAAGAGATGATACTTGAGCAGGTCCCCATACATCTGTATGCACAAGCTCTAATTTTTCGCTCTTCTTTTATTTCCCAACTCTGAGAAACCTGACTCTTCTATTTCTATAAATGAAATTCTCACAGAAATCCAAATCAACATTCTTCAAACCTGACAAAAAATTTCTTGAGTGAAGAATCTCATCCCCTTCTCACTCATGTGTCCGAGCCTATGATGCCATAATACTGCATCTGCTCCTTTGGAAGTTAAAGCATTAAAAGAGTTAGAAATACCATTGCATAAATACAATGTACCAACCTTTTCACCTTTTGCTATTACCAGGGCTCCTTTAGTGACCTTCCAAGTTTTATCTATGAAATTTGTCACACAACCTTCACCGCCTAACTGCCCTGTTGAAATTAGATTTTTCTTCATATCTGCAACATGCCTTACCTCCTTTAATAGCCATTGGTTTCTCACCAGAGCTTTTCCATCGCATTTCCTCGCTAAGGATAGCACCAACAACATCATCAAACTTTAAAGTAATAGATCCAGAGACAGAGTTACTAATGGCCATAACTAAACCATTTCAACTTTCTGGCAATGAGCACAAGAATAACAAAGCTCTAACTTCATCATCAAAGTTTACCCCTACAGAACTTAACTGACTGGTAGCTGTATTAAAATCATTTAAATGGTCTGCAACAGATCCACCTTCTGAAATCTTCATATTAAATAAACATTTCATAAGAAATACCTTGTTTTAGACCGAGGGTTTTTCATATAGTTTCGCCAATGCCTTAATCAAACCCTCTGTTTTTGTTTCCTTCGAAATATTGAAGGCTACCGACGCCGCGAGGCACAACCGTACTATTCCGAGTGCCTTTCTATCGAGAATCTCCCATTCTGCATCTGTCATAGCCGTTGGCTTCTTTGTTTTTCCGCTCAATGGTAGGTATGAATATTTCTGATACAGATAATCTTCCATCTACATATTCCACAGTGGGAAGTTTTGGTCGTGAAATTTATGGACCCTAAACTTACCATCTTCCGCCATTGCTCCCACTCAAACCAGGAACCCTTCTTTCCTGTGAGATTATCAGCCAAATAGACCTTCGGATCTGATACCAGTTGTTAAAAAATTATATATTACAAAGCAATGCAATACATAATATATGCGGAAAACACAAGAACACAAAATGCATAAAACCAGAGAGACACAGATATACGTGGTTCACCTAGTTTAGGCTATGTCCACCCTGAACAACTAGTCCTTCCTTTCTATTATCCAGCAAAATGAAGAGACACAACCTACAACAGATCCGCTGTATTATCCTTTGTTCTCTCTCATAGTCTCCCTATCTGTTTCTCGCTCTGAGAATACACATACAATACACAGCCGCAATACAATACCCTCATGCAAAGCGAGGGGTTTCCTTCTAGGGAAAAAAACCCTAAACTAAACATAACTTCTACCGTCAGATCATCCACCTAATGAATGACCCAGATTGACTAGAAATTACTGTACTTTTACAAGGCAATTTTACATCTGTTTTTAGCTTCGGGGGTGCTACCACCGAAACCCCTTGCCAGGGGGGGGGGCTCCATAAAGTCGCAGCCGGCCCCCCCAGGCAACGTTTAATTACGAGCGGTATTGTCACCCCATTAAGGTACAGGGGTCCAACACTGTGATACAAAATAAACAAGATAATCAGGCTCCACACCCAATAGTGATAATGTCTGCCACATGTTCTCCTGTTGCAGTGTACTGCAACTGTACCACTCCCTGCTGGACATAGTCTCTGATGAAGTGACACTTGATATCAATGTGATTAGACTGATCATTAAACACAATATTTTTAGAGAGATTTATGTAACTCTGATTATCACACAAAACACTGTTCACTTCCATTTTCTCCTTCAATAGGTTCAAAAGCAGTTTTCAAAGCCATATCGACTCACACGAAGTTGTGCTAGCTGCCATATATTTAGCCTCTGGCCAGCTTAGTGCCATGGATTTTTGTTTCCTGCTCCACTAGGAAGTCATTCTTGATCCCAGACTGAAACAACACCCACTGGTACTCTTCCGATCTCCTGGACTCCCGGCCCAATATCCATTGTTGGACCCACTCAACCTGATATCACTGCCACTGGTGTGCTTGAATGCAAGATCGACTGTTCCTTGAAGGTACCTGAGAACATGCTTGGATGCTGCCCAATGAGCCCTATTAGGTTCCACCATGAACTAACTAAGGGTATTTACTGCATAACATATGTCTGGCATAGTGTTTACCAAACACATCAAAGATCCTATGAGCTGCCTATACAGATTAGGGTTAGCCTCATCATCCTTAGACGTGTTAATTTTCTTCCAGTTGGTGATCATTGGAGTCTTTATGGGTCTACAATCCTCCATCTAAAATCCCTTTAGAATATATGTATTATATCTTCCTTGACCAAGAAAGATCTCCCCTTTCTATTGCCAAACTTCCAACCTTAGAAAATAGCGCATCAACCCTAGATCCTTCATGTCGAATTCCGTAGCCAAATTCTCCTTGCAGCCTTTGATGAGCTGTGATGATATTAATAGAAATATATCATCTACATATAAAATCAATATCAGGGGCTCACTCCCTACCCTTAGATAGTAGATATTAGGATCTGCGTCAGTCTTGACAAATCCCATCTTCTGTAAGTAGCTGTAAATTTGACCATACCAAGCTCTAGGAGCTTGCTTCAGTCCATACAATGCTTTCTTAAGCTTGCACACATGAGTATTATGATCATGCATCTCGAATCCTTCTTATTGTTCAATATAAATCTCCTCTTCTATCACCCCATTCAGGAACCCAGTCTTGACGTCCATCTGGTGAATTTCCCATCCCATCTGCACTGCAAGGGATATTACAGATCTAATGGAGGTATATCTAGCTACTGGGGTGAAGGTTTCTTCATAATATATCCTTCCTTTTGAGCATACCCCTTAGCCACAAACCCGGCTTTAAATTTCTCAATGTTTCCATTTTCAATATACTTAATCTTGTAGATCCCCCTTGAACCAACAACTGATCTCTCCTGAGGTCTGGGGACCACCTCCCAGACATCATTTGTCATGATGGAACTGTACTCTTCCACCATCGCATCTATGCATACTTGGTGCTGAGCTACTTCCCAGAAAATAGAAGGTTCCCCAACCTGTGCAACCAAGGCTTGGTATCTCTCAGGATGCTTATGCCGACTCTTCACATCTCGCGGGGCTCCGAAAAAGTCTTCTGCTTCCTTCAAATTTTTTCGTAGTTTCGTGCTCATTCTCCCACTGGTAGTGGGCGTATTTACCTGCTCTCCCTCCAAAAATTCCTTGGGAGAAGTGTCCCTTGGATCCCCATGCCTTGGAGAGCCAGAATTATCTACCATAGTTTGTTGAGATTGAACCAACAGATCCTCCTTAGACTGCGTAGCAGAAGGAAACTCACGGGATCTTTTGAAGGCTCTCTCCTCCATGAATTTCAAATCCCTCTGCACTACATTTTCCTGCTCTCTGGAATGTAGATTCGATATGCATTTGAATTCTCATTGTATCCTACTAGATACCCATTTTCCGTAGTCATGTCCAACTTCTTCCTCTTCTCACTGGGCACATGACAATATGTTGTATTGCCAAAGATCCTAAAGTGACTCACCTCATGCTTGCTGCGAGTGAAGACACTTTATGGCATAATATTTCCCATTACATTGTGAGGAATCATGTTCTGAACATAGAAAACTATAACTACTAGCTTATTCCCACAGAAATTTGGGCATGTCTTGATCATACAACATCGCCCTTGCAACCTCAACAATAGTCCTGTTTTTCCTTTCTGCGACGCCATTCTGCTCTCGATTATATGGAGCAGTCCAATCTCTTTTGATACCTTCCTTTGCATAGAAACTGGTGAATTCCTTGTTTGTGTATTCACCACCATTGTTTGAACGCAACACCTTGATCCGCTTTCCTGTCAGATTTTCTACCAGAGCTTTAAACTCTTTAAATCGACTGAAGACTTTTTCCTTGGTCCTCAGAAAGTAGATTTAGGTTTTTCTGGAATGGGCATCAATAAAGGTGACGAAATTCTCGGCTCCACTAAGAGCTCTAGTGGAAATTGGCTTGAATATATTCGGGTGTATCAAGTCCAATACAATCTTAGCCCTATTTCTGCTTCTTTGATATGGTGCCTTGGCATATTTACCCAATACGCGCCCTCTGCAGACATCGTCCTGCTTGGTGCTGAATTATAGAACTCCCACGAAAATTTTCTTAAGAATATTTAATGCCCCGTGATACAAATGTCACATTCTTCTATGCCATAGTTCATTCAGTTCTGTTTCATCAATGTTGTCTATTAGTGACATTGGGGATTCGAGCTGCAACTTATAAAGTTTTTTTCTCCTTACTCCGATTTGTGCTTTATTATTTCAACTGGGGTGTTTGACATAAATTTTTTTACCAATGAAGTAAGCGTCATAACCTTTGTTTTGAAGTTGAGACACTGAGAGAAATTTCATACCCAGCCCAGGCACATGTAGTACATTAGTGGCTCGAAGCTTATTTCCATCCTCGGTTTGAAATACTACGGTACCTCTTCCAATAGGGGTACATTTTTCTTTATTACCCATGGTAATTTTAAAGTTCATTTGATCCTCTCGGTAGTCGGAAAAAAATTCCCATACTCCTTTCATATGAGTAGAATATCTAGTGTTAATGTACCATACCTCAGGAGAAGCAGAGCTTGACACACAAGAAAACTCTGGGATGCCAGAACATAAACATCGTGATCCATTTGTTCTGTCATGCTTCTCTTCCTTTCTGGAGAACTGCGTGAACCCCTCTGAGTTGCTACAACAATGTTAGATTTCTTTTCACTTGTCGATTCTCCATTCCTGTTACTCATCTCTGGCTCTGATACCATGTGAAAATTTCCATCTGGAAATCTAAAGTTGCAAAGATAGATTTATTTCTCCTACTTATTATTCCAATAATTTATTTACAAAAATATATCTGTAAAATTCTAAATAAATACTACTGCAACATTCACAATTATATATGTAGAGAAGTAAACAATAAGGAACATAAGCACAAGAACCCACATGTAAAAAAATATTTTTGGACAATTGTCCCCGGAAAAAATCAATGAGGGAAAACCGGTGCAACATATGAGGGTTTTATTATTATTATTCAGAAAATGAATATTTACAAGGAATACACTGGTAGATATAATTAGAAAACACCTGATATAAAATTATCGGTCCTTCTCGACAATTTCCTGACACCTAGAAGAGACTCTTCTTTCCTCTGCGTGTTTCTTTATGTAGTCTCTACGCTAGACTGCATCACTCTGCTTCGGCTTTGCGCGGGTTCACTGCACTGCAGCTCTGTGCTACCTACTGTAACCCTCTGCATCCCTTTATCCTCAAGATCAGTCACTATTTCCTCCCTCCTCCTTCTGCTTCTGCAACTCTCCCAATGAAATATAATTCTATTTTTTCATAATCTATCTCCTTCGGGTACTGAGTGTATGCCCGAATTATTTTCCAAATGACCCTCAAGCCTTCTTGTATAATCTTCTCATTAATGAATCAACATCCTAGATTATAAGTTTAATCAATAGCTCAGATTAAAAATTGACTTGATCTTCGTTCTCTAGAAGATTCACACTCTATCTTATTAATACCCTTTAATTATTTAATTTCCCTAAGTTTAGACTTAGGGTCTCCATTAAAATATTTAATTATTTTCATAAGACATGAATCGAGTGGAATTTCCACAAATGATTTTTGTGTTCTTTGGAATACTGATGTCCAAGCCTCCTCACAATGTTTGAGACTTATAACATTTTCTGATGCTACAAAAATCAATAGATCACATATTTGTCCAACACTAAGCAGATTGTGATTCATATTTTCAACAAACAACACATCTTTTTCTAATGCATTCTTACTTCCAAGTGTGACTATACCTACTCCTATGACGTTTGAATACTTGTCATTTCCAAAAGATGCTTTTCCATCCTTCTTTTCCTTCAAGGATATGAACTTATTCCTATCTCTAGTCATATGAGTTGAGAAACCACTATCAACATACCAAATGTTTCTGTTGCATTGAGCCTTGAGAGTGATATCACGTTTTTAAATCTTCTTTTTCTATATTTTTTTCATTATGATTTTGTGATAATTCCTTTGAAGCAATTCCAAGTCTGCAATCTTTAGCCAGGTGTCAAAAATTATTACATTTGTAACATTCAACATTATCTCTCAAATGATCAAATATTTTAATATTTTGCTGAGTTCCGGAATATTCATTTCTGAAATATCTCCTGAAACTGTATTTATTCCAAACATGTGTGTGAACATTCTTTAGATCTATGTCCAAACCTTCCACATGAATAAAAATGACCATAGAAGATAGGTTGATACTTGGGAGGAAATATTCTTCAAGGAATTGTCTTCCATGGTTCTTCATGCGAGTCCTAATCTCTTGAGTTAGCTGGGAGGTCTACCTGCTCGTTAGATTTTTCATATCCATCTTCTTTTGTTGTCATAGAAGGACTTGGATCCTTTGCATATTTTTCTTTGTAACCAAGACTAGTCTTGTCATTGTTTGATCACTGATTTTTGATGATTTCTTCCGATGCCTTGGAGCTGTTGGTGTAGTTTTGAATATTTTTTCCATTTTTTACTTGGCTTTGTAGAGAAACTATTTCAGTTTCCAATGCTTCTCTTTCCTTGTTGCTTTCATTTAATTCTTCCTTGAGCGATTCTTCAACTCGTTTTATTCTTCAACCTTGATTTTAAGATTTAGGACACGTTCCCTTTCTATCTTTAATTCGTCTTCAAGAGTGTTTACATGCTTCTTCTCAACCTTGAGCTCTTTGATAACCCTGATCACTTCGTTTTGAAATTCAACCTCGATCATCTCTTCTTCTTTGTCTCCTTCTTCGTCAGGTGCTTCTTTCTAATTATGATTGGCCATAAACAATACTCTTCTGTTGATTTCTTCTTCGTTACCATTGTCTTCATTAGATGAGGAGCTATATTCTTCGGAGAAGAAACTCTTCTTAAACCATTTCTTCTTGCCTTTCTTGTTGACTTTCCTTAGAACTACAAGTTTTCGCTTTTGGAGTATGCTTGTCCTTACAAGTCTTCTTGGATGCGGTGAATGCTATTTCTAGGTGAGATGTGTCGTCCTCTTCTTCAATCCTAATTTCATATGTTGTAAGCACTCCATGAAATTAATATTTACTAAGATTGGTTAGATTGGAACTATATTCCAAGACAAATACCTTTGGGTTGAACCTCGCCAACAAGGTTCTAAGTATATTTCAGACAAAAATTTCCGTGTTGACAGGTTCTCCCAAGCCTTCCAATGCATTTTTTATTTCATCAACACGTTGTAAGTATGCATCAATATTTTCATCTTCCTTCATTTTGAGTTGCTCAAATTTTTCACTGTAAATTTGAAACTTTGTTTCTTTCACATTTGAGTCACCTACATATATATTCTCAGGCTTGGCCCATACTTCTTTATCATTTTTGAAACTCAGTACCTTAAGATAGACAGATTCGAAAATCCCATTGATAATGAGATTTTTAGCCTTTGCATCATATACCATATTTTTCTTACCTTGTTTATCCTGGGTTGTTGTAAAGCCTTTTTCAATGATTTCCCATACTTTTTATCCTTGCACTAGCAAATGAACCTACATTCTTCCACTCCAAAGTGCGTAGTTATTTCCATTGAAAAGAGGAACTCTATTCTTAGTATACTCCATGATATCCTTCCAGTTGTTACACTACTATTGAAGGAACCAAGCTCTAATACCAATTATTGGAAATACTGAGAGGGGGGGTGAATCAGTATTTCTTATCAATTAGAAATTTTAAATCTTTTCAGAGCATTAGTTAATCTTCAATTATTCTTGATGTTTATCCAATAACAACAGTAAACAATATAACACAATAGGCACACGAATTTTAGGTGGAAAAATCCCTCTGGGTTAAAAACAACTGAACACTTTTCTAATAAATTATTTAATATTCAGCCCCAAATGAAATGAAAGGTACAAATTCTTAGAATTACAGAAAACAATTCTTCTCCAACTCCCACTAGAAGGACGCCCCAATGCCCTAGTTTCTTCAGTAGTCAACTGAATGGATGTCCCGACATCCGAGACCGACCTACCACCCTGAAGTGTTCACATGATCCAACTTGTAGGTGAATTCATGCACCAACATAACACCTCCCTGACACCCAATAATGATAAAAAATAAGACAAGAGTGTGGACTCCTATACCAGGGAAAATTTTCCACGATACAATATGATTCACAATGATTTTCTTGAACTAGAACAATCACCCAATCACACTATGACATGCAAGCCAACCATAACATTATCCAACAAAGAAAATTATACCTCCCAACAATGCCTCTCCAACTTTAGGCAGATTGACTCTTTTACAATTTTACAATGATGATTTTTACAATACTGAATTTTGTCACGACCTGATACTTGACTAACACTGCTTCTTGGAACACTAGCAGTTGTTGAGATATTGTTGTGCTTGCTTCAAGTGATGGTAATTTGGTGTTGCATTGTCCTTCTAGTATGTGTCTAAGTTGTCCTATTATTTCCTCCTTCTTGCACATAAATTAATGAACAAGACCCAAACCAATATACAAAAAAAATAATTACACTGTCATGAAAACCATATGTCAAAGAAATATTCAAAATTCAAATGTAAATAAGTTCAACATTTATGAACAAAACCCAATCAAACATACACACAAAATACTTATAGTGTCCTGTAAAAACACATGTTAGATATGATATTCAAATTAAAATTCAAACATTAATCATACATACCTTGTTGTAGCAGACTTACCCTTGACTGTTGATGTGTTGTCCTTACTGCAGTGATCCTTGAATGCATAATTTTTCTTGCCTTCTAGAAGCTCGATATTGAATCTGAGTATATATGTAATTTTAGATCTTCAAGGTCTAAAATTGCGCTCTGTGGCAGCCCTCTAAGTCCTCATTCCAACCCCACAGGTTTGATCAATATTGGATTGTTCAAGAAATAGTTATGCCCAATCTCCTATGATGGCCCGATTATAGACTGGTTCAGTAAAGAGAAATTGTAAGAAGTTTCACATGTCAATGTTTCAACCTTTGGTCATAAAAATGATACCCAAAAAACTACAGTCCATCCTATTTATATCACTTTTTGCGAAATTTGAATCCAATGCTCAAAGAGAAAGTTATGGCGATTTTCCCAAGGTCACCTGTTTGACATGAAATTCGGGAATGTGAAAAAACCCTAACTTCCTCAGATCATATCTCCGAAAATATAGCGAACAAATGTCTCAAATTCAATCACGCGCTTCATCAAGATTTCAGCTCAAATGGGTTTTTTCAGCATCTGAAGCTTTGCAGAAAAAAGTTATAGCAAAAATGCCACGATGACCTGATTTAAGTAGTGAAATGGTTAAATGAGGAGGATATGAGGGTCAACATTTATATAAATTATTAGGTTGAGAGGGTCTTCAACAAGTGAACATTGGAGGGATTTTAGGAGCTTCAAAAATTATTAATTATTGACTATTCAATTACCACAACCAATTATTAGTGTCATGCCACAACCCCATGAGGTTTTAGCCCACTAACTGGGGTTACTAACTTCAAACACGAATATCTCTCAAACCGTGAAGAATTACGTGTCGTGCCATATATCAATGGAAACATATCAACAAGAAAAACCCATCCAAAATATCCTTGACTCAGAATAGAGAATTTTTTCAAGTCAAAATTCCCATGCAAGATCGGGGTAGCCCCTGGTGCTGCTTGGGTTCACATCAATGACAACCATTGATCAAGTAAATTTTCTTCGATGGCTTAGGGTGATTGAATTTAACCATAAAGGTATCTAGTTGGGGGAAATTATTAGGATGTTGAGGTGTGCCTATATGGGATTTAATTAATGTAAGGTTTTGGTTAATATTAGTGCAAGACACTTGGAAGGTGTTGTCCACCATAAAAAAATACTTTTCGAGGTAAGTAATACAGTTGGTATATTTTTGGTTGTGGGTTTCCATTTGAAGAATAATAAGTAATGCGCTTGGAGGGTTGGGTTGGAGATCATGGAGTAGGGGAATGAGGAAAGTGGGTCCACACAAAAGGGATTAATGTATCGTTCTTGAGTAGGGAAAATACTTGAGAAGTAACAAGGCGGTTGGGTCCATAAAAAATGGTTTAATAAAGAGGGGCACCACTATGATTATCATGACATAAGGATTAACTTAAAATAGGTCTCAAATAAGGGTTTTGTTGGGTCCAATTTATACTTCGATCGAGTTATACTATGAACTTTGTAATACCACATCGACAAAATGCCCAAATTTTGGATATTAACAAATGTGTAGGAACTTTGGAGCTAGATGTAGTAAACATGGTTTTGAGGAATTGAAGCAGTAAATATTAGGATTCAAAAGTTTTTATGGACAAGGGGTTTCCATATTCTATAACTCTCTAACATTATTATGGGGTATAACAATAATACTCGGCCTAATTTCTTAGGGCTCTAATTAAGGAGGTTTTATTGTACCCTTATCCATACTACTTGATTACCCAGATACATGAAAGTACTACTTTTCGCGAGTGTTGGTACTGGTACCACTATAGCAATAAGGTATTTGAGTGAATGATCTAGGGCTAGTTGTTTGTGATTGATTGTTCTATTTATTTTTTGCCACAAATTTATTGTGAAAAGTTAAAAATACTAGTTTATTTATTTTAAAAGTTTAGAAAAATTATGTATTGGTTAAATAAATTTTTTTGGTACAATTTAATTATTGTGTGAAATAGATAATACCTGGTATTTAGAAGTTACATAGTGAAGGGGAGTTTTTTATTTGATTATTGACCACTTGAACAGGATGAATGGCTTCAAGCCAAGTTTTGGGGTGAGCGATTAAGACATGAGCATAGATGTCATCCTTGAGACCACTTATAAAGCAGTCATGAAAGAAAGTGTTGGATAGACCTTCAACGTAGAAAGCTAGTTGCTCAAAGGGTGCAATGTATTCTTCCATTGTAGTTGACTATTAAAGCTTTGTAAAATGGCCAAAGTGATGAGTTTCAATGTCAAAACACTCATTACAGAGGAAATTTATGCCTAAAAGTGTCATTGTAAGGAAAAATCAAGAAATTAATAAAAAATGTCATGTAGACAATTTTTTAATATTACTTTAGTTTTATCTATGTTCCATGATATTTATTAGCACACGGTTTAATAAAAAAAATTAATATATTATTTCTAACATTTTATTTTATCAAATCCCTTAATATATGCCACTTTTATCAAAATAAATGTCTATATATATTATATTTAAATTTCACTGTCTATATTTATATTTTATATTTACTTGTCTATAAATATTTTATATTTAACTATTTTTTTGTTGTTTTTTTAAAGACATTGTCCAGTGAAGCCACAATTTTGCTTGCAATATATTTTTTTGGCCAGGGTCCAGTAATTTGTTCTCTCTGGAATACACTTTTTAACTATTTAACTATTTTAAATTTAATTACATTTAATTATTTAACTATTTTATATTTAACTATATATTCTATATCTTTGGTTGGAATCTGGTAATTTTCCTTTTTTGGAATACATTATTTAAATATTTTATATTTAACTATATATTTTATACTTATAGCTGAAATCTGTTAGTTTGTCCTTTCTGTGGCATAGTCTAACTTATAGACGAAATGACCTTTTTAACGATATTTTTCTAGTTAATTTTAATCACAATTCGACAAAGATTTTTAAAAAATTGAGTTTAAATTGTTTAATTTGCATAATTTGAGTGCCCTAGGGGTTTTTTAGGGTGTTGAATCCATTTATGCATTCAAAAATGTATTTTAAACAACACAAAGTTTTGAAATTGTATTGTTGAATTTTGGTGAAAAAGGCTATTTCATCTATAAGTTTGACTACACCCTTTCTGGTTAACTATTTAACTATTCTATATTTTATATTTAACTTCTATTTAACTATTTTACATTTGTTTGAAAATCAGAAAGGAAAAAATATTTTCTCTTATTGATAATTACTTGTGATTTCCTTGAGTTATTATTATCTTTCTTATATTCATCTTTTATCTTAGTTCATCAAACAATTACTAAAACCAAAATATGAAGATCAAGGACACTAGATGTAGGCACACAACTAGGGAAAAACCCAGTCAAGAACTCTCCCTTCAGTAATTCAAATGATATAGACCAAGACCCTAGACCAACATACCTTCCTCCTCAACCAAGTCAACCTTTTAATGAGATACAATAAAATCTTGAAATTATATTGCTGAATTGTAGTGAAAAAATCTATTTCGTCTATAAGTTAGACTACACCCTTTCTAGTTAACTATTTAACTATTTAACTATTTTATATTTGATAGAAAATCAGAAAGGCAGAAATATTTTCTCTTATTGATAATTACTTGTGATTTCCTTGAGTTATTATAATCTTTCTTATGTTCATATTTTATCTTATTTCATGAAGCAATTACCAAAAGAAAAATATGAAGATCAAGGACACCATACGTAGGCACAAAACCAGGGATAAATCCCTATATAGGGGAAAACCTAGTCAAGAACTCTTCCTTTAGTGATTCAAATGAGATAAACCAAGATCATAGACCAACAGACCTTCCTCCTCCACTATGTTAGCCTTCCAATGAGACACAACATCCTTCAATAGTCTCTTCTTGTCCAACAGCTACAACCCAACATTAACCTAGAAATTTTGGTCCCAGCTTCACCAAAAGCTTCAGAATTTCGACCTTGATGCAACTTCCCAACTTCGACCTTGATGCAGTAGTTTCACAACTTCGACTTTGTTGTAGCAGTTTCACGACTTTGACCTTGATGCAACATCTTCACATCTCCGACCTTGATGCAACATCTTCATAACTTTGACCTTGATGCAAAAACTTCCCAACTTCGACCTTGATGCAACAACTTCAAAACTTCAACCGAGTTTCAAAATGTGTGTGTGTGTGAGAGAGAGAGAGAGAGAGAGAGAGAGAGAGAGAGAGAGAGAGAGAGAGAGAGAGAGAGAGAGAGAGACCTGAAAATTCGATTCTAGCTTCCTTCTTGAACTTCACACTTTTTCTGCTTCCCAACTATTGCAATTCAAAATTGTGAGATATATGCTTCCGAATGAGTTGAGTTGTTCCTTATATATAATCCTTCTAGGTGATCAAATTATTCCCTTGAGGTCGACTTGGTGGAGGAGGCCTAATCGACCTAATTTACATTAAAATATTTTTCTTTCTTGAAAAATAATTCCACAGAAGGGTTATTTACATTGTGACATGGACAAAGACACTTGACATAAACCCTAAAATCCTTCAATGGAGGCTTTGACCTAATAACAATTGACCCAAGCATGAAATCTATGCTTTAATAAGTCAATTTATTTAATAATATATTTTTTTTCTTTCTCTTGATAAATAAATTCAAATACAATTATGAAGGCTGACACTAGTTACATTCTTCAACAATATTTAACTATAACTATCTATATTTATATTTTATATTTAAATATCTATATATATTTTATATTTAGTTTTTTTTTTGGTGTTTCTTTAGGCATGGTTATTAATGTCAAATAGGCCCACATTTTTAATTTATATTTTTTCACCAATATCAATATTTTCATTGCATTAATATATTTTTTGATATTCTAATTCATATGGGTAAGGTAGGTAAATTGTTGGAGAATGTAACTAGTTTCAGTCTTCATAATTGTCATTTGACTCATGTAATGATGTAAGGATGTAAAGATCAAAAGAAAATTTATTTTTGTAAAGCATGGGTTTCATGCTGAAATAATTTGTCACTAGGTGAAGCATTCATTTAATGTTTCTAGGGTTTACATGAGTCAAAGAGTATTTCTCTTATTGTAAAATACCATTTCAGGCATGTGCATAAAAAAGTATTTTATATTTTCTAAATGTCTAGAAGGATCTCAAGACCAAGTTGGCCAGCCTATGTGAAGTCAACCTAAAGAGGGCTAATGGAGCCCCTTGGAAGGCTATAAAAAGGTGTAACTTTGACCTATGAGGACACACATCAAAAAAATTCCATCTTGTCTTTGGTATGCGGTTGAGAAAGAAGAGTGAAGGTCATAAAAGGCTAGATCAAGCCTAGTGAAGAAGGATAAATACCCCAAATCAATTCAGAGGTCTGGAATCTTCCTTTTACTATTCACATGTTCAAGAACCCTAGGTTTTCTAGGGTTACCTCAGGTCCAAAATTATAGAAGGTATCACAGACTATTTTAGTAAGGATGAAAGGCTAGAAGAGCCATCATATCGAAGAGATTTTGCTTCGTTTCCCTTGGAGACTTTGTCTTGCATTGAAGAAGCAAGATTAGTTGGATGAATTAGTTCTTGGTGGTAGCCCTAGTCTTAGTTTTGGTTTTGGAAATCTCCTTTGAATTAATTATATAATAAGAAAAGTTCTTTATTGGTTTTCCCCTTGGAGGGGTTTTTCCCTGGCTTTGGAGCCTATATATTGTGTTCATTTGTTTGTGATTGTCATATTTATTGTTTTGGACTTTATTTGATGATAAGAAAATAAGCATAATTAATATGAAGAAAATAATATCACAAATAACTGTCAAGTAAAGAGAAATCAAATTAAAAGTTGTCCTAATGCTGCCATAATGGATTTCTCAACATAAATAACATTAATAAAATATTTGACGAATACCCAAATTAATAATAAATTATTTCACTAATACCCAAATTAATAATAAAATATTTCATGGATACCCCAATTAAAAAATTTAAAATTATTTAGGAAGTGTACCTATTTTTAAATTTAAAGGATTTTGATTGGTTTACATATTATGACATGGAAATTATGTGAACATTTCATGGGAACTTTTAGACTGAAATTTCCTCTAATGTATAAAGATCTGTCAAAACTTGAGTTCAAGCATTGCAATCTTAGTGAGAAGTATTTCAACCTTGCCATCATTTCCAATGATATTTACCTAAATAGAGGACACAAATAAGAAGTTTCATTATATCACTGGTGATTTCGTGCAATAAGAAATAGTGTTTTATTTGCGTAACCCATCTAGTGTTGGAGATATCAAATTTGTTGACATATACTTTCGAAAGGTGTGCATCATGAACAAAGGATTTAGATTGGAGGTTCATGGATTGGGATGATGCAATAAATTATTGGTTTATAGGTTGCTTTGAAGGATTAGGTGATTGAATTTAGCCATAAAGGCCTCTAGTTGAGGGAAACAATTATTAGGATGTTGTGGTGTGCCTAGATGGGCTTTAATTGATGTAAGGTTTTGTTTAATATTACTGTGGGACACTTGGAAGGTGTTGTCCAACATAAAAAATTACTTTTGAGGTAAGAAATGTAGTTGTTGAAGAATAATAAGTAATGTGATTGGAGGGTGGGGTTGGAGATCATAGAGTAGGGGAAGGGGGAAAGTGGGTCCACATAAAAGGGATTAATGTACTATTCTGGAGTAGTGAGAAGTAACAAGGAAGTTGGGTCCATAAAAAAATGGCTTAATAAAGAGGGGCACAACTATGATTAGCATGACATAAGTATTTACTTAAAATAGGTCCCAAATAATGGTTTTGTTGGGTCCGATTTATACTTCGGTCAAGTTATACTATGAACTCCGTAATACAACATCGACAAAATGCCCAAATTTTGAATATTAACAATTGTGTAGGAACTTTGGAGCTAGATATAGTAAACATGGTTTCTAGGAATTGAAGTAGCAAAGGTTAGGCTTCAAAAGGTTCTATGGACAAGGGTTTTCCCTATGATATACCTCTCTGACATTCTTTTGGGGTATAAAAATAATACTCGGCCTAATATCTTAGGGATCTAACTAAGGAGGTTTTATTGTACCCTTAGCCATGCTACTTGATTGCCCATATACATGAAAGTACTATTCCTGAGTGTTGTTACTGGTACCACTATATCTATAAGGTATTTGAGTGAATGATCTAGGGCTAGTTTCGGGATTCCTACAAGACTTATGATATACTCGAGGGAATTCGGGCATGGGATTTTGTGTACATGTGTTGTTTGATGTGGTACTACTTGAAGGTGTACTAGCAGGATTTTCAAGTGTCTCCAACTAGGTGAAACCATGCGTAGTTATTGTTTGTATTCATCTTGACCAAAATTTTACTAACCTAATGATATGATCTATAAAATACCATGGACATTCCACTGGGTAGTTATAATAGAAATATCGAGAGGGGGGTGAATCAATATTTCACTTCAATTGTTTAATTTTGAACTTACAAAGCATTAAATATCATTAGCATCAAATCAAATCATAAATCAATATCACATCACATGAAAAATACATAAGAAAATTTTAGGTGGAAACCCTTCCGAGAGAAGAAACACTTAACATGTTCTAATATAAATTATGAGTACAATAATTTATTAGCTATGACTGAAGGGAATCTCCAACTCTCTAGTAGTAAATTAGAAAAACATTAAATTTACCAGGAAGCCCCAACTCCCAGAGAGGATGCTCCAACACCATAATTTTACCAGCTCCAACTGGAAGGATGCTCCAACACCTGACTAGCATCTATCTGCTACCCTAGCACCACCCTGCCACCCTAAATTATTTTTAAGTTGCAACCTATGGGAGACTTCAATCTTCGCCTTGCACCACTCTACCATCTTAAAATTGAAATATAAGAAAATAAATGTGGGCTCCCATACTAGGGTCAATTACCCACTTATAATGATATAAAATTATAACTTTATTGGTTCCTCTGTTGATATATATACCTAGTTGTCAGTGTGTCACTGCTTAGGTCGAAAAATATATGAAATGGGTGTTCCAGTAAACAATATTTGTCAACATGTGAAATTTTTGTTGTTGTCCTATCACTTTAGAGATCAAACTTCAAGACTGCTTCATGTATATTGTTGTAGGTCTTCTATCCAAAATTTTTCCTCAACAATCAACTTAAGTATTTTAAATACAAATTGAACAATTTGCATACCTAAAATTAAGTCTGTTGTCTGCCTATGACTGCTTTATTTTTTCGAGAGATATTCCCTTGGATATGCTCCTATAGCTTCTCAACAAGCTATAATACATGCTTTATACATGGTTTTTCTTGGACCTTAACAATGGCCAAAAGTTTGTTACTTTTACTTCAAATTGCATTACATTTAAAACCAGTCCTTGAGTTGAACTAAACAAGGCTCAATAGGTCAAATATTTTCCCTTAGATGATATTTAAATTTGTCCTTCAAAAAATATCTTTTGCGGCTAAATCTAGCTTGAATTTAATGTTGGTTTTGGCTCTAATTTGTACAAATATAAGTTTGAGTTACCTACATACTTTTGGTATCAATAGACCCTAATTAGGGACATTATAATGTGGTATATCACAACCCAAAACACTGTGTTTCCACGTGGTTTGAGAAGAATGAAATACCTTGAATCATGCTTAATAAATTCAGTTCAGAATAGTCCTCAGAATGGGCATTAGAAAGGCTGAATATAGGACTTGAAAATTATGTATAATTTTCCTCAGATCGAGCCTCAAGAAGGTCAAAAAACCAATCTCAGAAGGGCCTTCTGTTCAGGCTGTAGGAAGGGTGAAATTTATGCCTCAAGGATGTTGAATTATTCCACAAATAGGATGAAAACTTCTCATAAATGTGCCTCAATAAATCTTCACATATATCTTTTGAATGAGCCCTTAAAAAAAATCATGTCTAATGAAACACCATTAGAGAAGATAAAAAAATAAGCCCAAAACACCCTTAGAATTCGAAATTATTCCTCATACATGTGTGTTTCCCTAGCCTTAGAGAAAATAAGTTAAAAATACTTGAGATAAGCATGATAATTGATTACATTTTGAGGGGAACCAAGGCCCTTATTTATACTTGAAGGAAGAGGTCTAGAAGGGGGGTTGAATTTCCCTTATACCCATGGAGCCGACCTGATTTCACAAAAGAATAAAACTTAATAAATTCAAATTTTGTAGGTCGACCTTATTTTCTTCTTATGACGCTGATTGTGAACTAAATATTTTCACTTATGGAGGGTCGACTTGGTCAACATAATTTATGCAATATTTTCTTAAATATTATTCCCAAATTTTGACCAATTATAACTATGCCTTTTATCATTCAATTTGGACACCATGCCCACAGTTTTGGGACTTCATCTTTGAGATAGAATATCTCCTCAAGTGTGAGGAGTTACGTGTTGTGCCACCTACCATTGAAAATGACATGACGAAAACAATTATCTTATGATGGTGTTGCTAGGAAAATCATGATCATGTGCCTTAACAAGGGAAAATAAAGTGGGGCTTCTTCTATATGTTTCTTGGGTTGACATCAATGACAACCAATATTCAATAATCTCCCTCTTTGGCATTGATGGAAACACACATAATTCCCTTGTATCCATGCTTCTGATCTTCCTCTCCTAATTTCTCTCCCCCTTTGACATCAATTGCAAAGGGTAACTCCCCCTAAAAAAGTATCCGTCTTTTTCTTCCTGTAATATGCATTTCTTCCATTGTGTTTTTGGATTGATGGAATGATGATTAATTTGATCCTGGAATTACCTCAAGCTTCTACCAAATATACTCAAATGTCTCTCGTGGAAGAGTCTTGGTGAAAATGTTAGCTATCTATTCTTTTGTCCCAATGTACTCAATCTTGATGTTATTTTCTGCAAACTGTTCCCAAAGAAAGTGGAATTTAATAGGAATATGTTTGGTTTTTGAATGCATAATAGGATTCTTGGAGAGGCTTATGGAATTGGTGTTGTTACAAAAAATTGAAATGGACTCATCATACTTCATTTAAAGATCCTGCAGAGTTTGTGTATAAATTATACAAACAATATTTATTTCATGTATTCAATTTGATCATGCAATATGCTAAAGAAATACACTAAATACTTCTACAAATCAATTGTGAAAAATAAACGCGATCGCCAATCACAACAATTAAAGAAAGAAGCAAAGCAATCCACAACACATATAATTTTCCTTGGGAAATCTTGCTACTCAAAACCCATCTATCTTCTATTGTATATTCACCATGGAATCATGAAACAATTACAATGCACTCTTCTCACAAAATTCTCTTGCACTCTCAAAAATGTCTCACACTGACCCAGAAAAAATCGACCAACACTTAGCCAATTTCCTGCCTCTAATTAGCCTGCCTTGCTTGCGCAATTCCTAATGAATGAAATCCATATTCTTTAGGAATTTTGGCCTTCCAAAACTGCGAAGGCATCATGGGCAATCAAATGAATGTCTGGTTGCATGTGGGCAACCTTCTAATGATATAACTGATAGTTAACATCCCTTTCACATTAGCCTCAACTAGGTCTCCACTGGAACTAACATGCATGCATATATTAATAGTAAATCATCAGTTGCATGGCAGATCACTGCATGTGAATTAAATCTAATTTAATTCACTTGATCTCTCACTAGTGCAACAAACAGTTACAACTAGTTAAATTGACTTTAACTCACCTAAATGAGTTAACTGATTACTCATGCATTAAACTAATGCACTAACTGCAACTCGAACTCCATAACTAATAGAATCACTCCGCATGCCTCAAAAACCACCCTCAACTTGAAATTCGTGAGCTAACTGAGTTTATCACACTCAGCTAACTATTACAAGTGATTATGAGATAAGATTACATTTTATTGTCCAATTTAATTAAGGGATAATTAAATTAGACACTGCACCAATTTATTAAATTAAATTGGCTTTCACACTAATGTATCGCTAGGAAATTTGGTCCCACACTAGTGTGTGTGTGGTATTTTCTTGTTTACTTTCAACACTCCATCTCAACAAGAAAGGGATTATCAACTACCCTGATCCTGACTTTGTGGTATTCAAAGTTTCTCCTGGTGAGCGCCTTCATCAGAATATATGCATCTTGATCTTCTGTGGGAATGTAATGAAGTAACATAATGCACCTCTGAACACAATCTCTGAGATGGTGGTACCGGATGTCTATGTGCTTGGACATATCATGGAATACCAGATTAGTCGAGAGTTTAATGCAACTCTGGTTATCACAATGTATCACCGTTGGATCCATCTGAGAACCAAACAAACCAACCAGGATCTTTCTCATCCATATGGCCTCACATGTAGCCTGACTTGCTGCCATGTAATCTGCCTCAGATGAAATGAGTGCCACAGATCGCTGCTTCCTGTTGTACCAAGAAAATGTTGTTGATCCTATGCTGAAGATCCCTCCTGATGTGCTCTTTATGTCTGATGGAATGCCTGCCCAATCCGTATCCGTGAAGGATTGAAGATTCACTGCCTCTGTCTGTATGTACCATAATCCATACCCTATAGTGCCTCTGAGATATCTCAAGGCATGATTCCCTGCCTTCCAATAGAGATTGGTTGGCTTAACCATAGCTTGACTCAGTTGGTTAACTGCATAGCAAATGTATGGTCTAGTGTTCACTAAGTACATCAGTGAACCCACTAGCTGCCTGTAAATAGTAGCATCCACTACTTCTCCTGAAGTAGCATCCTCTTTCATCCAATTTCCTGGAAGAGGAGCCTCCATGGGTTTACATCTCTCCATGTGAAACTTACGTAGAATCTCTTTGGCATAATTTCCTTGAGAAACAAATAACTCACCATCCCACTGCCATATTTCCAAACAAAGGAAATAGTGAAAGAGTTCCATGTCCTTCATTTCAAACTCTCTTGCAAGATCCTCTTTGCAAGAATGTATCAGATGCTCATCACTTGTCAAAATTATATCATCAACATAAAGTACGATAATCAAGAGCTTACCATCAACCGCAATCTGGTACAGGTTTGCATCCGCTTCAGTTTTGGTGAAGCCCAACCTGGTGAAATAGCTGTCAATCCAAGTGTACCAAGCACAAGGCAATTGCTTCAACCCATACAGTGCTCTCTTAAGTTGGTACACATGCAACTCACTATCAAAGATCTCATAACCTTCTGGCTGCTCTATGTAAACTTATACCTCAATAAATCCACTGAGAAACATAGTTTTCACATCCATTTGATGTATCTGCCACCCCATCTGCGCTTAGAGAGAAAGGATAGATCTAATCGATGAGTACCATGAAACCGGTGTAAAATTCTCCTTATAGTCAATCCCCTCAATATGTGAGAATCCTCGGGCTACAAATCTAGCCTTGTACTTCTCCACGCTCCCATCAACTGCCTGCTTCACCTTATAGATCCATCTAGATCGAACCACTAATTTTCCGACTAGTCTTGGGACAACTTCCCATGCATTGTTCTTGATGATGGAGTCATACTCCTCAACCATAGTGTCAACAAAAATTGGTTGCTGCACTGCTTCCTCAAAGGAAGATGGTTCTGTCACAATACAATTTCTCATAAGAGCCATGTATCCAGTATACTTGTTTGGATACTATCTTTGTCTATGTAGTGAAGTAGGTGATCCTACATGCTTGGTCACATAAAGTTTCAATCTATCAGCTTCTGTGGTGTGCCTTCTACCCTTTCTAGTGGATGGCTCTGCATGAGTGTTTTCTGCCACTCCATGATCCTCCACATGTGGTAGATCCACATCTTGAGGTTCATGCAGATGAGGAAATCTTGGTTCCAAAGAATGAGGATATAAAATTTGATGAGGATGATCGTCATCATTTTTTATATCCCGTCTCACAAAAATCATCCTGTTGCTTGGAAAATACACCTAATAGTTGTGAGGAGTATCAGTGTACCCCAAAAATATCCCAATCTCAGCTGTTGGTTCGAGATTCTTCCTGGAGTTTTTGGTCACATGCACATAAATATATGAGCCAAAATATTTAAAATATGAAACATTAAGTTTCTTACCAGAAAAAGCCTCCTCTGGCGTACTCATGCCAAGTATGCGATGAGGACTACGGTTTTGCACAAATATCGTTGTGTTGCATGCCTCCTCCCACAGATGCAACGGTAGGCCCTGATCATGCAACATCGCTTGTGCTGCACCCACAATTGTTATGTTCTTTATTTTTGCAACCCCATTCTGTTGTGGGTTATGAGGCACAATAAACTATCTCTGAATTCCTTCTTTGCTGTAGAAGTTCTTGAATTCATTAGAGATGTACTCACCACCATTTTCGATCCTAAGAGCCTTCACATAATTTTCCATATCTTTCTCCACCAGTGCTTTGAGCTCAATAAATTTTGAGAACGCTTGATCTTTCTTCTGCATGAAGTAGATCCAACAATTTCTAGAAAAATCATCAAAAAAGATCACATAGTACTTGTGCTTTGTTGTCAAAGTAGTAGATAATGGTCCACAAACGTCTAAGGGAACTCTCTCAAGGATTTCCCAAGCTTGGATCTCCTTCTCATGAAAAGTGGCCTTTGCATACTGCCCCATGGTACATCCATTGCAAGTGTCTAACTATGTAAGAGTACCCTTGGGAAGACCCGTAGAAATATGTTGCATGACATTCAAGGCTCCATGGTGTAGATGGCCCAATCTCTTATGCCATAACTCGCCCTCATCTCGACTCACCACTTTTTCCGCCTTACTCATCAATGCTGCGCAACCATCTACATAAAGTTTATATAGATTCTTCACATGAATCCCAACCTTCTTGGCTTTTCCTATGGCTCTATGTTTAAGGAAAGCTTTCGCTTCACTAAAAACCACATCATAACCTATATCCTCCAACATTGCGACTGAAACTAATTTTTTCTTCAATCCTGGTACATGCGTTACATCTTTTAATAAGAAGGGTTTACTTGACTGTCTCTGGAAGGTAATTGTACCAATCCCGGTAGCACTGTACCACCCCTCATCACGCATTTCGATATGCATCTGGAGGTCCTTCTCCTCCAAGCTACTAAAAAGTTCTTTGTATCCCGTCATGTGGAAAGATGCACCACTATCCAAGCCACACGGATCCCATTGCACTTGACACCATGCATGCAATGAGTTAGAATTCCAACTCAAATTGTAAGGCCAAAGCCTCACCAGCTATAGATCCTGAAGCATTATTGTTCTTCTTCTTTTGTGGGCAATTAGTGGCATAATGTCCATGCTCGTGACAGTGAAAACATTTCACTCTAGACATGTCGCGCTCCTTGTCTTCTTCGCCAGACTCAGTTTTGGATTAGGATTTCTTTCCCTTACCCTTATTTGCCTTACTAGCCAAGGCACAATTTTCTTCATCATATGTCTTAGATGAAGATCCATCCCTGGTATTCTTCCTGAATTCTTCTTGCACCAAATCTAACCAAAGTTGTTCCCAATCTAGCAGCTTCTCCCTCCCATTAACAAAGTCCTGATAAATATGCCCCTAGAAGAGCTAGGCTCACCAAGTCATAATCTGCGATAGTAATTCCGATGCTCCCAAGCTCATCTCAACATTGGACAAACTTGGTTAAATATTTCAGAATAGTGTCGTCTTTCTTCATTTTGATTTTCCTGAGCTTGTCCTTTAGTGCCAATTTTCTATGATCACTATTGCTCTGAAAAAGATCTGTCAAAGCCTTCCACATTGCATATGGAGTCAATTTTCCATGGATACTTGAGACAATGTGGTCTCTTACTGCCTCAAATAAGATCCTCCTCACCCTTGCAACCTTCTTTTTCCAAGCATCAAGATTTGCGGAATCTGCTGCAACGGGTTTGGGAATGTCATTATCAATGAATTATTTCAACCCACTATCTTCCAATACTTCCTCCATCCTATCTTTCCACACAATATAGTTAGAGCTTGTCTCAAGTGCATACTTCAATCTCAAGCCATTGAAATCCATTTCGATCCTAATCCGCCTGTCGCACCAAGAATACTTTTGCAAATTCTAATTCTATTCAGTCACAAACTCAATTTATTCTCCACTATAGTGATTTCATATGCTCCGATACCATTTAGAAATTATACAAACAATATGTATTTCATGTATTCAATCCGATCATGCGATATGCTAAAGCAAGATACTGAATACTTCTACAAATCAATTGTGGAAAATAAACATGATCTCCAATCACAGCAAGTAAAGAAAGAAGCAAATCAATCCACAAAAAAGATATTTTTCTCGGGGAAAAATTGCTGCTCAAAACCCCTATATATTATATTGTATATTCACCATGGAATCATGAAACAATTACAATGCACTCTTCTCACAAAAGTCTCTTTCACTCTCACAACTGTCTCACACTGACCCGGAAAAAATTGACCAAAAATTAGTAAATTTCCTGCCTCTAATCATCATGCCTTTCTTGCGCAATTCCTGTTGAATACAATCCCTATTATTTAGGAATTTTTGCCTTCCAAAATTGCGCAAGCATCATGGGCAATCCAATGAATGTTTGGTTGCACGCGGGCAACCTACTAATGATACAGCTGATAGTTAACATCCCTTTCACCTTAGTCTCAACTGGGTCTCCACTAGAACTGACATGCATGTAGCTATTAATAGTAAATCATCAGTTGCATGGCATATCATTGCATGTGAATTAAATCTAATTTAATTGACTTGATCTCTCACTAGTGCAAAAAACAGTTACAACTAGTTCAACTGACTTTAACTCACCTAACTAAGTTAACTGATTACTCATGCATTAAACTAATGCATTAACTGCAACTCGAACTCCATAACTAATAGAATCACTCTGCATGCCTTACCAACCACCCTCAACTCGAAATTCATGATCTAACTGAGTTGATCACACTTAGTTAACTATTAAAAGTGATTATGAGATAAGATTACATTTTATTGTCCAATTTAATTAAGGGATAATTAAATTAGACACTGCACCAATTTATTAAATTAAATTGGCTTTCACACTAATGTATCGCTAGGACCCGTGGTCCCACACTAGTGTGCGTGTGGTATTTTCTTGTCGACTTTCAACATTTTTCTTCATCTAAAGGACTTGAGTACAACATGTTAATGTTTCTATGAATTATTCTTTTGCTGTAGACAAGGATATTGAAGATTACTTCTTGCTCAACCATGATACGAGATAATCACTTAAGTACAAGGATCCTCTGCCTATGATTTTCCAATAATCAACACTACCTGCCTAGTCTGCATCTGCATAAGCTATCATAGTTAATTTATTCCCCTTCGGATACCACAATCCAAATTCTATTGTTCCTTTGAGATATATGAAGATCCTTTTCACTTCTACAACATGGGATTCTTTTGGTGTTGCTTGGAATATTTCCACCTATCCAACTACCTACATCACATCTAGTCTTGAAGCTGTACATACAATAAGCTACCAATCATCAATCTACAAAGTCTTTATTCTACTTCCTTGGATTCATCGTCCTTACTTAACTTGCAATTGGTCACCATGGGATTGCTTACAAGTTTTCAATCTTCCATTCAGAACCTTTTCAACATTCCATTGATGTACTTGGTTTGGGAAATTAAATATGCCTCCATATTCCTGAGATATTTGGAGTCCGAAGAAGAAGGTCAACTCTCCGATTAGATATATCTCAAACTCATTATACATATATTTGGAAAAATTCTAACTTAACTTGTCATCCATGTATACTGTAATGATGGTTAGGTTGTCTTAATCAACATTTTTATATAGATTTCTATTGTCACTTCCTCTTCTAAATCCTTTTTGTTGTAAATAATTTTCCAATCTCACATACTAGGCTATAGGTGCTTGCTTGATCTCATACATGGATTTCTTCAATCTGCAAAATTAATCTTCCTTTTAGGTTAGAATAAACCCTTTTGGTTGTTCTCTGTAGATAACTTCTTCTAACTCTCCATTTAGGAAGGTTGATTTTATGTCCATCTGGTACACTTTGATCCTTCTTGATCAAGCATAATCCAAGAAAATCATGATTTCTTCCATTATGGAAACATGTGCAAATGTTTCTGTGAAATCTATCCCTTCAACTTGTGCAAATATTTTACATACCAATCTTGCCTAGTTCTTGGTTACATGCCCATATTTGTTTATCTTGTTTCTGAAAACCCATTTTGTGCCAATTATGTTTTTGTCCTTAGGTCTTGGAACCAATTTCAGTGTCTCATTATTCTCAATATGATTAAATTCTTCTTCATGGTTTTAATCCAATGTTCATCATGGCTAGATTCTTCAAAAATGCTAGGATCAATTGTAGATAGAAACACAACATGTCCTTATTATGATGTGCATATTTGTCAACTTATTCTAGTTTATGTTACTATATTCATATCCCTAATGATCTGGTATGATGGGTGATTCTCCTGATACCATATTTTAAGTGCTTTAGGAGGTGCATGTAGATTATCTTCTGTTTGTTCCTGGTCAACAACAGTCTCTTCTTCTGATTTTCCTTATTTAATTAATTCTTCTTTCTCTAATTATTATATTTCTTTCTCCTTTCTAGATGTGCTTCTTTTTGTCCTTTTCCCATGCATTTCATTAGTTGTTACCTTTATTCTTTGCATGATCTCATTGAGTCTTAGATTATAGAATTTGTATTCCTTTCTTTTGCTTGAGTATCCAACAAGTATACCTTCATCTACCTGGGATTCAGTTTTCCAATATTTTTATCTTCAATTTTTATATAGCATTTGATTAAAAATACTCTGAAGTGCTAGACATTTGGTAGTAACCCCTTCTATAGTTCATATGGAGCCTTGTCATTGTTTCCTTTGAGCATTTCCCTATTAAGAATAAGAAGATATATTTCTACTACTTGTAGCCAAAATATATTAATTAGTTTGGAGTCATGTAACATAGTTCTATCCATTTACTCTACCATTTTATTCTTCATTTCAACAACTCCATTTTGTTGAGGTGTGTTGACTACTGAGATTTTTCCTTTTATTCCTTGTTCTTAAAAAAAGTGTAGGAATTCTTTAGATGTGGATTCTCCTCCATTATCTAACCTTAAGCACTTGATTTTCAAATATGCCTTGTTTTCAACCACCTCTTTGTAAATATTAAAGCATTTAAATTATTCTAACTATTTCATCAAAAATTTTATTGTTGTCATCCTGGGGTAATCAATAAGCAACATGAAATATTTCTCACCATTCAATGCTTTAGTACTCATCAGCCTACATAGGTCAATTTGTACCAAATCCAAGGGCTTTGAAGTGGAGTGTTCCTTGGTTCTAAATTCAACCCTTCTTTTCTTTCCATGTCGACAATTCTCACACATGGTGCACGTTGGTTTCGAGATTTCTAACATGTTGGCTTGAGGGGTCCTGACCTAGGTTCAGAATTGAAGTTAACCAACAAAACCCTCTTACTATTGGCCCTTTCGCCAGTGACCTTCTTGCGCAAGTCAAAGTCTCACCCGTAGCAGTATTGGGGGGTGCTGGAACTAGGTTTCCACACCCTGAGAGAGGTTTGAATGATGTGGGTGCCTTAAGATCCCAACTAACCATAAACAGACCTTCGCAACAACAGCCCTAAGCAATAAACCCTTCCAGGTATATTTAGGTCAAATATGCAGAATGTCTTGCACAAGTTAACATAAAAAATATAGATCAAGAAATCACCCTTAACACATAATATCAGAACCTTATACCATCAGATCCATTATATAAGCATTGATATAAACCCAAACAAGTTGCACAAGTGATCTATTTGCAGTTAGTTTAGAAATCAGAAATAAGATGCAAAAACATTCATAACGTAAACACCCGATGCATATAGGACTTAGATATCCGCAACAATATTCCTTTATTACTTATCATTTCAAATCCTTCATATAAAAGACTTCAACAACCCGCGCACACAGCCAGCGGGGTACGCACACAAAAGGACTAAGGTCTCCGTGCACATAGCTAGCAGGAGCCTTCTACCCAGACAAAATACCACAAATTATCCAAATCTGATCAATAACGTTCAGACTTATGAAAAAGCTTACTTCTTAAACTCGATCTAGAAATCTATTTATACTATTAGCTTGCGCTACTCTAGGGTCCGCAAACCATGGTTTTGCGGCCCCTTGATCTACCCTTTGACCCATTACAATTCATGAGGGGCTTTGACCCACCCCAAAGCCCCTGTGCATGAATAATCTATTAAAAAATATAAAAAATTTGTCGAACTTAGGGGACCCCACTCCAATAGCCCCCAACACAATCTTGTGACTCGTCCCGAGTCACACTGGCACTGGATTCTTCATTTTTTTCTGGAGCTCCTTGATGGTAGCTGAAAATGGTGCCAAAACACCTACACTTTGATCTGCTGTGCTCTGCACGATCTCTACCAATTTTTTTGAAGTCGGCCCTTCAGTGGCCAATGTGACACTTTGCAACATCTGGTTCAGGTTCCAGACTGCCAGATCAAGGTCCTAGGATAGTTTCGTGGCCTCATCTGCCCATGTATTCATATGATCGGTGACTATTTTCTCCTTGCGGAAGAGCTCCTCCACCTCATCTTGCAACGCCTGGCTGGTACGAAGGTGTGCCATTCTCTGAGCAGGGATGAATGTAGGAAAAGCCTCCTGCGGGTCGTCAAACTCTTGCTCTTTCGCATATAGATCCTGGGTAATTCTCTTGACTAATGGATCTGTCTACAAAAAGGTCCATAGTCCCATGGATTTTTCTAGGAGCATCGAGCCCTTCTCAACATCTACGCAGATGCTTATGAATGTTGTTTTCATCAGCGCGGCCCGCTACATGCACACCTACGGAGGGGTCTCAGGTTGCAACTTTTCTTGCAATGCAACAATTTGCTGCTCAAAATTTGCTTTCACAGACTGAATTTTGGACTTGGAAGATTTGAGGGCTGCGACCAAGCTCTCAATTTTAACTTGCGGCACTGTGGAGGCCGAGATAACTACGTCTGGGATCTCGCCACATAGGTTGTCGATGAAGCTCTCTAGCTCCGTGCGCTGAGCTACCACTGCCTGCTATGTTGTCTGAGCCTGGGTAGGCTTTGCCATCTCTGTTGCTGCAATCTGCTCAGCCTGACTAATTTGTTGTTGGGTGCATGCCTCTCTAATTTGCAGTTCTACTGATATGAAGATGTGTAGCGCTTGGCGTTGCCCACTTGGTAGCTTCTTAAGGTCGATGTCGACCTTGGGGTAGGTTTGGACCTGTGTGCACATTTCTTCTTGCTCCATGGACATTGCTGCTCCCAGGAAGGGGAAGATTCTACTTCTTGTAGTCGCGACGATCAACGTAGACGACAGGATCGATTGCACTGGCCTTGCTTGATCCATGCTTGCTTGCAATGTATATTTTTTTAGCTATAGGACCTACAAAATGGACTGTAAATCTTCCACCGTAGCCTTTTATTGGATCTCCATGGTGTTCCAGTGGTCCTCTGATGCTGGAGCAACGACATCTGCAATTTTTTCGAGGTCCTCCTCCATCAGAGTAACCTCTTCCTCTCCTCCTACCTTAGACCCTTTCTACTTCTTGTTTGGCCCTTTAGATGTTTCCCCTCAGCACTCGGTGTTGCATGGAGATTAAACACCATCTCCATTGAGCCTGTCCAATCCGCTGAGGTCCACCTCGTCGTGGTCACCTCCTAACTCCTAATATTTGTCTTTTTCTACCTATGGGTCTTTTTCTGCATTAGCTCCAGTATATTTTCCGCCCGTCTCTATGTGTGACTTTGTTGTATATTTTGGAGCCATGTCCTTTGGATCTCTGTCTTTCGGAGTTGTGTCTTTCCCGGATGTGGATGACGTAATGGGCTTTGTGGAGCCAAGCCCGATCCTCCATGCATTTGGCCATGTTGGGACGATATGGTCAACTTCCACCTCTGTGACCATATAAGGCAAGGTGTACTAGTTCGAGTCCTTGCACACCTTGATCGTGAAGTTATGCATGGTCACCTGAAATTTTTCAACACTTTGGTATTTCTCATGCACTGTTGACGAGAGTCTTGGTATGGAGTGGACAGATTGCGCTAGCGCGCCTTCAAAAAGTACCTAGAAAATTTTATTTTCTTCGACTTGTCAGGCATTTTATGAGTCCCATAAGATTGCATAACACTCCCCCTCACATACGCCTGGTTCGATTTCAATAAGGACTGCATCTGCTAGGGTCTCCCATGCCACTAGCACAATCAACAACAGAAGCCATGAGTAGCAGAACTGCTTTTGCAGTTCCTATGCCTCGCGCAGATTGTCCAAAAATTCCTCACATAAAAACTATGACCAATTATAGAGCATGCCTTTCTCACATTGCCCCACCAAGACAATGATGTGCGTGGGGACAGTTTTCGGCCGATGCTTCCTCATCAACTTGCATCCGAGGACGAGGGTGCCTAGGCGCACTGCTGGGTCAGCAATGGTTTGGACTAGGAAGCCCCTCTTGTCCCTTCCTACTTTTTACTTTGTCTTCACTTCATTTTCCACTTTCAATTAATTTCTCTTCTTTAATCCCTTCATCGGATGGGACCCTGATGCAGGAGCATCCTGCTTAATTGTCATTATTTATTTGGGTGATTTAGGGGGTGATGTTTTTTTTTAATATTTTGTAAATTGTGTACATTTTAAATAAATTAAGAGGAGAATTTGAGTGTGAGGTTTATTTTAAATATTCTCTTATAATTGAGAATATGAGAGGAGTTGGGTTGTATAGATATCTTAGGGATTATGAACTCCTTAAATAGAAAGTTGTTGAATCAAAGGAGGAATAATATATTTTAGGATTTGGTTGAGTCATTTGTGGAGGAAATCATGGATTCAAATTAATCCACAATTATGTATAAATATGAACTTTGTATGAGGATGGAGAATAAATAGAGAGGATGGAATAGGACAAAAGAAAAAATAAGTGAGCGTAGAGTAGGAATGGTGTGACAGTGTATGTAAAGGCAATAGCTGAGAAGGAAAACAAATGTGATATTGGCCAAGGAAGAGTCTAAAATTTATTTTTTTTGTTTATGTAATCATTTGTTTATTTTCTCTCTTTTGGTTATTTTCTTAACCCTCTGTTACGCTTCATATATCCTGAATTTACAGTAGATATTACCAACGAGTTGCATGTGTAAGGCGGTATTGGTCAGAATCAATTCAAAGCGGGGAATATCGATCTCAAATAGCTCATGGATGGAAGCATTGTGTGGCTACGATGTGATCCAGCAGATTCATGTTATCACATAACGTTTAATTGAAATTGCAGAGTTTCAGATACTGCAGATAGAAATCCTATGCATATGGTTATGCTTTGAGTATACTACTATGTTTATCTGAGATGTATATTAGTTTTTGAATGTTGGCTTATTTGAAGATTGTGCTAATCATCAATATAGCATTCAAAGAACTCGTGAACTCTATTCTTCCGCATACAATCTGATCTGTGCAGTATTGCAGCATCATTTTGGTATCAAAGCCTGCAATCGTGAAGGTGAGCCTGCAGTCGTGAAGGTTCTGGCTTCCATTGTTGAGGTGTCATTTAAAGAGGAGTGCCCTTTGGATCGTGAAAGAGAACTTCATTTACAAATATACTAGCGTTCCACATTTCCTAACATATCAACGTTGAAGCTTCTAAGCAGAGCGCATAGTGTTCGAGTACAACTCTTCGTAGTGTTGTAGCATTTAAACCAGAAAATTGGGATAGTATGTGTGAAAGGACTGTGACTGTCAAGATGCTCGATTTATTAACACTGGAAGTTCTGTATTAACAGCATATCCAGACCGCTCAATTTTATTTTTAAACTGGAAATCCAGTAGTCAGATATGACAATGCTCATAGTGCTGCAATAAATTTCTTAATCATTTTGACATATACATGCTAATAAATTTGATGGGCTGGACTGCTGCTGCAAAAATCATGACCATTTTTATTATCTCAACGTCAATGAGAATATTTTGAAGTGCTTCTGGACAACCGACGCCACGTATAGCGTTCACGCAATGTTGAATACCATCGAATCTGTCCTTGCATGGTCCTGCATGGACTAGAGACGTATTGCGAAGGAGTTGAAAGAGATATTTGAGAGCGTTGCACTAGGATGCCTTCCTAACCTGGCTTCTATGCATGAGGACCGTTGCCTAACTTTGCTAGCATGGTGTTAGATGTTTGAAAATTCCTTGTCATCTGTTTGAATCCCAAGGAATTATCTATAGAGGTCTTTGCTAATGACTTAGAATTTCAATAATTGGTTGCAAAATAGTACAAAAAAAGATTGAATATAACAATGGTGGCGATTTTATGAATATTTGGTTGCACATGGCGTCATCATCCTCTGCCAATTTCACCTCTTCGATTTTTGGTGTTAGAAAACAATCTGATTGATGTGCTGAATAAAATAGTTTCAGGCGAGTTTTGAATTGGAAAAGTTCTTTGCTGTACTAACGCATGAGATTTTAATGAAGTATTTCTTAGAGGCTAGCTGAGGAGGAAAGCGTTGACTGGAAATTAGATGGTCCCTTTACGTGGAAGCTGCAATCGATGTTTGTTTCGACATGGCCTTAATATGTGAAGGTAATAAGCCAATTGAACTGAGGAACATTTATGATTTCGATGTGGTGGTGTAGTCAAAAGGGATGATAATGAGAATCTATGCTGAGAGAAATATGGCATGTGTAACCTCCTATGTCTCCATATTGAACATGACAACCGTAAACTTATACTGGTGCGATTTTCAAAACAATTTTATGCTTTTACATCCTTTAAAAAACCAACGGTGGATCAGTTTAGAGTGATTTTATTAAGTTCATTAAAATATTGTAATGAAATCATAAAGTAAAGGACAGGGTATATAAAACACTTTATGGAGATTTTACGAAGTTGAAAGTGTTAATGTGAAATGGGAATTATGGAAAGTTGGAGTGATAAACGCTTTCATTAAAATTTAATGAAAGTTTAGGGAAGGAAATAAAGTGAACTCTTTTTTCTAAAGTCATGAGTTTTAAGTTAAGGAGAGATTAAGTGCTCATTAAATTATATTTTATTTGAGGTCTTTTGAAGTGGATTTTTATGGTATAAGAAGTGGGATAATTAATGTACTAGTGTCAAATTTGAAGTAAAAGTTTGTATATCATGAAGTAAAAGGAGTCTAGTACATTATGTTAAGGTCAACTTCAATTGTTTTTTTGAGAAGATTTTTTTGAAAATTGGAAAAATTGGTCAATCAAGTGAGTTTGTCAAGACAATTAAAGTCCTTGCACAAGTTGAGCATTTTTTAATGAAGGGTTGATGTCAAGTCTGGTGTCAAAGAGTCTTAAATCAAGTCAAAGGTTTGAATGTAATTGGGTGCACGATCGGCGGAGCCTGACACCCAAAGAGTTTGGTCATTGTAATACAAAAAATACTACAGTTGTTGTTTGCAGCAAAGAGGAGCAACATATTTTCCTAGAAGATGTTTCCAATATAGAGAACCAAAATATACCAAGAGATCAAACACAGGAAGAGAGCTTGAAATGTTGGATGGAAAGTATGAAGGCTTGCTGAAAAGGGGATTGAATGCAATCCATAAGTGAATAGATGGAGTTCGCAAAGGAGGAGAAGATGACTGTTGATAGTCATTTCAGAGGTTTTAAGGAAGACCACAATAGAAGAAAGAAGAAGGAAGATGCCAAGGAAAATGGCATATGGAAGCAGTTGACTGATGAAGAATATGAGAGGGAAGAGGTTGAGATAGTATTTAACCTTGAGTTCCTGATGGAATTGTTGCAGAGAAATAAGAAAGACCAGAGACATGGTTGGACCATGAGGAAGAAAGTGAAATGGAAGAGACTACAAGAAAATAGGAATCAACAGGTAAATATGTAGTTAACAGAAGAGCTAAGAAATCTTGAGGAGATGATGAGTGTGCAATTGAGATGTGAAGAAATCAGAGAAGTTGAGCTGGAAATGAAAGTTTCCATTTGTGGACCAGAACAGGGTGAAATTCTGGGTGAAGAAGATAATGAGGAAGATCCCATGGACTATTGGAATAGTTCAGAAAAATTTGAAGATATGTTGACAAGGGAAGAAGATGAGGCTATGAAGCCTTTTATTTTTAAATCTCATAGTTTGTGTGTGTTTGCAGGATGTGAAAAAGATGATGGAAAATCTAGTGAAAATGTCACCAAGATGAATAAAGCTCTTGAGGTGAAGTATGATGGAGAATGCCTTTTATAGGAGGAAGGTACTGATTTATTGCAACAGAAAGAATTCATAGATGAAATTATGTTTGGTGTAAGATAGCTAGTTGAAGCTGTTATGGAGAAGAAGCATAATGAAAATGCCATAGTGATATTCCAAGGAGGTAAAAAAATTAAATTTTTTAATGAAATTGATGAAATAATTTTGCAATGTGATGATATAGAAAACAGGATAATTCAAAAGGATTGCCAGAAGAAGAATGAAACTGGGAATGAAGGTTGTGATGAAATGCTGAAAAGATTTCACATGGAAATAAAGTTCTTTGAAAGATGGCTCAAGGAACCTGAAGGAGAAATGAAGCTTGCAGAACCTGATAAAGAAAAGATTGTAGTTACTATGCATGATAAGGATGAAATGTCTCTAACGTTTATAGAGTTAAGTGAATTCTTTAACTCTTTAATTGATAATGTTGTTGTAGGTACATAAGACAACATTAATAAATATGATGCTGAAATCAAAGAAATTGAGCATAAATTATTTGAAGATGATATGAAATATCAGGAGCAATAAGAAAGTTATATCCTTAGAGACATAAAGGAAACATAATTATTAATCCAACAAGATAAAGATGAAATCAGATAGCAATTTAAAAGAGATGATCAGCAACAGGAAATTAAATTTGAAGAAGGCATTAGATTGCGGGAGTATAGAAATTGGCAGTAGAATGAAGAGCGTGAAATTAGTCTGGCAGAAATGAGAGAAGAAATGGATATATCAACAAAGTGGCTACAAAGAAAGACAAATGAAGACCGAATATACAAATGGAGAATGAAGAAACAGGTAAAATGGAAGCTATTGCAACAGAAGTGGAATGGAAAGTTGATGAACGAGTTCAGAGAACTTGAACAAATTCATATTGATTTGTTAGAGAAGGGGAAACTAAAAGGAATGAAGTCACAACAAAGAGGATCTGCTGAAATCTAGAAAGTATATGATGGGAGATTGGTGCTTGAAGCATCAAAAGAGGCCGAAAGATCTTGTATTTTTAAAACTAACAATTTGTTGATGAATGCAGGTACAACACCGGATGAGAATTTTTTTACTATAGGGACAGTCAATGACTATAGTTGTGATCAAGGAGAAGTCCTTGATTATTCTTCATTTCAGAAAGTTGAGTGCTCAACACAATTGGAGAATAAAGCAACAGACAAAGAGTCAAAGGCTGAAGAAGATAAGACCAAAGAAATTATAACAGAAAGAGGAGAAGACACTACTGAAAACATCAATCGTATTGATGTAATTGACATAGAGGAATTACTCCGAGGAATTGGCAGAATTAATTGTTGTAAAGACCGATGGAATTCGGTTGACAGAGTGAGTGATGTTGGTAATGGTGAGCTTTCTGATTTAGCTCTTATTAAATTCAAGACTATCGAGTTAGCTGATAAATCTATGCATGTTGATCTAAATCTAGTTTGAGATTATTTCAAAGCTTGGAGACTAGAAGAATGGGTATCAACGTTTCTATGCAAGTTTGTATTTCCAAATATGGTGTGGTATGGAAAACCAAGAGTACATTTAATAGTGTTCTGAAAATACTATTATGGGAATTTTGTGCAAAATTATAGAATGGAGTTGATACTTTAAAAGACCAGTGGCAAAACAGAGTTTGGAATCCTGGAGGTAGCAAGTCATTGAGACTTGTGGCTGTCGCATTATTATAGAAAAGTGACAAACCTCATAGACAATAGTCTGTGGAAAATTTTCTACATGGGGAGTCTGATGTAGGAGCATCTTGCTCAATTTTCATTATTTATTTGGGTGATTTAGGGGGTGATGTTTTCTTTAATTATTTTATAAATTATGTACATTTTAAATAAATTAAGAGGAAAATCTGAGTGTGAGGTTTATTGTAAATATTCTCTTATAATTGAGAATATGAGAGTAGTTGGGTTGTATAGATATCTTAGGGATTATGAACTCCTTAAATAGAAATTAGTTGAGTTAAAGAAGGGATAGACTATTTTGGGATTTGGTTGAGTCATTTGTGGAGGAAGGAGAATAAATAGAGAGGATGGAATAGAACAAAAGAAAAAAGAAGAGAGCGTAGAGTAGGAATGGTGTGACAATGTATGTAAAAGCGATAGCTGAGAGGGAAAACAAATGTAATATTGGCCAAGGAAGAGTCTGAAATTTATTGTTGTTGTTTATGTCATCATTTGTTTATTTGCTCTCTTTTGATTATTTTCTTAACCCTATGTTACATTGCATATATCCTAAATTTATAGTAGATATTACCAACAAGTTGCATGTGTAAGGCAGTATTGGTTAGAATAAATTCAAAGCGGGGAACATCGATCTCAAATAGCTCAAGGATGGAAGCGTTGTCTAGCTACGATGCGATCCGGCAGATTCATGTTATCACATAACATTTAATTGAAATTGCAGAGTTTCAGATTCCGC
This sequence comes from Pinus albicaulis, assembly GCA_034641835.2. NCBI lineage: Eukaryota > Viridiplantae > Streptophyta > Pinopsida > Pinales > Pinaceae > Pinus > Pinus albicaulis. The sequence goes on along the minus strand of CM076569.1, from coordinate 873,574,497 downwards.
AGATAGAAATCCTGTGCATATGGTTATGCTCTGAGTATACTGCTGTGTTTATCTGAGATGTATATTAGTTTTTGAATGTTGGCTTATTTGAAGATTGTGATAATCGTCAATTTGGCATTCAAAGAACTCGTGAACTCTATTATTCCGCATACAATAGGGTTTGTGCATTATTGTTGCATCAGACCCTTTCTTGGGGAGGTCGGTGATTCGATGGATCAATGTGGCATCTATAGGAATTCTCCCTTGAATCCACAAGGATCCCTCATGGACCAAGGCCAGCAATTGGCGCATGAAAATGTCGGTGATGGGGTACCATTAAAAATAGGGAACCCTGAGCAGGTTGAGGACTCCTGCATTGTGCAGTCTGTGCACCCAAGGCATCAGTTCTACTTTTGGTACATCATCATACAACACCCGTTCCAAGTAATTTTCTAACGCAAGATCAGGGAACGTTGCTGCATTGGCTAGGTCGTAATCATCAAATTTGATTTGGAGAAGCTTTCCAAACATTTCTCCAACCAGAGGGACATTCGGGGGGATCAATGGAAATTGTAGATATTCCTGAACAGAATCGATGTTCCGCGACTTGCGTGTAGAGGGATTTTGCGACTTCACATAGGGTGACTTCCATGAGATAGGTTCCATGAACATTTCTTCTTGTCTAGCACTCATCAGGCAGTTTGATGGATCGTCGATGGGGGATCGATCCTTGGTGGCTGGCCTTGGGGAGGTTACATTTCTCAGGGAGGTGCGCGACTTAGAAGTAGCCCAATTGGACATTTTCCCATTTCCTTTCTCTTTTTTTGGTGTGGACATGAATTCTTCCACCTCTGGGACTACTTCTCTAACCTCATCTGAGCCCATCTCCGTAGAAGCAGTGAGGGGCACCGAATGTTCCTCTGCAGGGTTGGTGGCCATCATTCTCGGGAGGAATATGAACTTGGACTGATGTCAGAAAGAGATTCGTGGATAGACATATAAAAATCACAGACATCAGGATAACAAAGATTACAGGAAATCACAGGGCGCCAAATATTCAAACAACAAAGGGACCAATTAAGACCCGCACTCACCTTTTTATAAGCTATCCATGGTAAAACCGGTCAGATTATCATTAATTTCCACTTACCTTCAAGAAAACGGCAAAAAATATTCTAATATCACCTCATTAAATTCCAGAAATCCGCTCCATCCAACGGTAATTTCACTTTTTCACCCAGTTTCACTGTTCCAACGACTAGTTTCCTGACCTGCATGTCACCCTTGTGCTTCTGTCGCACCTGCCTGCGCCCTCCCTCTCCTCTGCATGGAGACCCTTGGATTCTGATGCTCTAGCCATCTAGTCATTTGGTCGGCACTAGATTGTCTCTATACATCTTCAGACGACCTCCATTGAAGTACCCAAGAAGGTTCTCTTTGCGCAACGTGGCCAAGGGCACCACACCGCCATCAGTTATATCCTTTACAATATATGGCCCCAACCAATGCTTTCTAAACTTCCCTGGGTGGCGTGAAAACTGACTATCATATAGCAAGACCAAGTCTTCCCCCTTGAACACCTTCTGCCTAATGTGTCTGTCATGCCAGGCTTTTTCGCGCACCTTCTGAATTTGCTGGTGGAAGTTAGCAATGAACCGATCTTCTTCTAAGGCAACAAGTTGAGCGAATCGTTCCTCCATAATGTCTAGCTTGGCGATATTAGTGAAAGTTGCGATGCACAGGCTTGGGAAAATGTACTCCATTGGCATTATGGCTTCCTGCCCATAGACCATCCTGAATGGTATTTTTCTCATCAAATTTTTGCATGTTGTCCTATATGCCCATAGCATAGAAGGGATGCGCACGACCCAATCATCTCGGTTGGCATTACAGATCTTTGTAAGCGCGTTATCCAAAATATTGTTGAAATCTTCTACTACGCCATTTTCTTGTGGGTGACAAGGGTTACTCTTCTTGTGATGGATCAGTAATTCCTCTGTCAAAGCTTCAATTGTTTCGTTAAAAAAGTGTGTACCTCTATCAGTCATCAAAATATTCAAGCATCCAAACCTGGTTAAAATATGCTCGAAGATGAAGTGCGCAGAAATATCTGCCATACAGTCCTTAACTGCCTTCTCTTCTACCCACCTGATTACATAATCAGTTGCAATATTGATATAATGTGATCCAGTCTTCTTTCCAAGAGGGTTGATTGGTCCAAAAAAATCTATATCTGATTTGTCAAATGCCTGCAAGGACATCTGTGGTTGCAGGGGCATTTCATATCTTTACGAAGGCTTTCCTGTTATTTGACATGCATCACAGGCCCAACAGTACGCCTATGCATCATTGTGTAGCGTGGGCCAACATAACCCAACACACAAAACCTTCTGCGTCGTAGCTTTTCCAGCATAGTGGCCTCCTTCCACCCCTCCATGAGCCTCAACCAGGATATCATGTCTTTCATGTTCCAACACATACCTAATTAATACTTCATCCGCTCTTAATTTATACAACTGACCTCCAATCAAGGTGAAATCAACTACGTGCGCAACCAACTCCTTCTTTTGTTGGAATGAATATTCTGCAGGTGTTGTTCTCGTGGTTAGAAGATGAATAATATCAGCAAAGTGCTCATCAACCACCTTGATAGAGAAGAACTGTGCATCTGGTAACCCCTCCTCCAGACTGGTTGGTTCCTCCCCATTCTCAATTTGTGACATATGATCAGACCCAACATTCAGTCTCCCAGGCTTCACAATAATATCAAAGTTGTACTCCTGAAAAAGAAATATCCATCTAAAGATCTTCCCCCCCAACACAGGCTTATTGACCAGGTATTTCAAAGCAGAATGATCAGCGAACATTTGGAAATTCCCTCCTAGCAGATAGTGTCTGTATTTTTTTAGCACGTATACCATTTCCAATCCTTCCCTTTCTGTATTTGAGTAGTTTTTCTCTACGCCGGAGAGCTTCCTACTAGCAAAAGCTACTGGGTGATCAATGTCTCCTTCTCCTGGCTGCACTAAAAAAAACCCCAAGTGCGATACCAGATGCATCCACATGCACATGAAAAACCTTCGACCAGTCTGGGAATATTAAGATAGATGCAACGACCATTTTTTTCTTTAGCAGCTCAAAGCTCTTCTGACATTCGTCATCTCATAAAAATGTTACATCCTTCTTTAGTGATTTCTCCATTGGCGCAGTGATCAGAGCATACCCTTTGATTAACTTCCTGTAATAACCAATATGTCCTAGGATGGAGCACAACTATTTCTCATAAGTAGGAACTTATCAGTTGATGATAACCATGATCTGGGCTGGGTCTACCATCAATCCTTGCTGACATACTATATGCCCCAGCAAAATACCAAAGGGAACACGGAATATACACTTCTTCAGATTGAGGGAAATTTGGTGCTTCCTACAGGTGTCAAGCATCATGCACAGGTTGGACACATGGTTCCTTACCAACCCAAACACCATCCAATCATCAAAATATACCTCTAAGAATGCGCGAATGAATTCTTTGAACACAGCCACTACCACACGCGAGAAGATGGCTGGCGCATTTTTCAATCTGAATGTCATGACAATGTACTAAAAAGACACCCATTCTATGGCAAAGGTGGTCTTGCTGCGATATTCATGTGCGATTCTGATATGATAATACCTCGAGAATCCATCAGTAAATGAATAAGCTTCTTTTCCTCCTACATTATCCAGGATTTCATCAAAAAACAAAGTAGGGAAGTGGTCGTGCACATAGGCATCATTGAGCTTGCGCAAATCTACACAAATTATTATCTCTCCTTTGGTCTTCTTTTCTTGAACAACCATTGGTATTACCCAATCAAACTGCTCTATAGGCTCGATGATACCTGCGGCCATGATCTTATCCAATTCCCCTCGCAATTTTTTCTTATACTTGGGGTTCAAGCGGTACAGGCGCTACTTGACTGGGTGTGCATCTGGTTTTAATGTGATCTTCATAACACCCAAGTCCCCTACGATTCCTTTGAGATCGAAGAACTTTGTAGGAAATAGATCCCGATACTCTGTCAGTAGCTCTGCAATTTTTCCTACTATCTTATCATCCCAATAGTCCTCAATCTTGGCCAACTTGGGTTACTCTTCCGTCCCAATGTTGAATTCTTTCAATTTCAGAGGTTGAGTAACATCTACCATCCCTAATGTGGGCCCTGCGATTGCACGCTCTCCTTATGATTCTGGGATATTAACATTCCTTGTGTCATCTTAATTATCCTCAATTGATAGATTTATACAATTGACGATATCTTGCATTTGTGCATCCCAGGCCAGCGTAGCACACTCTTTTTAGGACTGGGATTTGTTAAAGACCAAAGCATCTATGTCCTGCAGAGCTTCATCCAATTTTTTCGAGCCACCCACACAACTGAAGGTTGCTAGAAAATCTTCAGTGATTGTAAACCAGTCGCGAGTACCTCGGTGTAGCTCAACTTCTAGATACCAAGTATTAGGTACCAGTCCCAATGAGTGGACAAACCTATGAACCCATTCATTCCATGTCTTTTCATCCCATACCTCCATCCACATGGCCAAGTGCTTGCGCGGATCGCCCCGACCGTAGAACAACTCAATGGGTGGAGTGGCTGGAGGTTCAAAGTGCATCATCATAATTTTTCTACATTCCTCCAAGTCCTGGAAAGTTCCTTTGGCCTCTCCCACCAACGCACCGGAGTTGCGTGCATGGCCAAATCAAGCACCCAAAATCTTCGTTCCTCTGGAATAACTTTTTCCAATGCTTCCAAAAATTCTTTGACACCACCAGAACCATCATAGTAAGGTAGTTCTCTTACCTCAGAGGAGATGCACCGGAAGTTATTTGTGATCTTGAGGCATCAAAGCACAAATACTTTGTGCAACCAGTTCTGCCAATTTTCCATCTTGCCATCTGAATCAGAAAAACATGAGCTATCCCTTTCCCAGTTCAACATGCCATCGGCGGTAGGGTTAATCTAGTCTTTGTATGGCGTAGTCAGCTTATACATGTGGTCAACATCATCCCTTTCGCATATTGGTTCTGTGTATCGTTCTCCTTTAGCTGGTCCAGTGGGACTATCACCCGTGTACAATTATTCTCAAAAATCATATTTCTGTGCTTCAAATTGATGATGCCTCCCATATCAATGGCCCAATCCAATCCTAACAGTGCAGGATAGGGGTCTGCATCATCCAAAAATTTTATAACCTCAAAATCAGTGCATACCTTTACCCCAGCGATGTTTACCACAACTTGCGGAAGCCTGCCAAGGGGAATGATCTTTTTCTCATTAGCCATGCGTAGCTGAATGGTAGACCATTCCAAATTCTTCTTTCCCATATTTTTCCAGGTTTGCTTAGGTAAGACATTTGCATTAGAGCCCAAATCCAAGATGACCTGATCCATCTCATAGTCTCCAATCTGCACAGTCATGCACATCTCCCTACCAATTCTCTTTTTCTGCTTATAAACCTTGTTCACCGCCTTGGTTTATGTTCGAGGCACCTCTTTTTCTGCGCAGCTGTCTATCAGGGCTTGGAGATTATCTACTACCTTCTGATTGCATAGTAGCTTTATCTACTACCTTCTGATTGCACAATAGCTTAATGCAGGCTTGTAATAATGGTTTAACTTCATCATCTGCTTTTGGTTCCATGGGAGTTTTTGAGGTGGATGCTCTTGCATCAACAAATTCCATTCTGACTTCAATGAAAATCTCTTTTTCTTTCAATAGGTTGAGGCTTTCCTTATTTTCAGACGCATTTCTAATCACTAGTTCTATGGCAACCTTTTCCTCATTTCCTCCAATGGAAATACCGCTGCGTGTAATTACATTTACACTTGGACCATCGTCACACGGTTCAACCTTAACCATCTATATGTTCTAGATTGGTGTCTGCTGTTTTTCCTACATTTTAGCTATTAACACAGGACAATATTCAATTACGTGATCAAATTGCTTACATACCTACAGGATTGTCGCGCAGGATTCGGGCAATCCTGTGCATAGTGTCCAACGTCTCCACAGTTGTAACAGATTAGTCACCCTCTCCCTCAACCAGCGCCTCCACATCTGCCCCCTCCCTTTCCTCTTGTTGGTGATCCTCCTCATCCGGAGGGAGATGTTGGTGACGAAGGGTCGGCCTGCACTCTGTAAAGGTTCACTCTGTCGAACATCAGGTCACACATTCGACAATTGTGCTCATCGTGACCCACCGAAGGGTAGAATCTACACCACTATTGCTTCAGTTCTTTACATAGGTTCCTAACCATGGGCAGTGGTCTGTATCATGTTTCCCAACCACTCGAAAATCAACGCACCATAGTGTGGGGGTAATAGGCCCATAAACATCCCTCGGGCGTAGTAGACTCAATCCCCAACTTACATATAATCTGACAGCAGAGGCCACTGATCTTTGGTGTGGCTCGCTCCCCTGCAGCGTATACACTAGACATATGTGCTTACTTCTTTACCCCAATATCTTCATAAATTATAAATTTCAAAGTGCAAAGCTTCTAATTGGCTCTGAATCTGTAGCGCTCCAAATTGAGCATCATCCCTTGGTGCAAATTCTAATTTCATAGCAATTTCCAGAGCTTCTTCCTGAGAATCGATCTTCTGTTGGCCCATAGGCCCGCGCAGATGTGGCAATAGCATAGCGATGAACCACTCCTTATGTTTTTTGTCATCATAAGAAAATCCTCCGTCGTTGATGGTTTGCTTTAGTCGCTGGTCAGCTTCCCAAACTGACTCTATAGGCCCTTGCTTAAAATATTTTAGTTCTATCACACAATGAGAGTATGACTTTGGCTTCTGGGACTTCCACTTCAGGGCATCCTTAATCTACTGAATTGGGGGATCTACATGTTGAGTAATGTATCCCATGAACCAATCTAAAGCATGACCTTCAAAAGCCATAGCTAGCTGTGCTCTCTTGAAAACATCAGTATTGACATTCTACGCAGTCCACACCGCATTCTCCACAAACCAAAATCAGTCCATATCCTCATCCCCCGCACCCTTAAAGGTGGGTAACTTCATATGCATGGCCATATCATCAGCAGGTGGGGGTGGTGGTGGGGTAGGAGGATTCTTACCCCAGTGTGAATTTGATGGTAGCGTAGTAGGAGGGATAGTTTCAAAGTGTGTAGCCTCACTTCCATTTATGTCAAGAGAGTTTCTAAGAGGACTTTATATAGATTTTCCCCCTCCTTGATTGTCCCGATAGTATTTTCTGCTGCGCATAGTGCTTTTGCTCTGATCAGGGGTCATTCACTCAGTGTGGCTGCAAAAAATACCATTTTCACACAATAGCATCTTAATTAGCAGAGGCAAAGTTTGTAAGAACTTACCCCTCAATCCCTTGAAAAATATCCTTTAAGCTTCGAAGTAGGACACAAACTGATCAACTACAAACTCTGTTACAAACCTGCCCAGGACACTATCAACCCAGTGATCTACAGTTCGGGTAATGGAATTATATGTCTTCTCCAACTGTTGGATCAATTCAGGGGTCCACTGCGTGACCTGGTCATATTTCCAACAGGTTTGGAATTCTACTAACCTTGCCAACCACTCTTGTAGTTTGTGTTTAATGTTTACGAAGAAGATCTCGTGCACCTTAGCAAAAATATACTTATTCTTCCTATCTTCAGTAGATAGATTTTTAATTTCGTTTTCTATTAGGGAAAATTCCTGAATCTGATTTTCAAACCAGTCCTCTAGTTCAGGCTTTAATGGCTTCCAATGACCTCGCGACATCACCCAAACTCTCTCAAAATGCTTCCGGTCCTGGAAACAAAACCATTTGTTGGCTTGAGGGGTCCTGACCCAGGTTCAAAATTGAATTTAAACAACAAAACCCTTTTACTACTAGCCCTCTCGGTAGTGACCTACTCACGCAAGTCAAAGTCTCACCCGAAGTAGTATGGGGGGGGGGCTAGAACCAAGTTTCCAAACCTTGAGAGAGGTTTGAATGATGTGGGTGCCTTAAGATCCCAATTAACCATAAACATACCTTCGCAATAACAGCCCTAACCAAGAAACCCTTTAAGACAGATTTAGGTCAAATATGCATAATGTCTTTTACAAGTTAACACAACAACTATAGATCAAGCAATCACCCTTAACACATAATATCAGAACCTTATACCATCAGATCCATTCAATAAGAATTCATATAAACCCAAACACAGTTGCTTAAGATATTTATTTGCAATCAGTACAAAAATCAGAAATAAGATGCAGAAACATTCATAAAGTAAAAACTTGATGCATATAGGACTCAGATATCCGCAACAATATTCCTTTATTATTGATCAGTTCAAATCCTTCATACAAAAAACTTCAAAAACCCACGCACACAGCCAACGGGGTCCGCACATAGCAGGACTAAGGTCTCCACGCACACAGCCAACAGGAGCCTTCTACCTAGACAAAATACCACAAAGTATCAAAATCTAATCAATAACGTTCAGAATTATCCAAAACCTTACTTCTTAGACTTGATCTAGAGATCTATTTATACTATTAGCCTGCGCTACTCTAGGGTCTGCAAATCGTGGTTTGCGACCCCTAGATCTACCCTTTGAGGCATTACAATTCATGAGGGGATTTGACCCACCCCAAAGCTCCTGTGCACGACTAATCTATTACAAAATATAGAAAAAAATGTCAGACTTAGGGGACCTTGCTCCAACATAACATATCCCTTATTGTTTCCTTTTTGTTGATTTTGACTAGATTGTTGAATTGCATGTGATCCATTCTCCTATTCCAAAGCCAAATTTCATTTTCCTTAGTCAAACAATAACTTTCCTTTTCAATTTCATCCAATATGTATATATTATTTAGAGTCCTTGATGTTGTTGTGGCACTAATATACCTGATTTCTTCTTTCTTATTTCAAATTTCTTTGAGTTGAACAAAAGTGGGTGCCCTTGGTGACAAATTTGACTCACACTTAGCAAATTATGGTTCATATTTTCAATGAGTAAAACATTTTCCGCCATGTCATCCTTATTTCTGAGCTTAGCTATACCCTTTCCTAAAATCTTGGTTGAGCCATCATTTCTAAACGAAACCTTTCCATCCCTTTCCTTTTGCAAGGTTACACATTTTTCTCTATCCCCCATAATGTGTGTTTACCATTGTTGACAAACCATTCACCTTTTGTTGCTTTGGGCTCATAAAGCAATTGCATAGTTTTCAACCTTCTTCTTCCAGATTCTTGAAGGTTCTTTTGAAGTATTGTTTAATTCATGCTTTAGCTCTTTTGGAGTAATTTTCAACTTGTAACTTTTTTTTATGTGTTCAAAATTGTTGCACTTGTAACATTCTACTTCATTACTTAATGATCTAAAGTTTTTATGGTTTTGAATATAATATTCCAAAGGATTTCTAGTATATTCATTCCTAGAGTAGCTTCCATTGTTGCTTTTGTTCCTAGCATAAGGTTTACAATCCACAACTGTGTGCCCAAAATTGTTGCAAGAATACCATAAACAAAGAAAGATGGTTTGGTACGTGAGAGTGGAGAAAATTTTAGGTGGTTTTTCTCTATAGAAATATTGAGTCCTCTCCAATGCTGGTTTTTGATTTCGTGCTCTTTTGAAGGAATGATCTTTACCTTTTCTTGGTTGAATATTCTCTTCTGAGGGCTTTCCTCCCCCCTTCTTGATATAACTCTTGATGACACCTACGTAACTCTTTGTTCTACTTATTTTCTATCATCATGGAGATTGAGCCCTTCTCAAAATAAGTTGGCTTATATCATAATCCAAATTTGTCATTGCATGGGCTTTGACAACTTATAATCTCACCCAAAATTTTAGTGTTGTTTACAAAATTTTGTAAAACGTTTTTCTTCTAAACTTTCTTTCTTAGTGAAACTATTTATGCTTCCAAGCTTTAATTTATTTTAGAATTTTATTCCAACTTATTTTTGAGTTTTTATTCAATCTTTCTGGCTTCCTCTAATTGGAATTTCGGACTGATAATGATCTTCTCTAATTCTTCATAATTTTTGTTGAGTCTTTAAGAATGTTATTTTAGTTCTCTTAGCTCTTCCTCCAATGCATTGACCCGTTTCCTTTCTAATTTTAAATATTTTAGGGAACTTACTGATTCTCTATCAAGATCTACTTCTCATCAGATTCAGGGGTTTACTTTTCATTCTCCATTTCCATGAATAACACTCTTTCTAAGTCACTATCATTTTCACTTTCATCATTAGACGAAGAATTGTCTTCTTTTGAATACATATTTTTTTTGTAGTTTTTTCTTTTACTTTGTTTCTTGTCCCTTTTATGATTTTTAATTTTCTTATGAGCTTGATATTCTTCATCACTGCTTGAAAACTTTGATAAGGACACTTCGAAAAAAAATGACCAATTTTACCGCAATTAAAACATATCAAATAGAGATTACCTTTGTACTTTCCATTTCCTTTCTCTAGCTTGCTCACAAAGTTGGTTATTTCTTCATTTGTATAATTGCCACAACTAAAACTAGAGATTGGCTTTAGCTACTACTTGTTATTACTTGTTTTATTACATGCATTGAAATTTTCTTCTCTTCTAGATGGGTTCTCCTATTTTATTCTCATTTTGTAACTTGTAAGTATTCCATGTAGCTCATACATGCTAACAATTTCTATGTCTGATCTTTCTTCTAGAACTAAGACTTTAGAATCTAATCACATTGGACGAGATCTTAGTACCTTTTCAACAATTAATTTTTTCTCTATTGGTTCTCCCAATCCTTTCATGGAATTTAATATTTCATCAACATGGAGAAAATAAGTTGCAATATTTTTGTCTTCATTCATTTTCAACTGCTCAAATTGTCCTTTAAAGGTGTGAAGCTTAGCCTCTTTGACTTTCTCATCCCCTTCATATATGCTTTGAAGCTTATCCCAATTTTTTTTTTATAGATTATAAAAGCATCACTTTAACATAATTTGAACCCGCTAGGCCACTTAAAATATCATTTATGTATTTTTCATTACTTTCATAAAGCTTCTTACTAACATCATTTGTTGGGCGAGTAGAAGGTTCAATGTATCCACTTTCTACAGAGAAATAGAAATCAAATCCATGTGCTTGCACATATGCTTTCATCCTTCCATTCTAAAACATAAATTATGTCCATAAAACAATGGAATTCCATTTTTGGTGCAATCCATGATCTACCTTCGAGTGGTTAGACTTTGTTGAAGGAACCCGCTTAGATTCCAATTGTTGGAAATACTGAGAGGGGGGTGAATAAATATTTCACTTCAATTAGTTAATTTTGAACTTACAGAGAATTAAATATCATTAACATCAAATCAAATCATAAATCAACACCACATCACATGAAAATTACACAAGGAATTTTTAGGTGGAAGCCCTTCAAAGAGAAAAACCACCGAACACTTTCTAATATAAATGATGAGTACAATAATTTATCAGCTCCAATTGAAGTGAAGCTCCAACTCTCTAATACTCAGTTAGAAAAGCATTCAATTTATCAAGAATCACAAAATCCCCGAAATATTGCTCCAACACCTTGATTTTACCAGCTCCAACTAGAAGGATACTCTAACACCCTGTTAGCATCAATCTGCTGCCCTAGCACCACCCCATCACCCTAAAGATTTTTTAGGCTCCAACCCGAGGGAGACTTCACTCTCTACATTGCACTACCCTGCCACCATAAATTTGAAATAAAAAAAATAAATGTGGGCTACCATACCAGTGACAATTCCCCACTTAATATGGTATACAAATAGAACTTTACTGTTGCCTCTACTGATATATATATACATAGTGGTCAATGTGTCATTGCTCAGTTCAAAATATATATGCAATGGGTGTTCCATTCAACAACATTTGTCAACCAACTACATGTTATCGTCCTATCACTTTAGAGAGAAAACTTCAGGATTGATTCTTGTATACTATTACAAATCTTTTATCCAAAATCTTTCCTCAACAATCAACATAAGTATTTTAAATATAAACTAAACAAATTATATACCTAAAATTAATTCTACTATATACCACTATATACTTTTGATATTTTCGTGAGATATTCTCTTGGAGATGCTTCTAATAACTTCTCAACAGGCCATAATTCAAGCCTTATATAGGTTTGGTCTTGGCCCTTAACAATGGCCAAAAAAATCCTCACTTCTGCTTCATATTGCACTACGTTTTAAACCATTTATTGAGTCGAACTAAACATACCTCAAGAGGTCCATTAGAGAAATTTTGAGGTCTAAAATGGGAATCCTAAGGAATATTATAAAATAATAGTGGAATTAATAAAATAAGGTTATATTACCTCGTCAATTTTTGGAGGGAAAAAATAAAAAAAAACTACTTTTTCAACTTGTATTTTCAACTTATCTCCCTATGATTTTACTCAAATTTCGAGTGGGATAACTAGTTGGATGCATAATTTAATTTTGCATCCAAGGAGTACCCATTTTGCATACTTTTGATGGACCTTACTACACAAAAAATATGAAATACAAGAAAAAATGTGATTACAACAACATTTTTTCATGTATTTCACTTTTTTCGTGAAGTAGGATCGATCGGAAGTATAAAACGTGGGTACTCCTTGGATGAAAAAATAATGCATCTAGCGAGTGCTCTTGCTCAAAATTTGAGTAAAATTATAGGGAGATAAGTTGAAAATACGAGTTGATTTTTATTTTACTCCAAAAATGGTGAATCATCCCCCATGGTTTACATCATAATATTTAATCCTATTGGTTCTTATAAAGTTGATTTTTGTCATACTTTCATGTTTTGAGGCACATTTTTTACCTCAAAATTTCTCTAATGAAATCCCTGCCCTAATATTATCTTTAAATTCGGCCTTAAACAACTCTCTTCTACAACTAAATCTAGCTTTACTTTGGTGTTAGTTTTGGCCTTGATTTGTACAAATATAATCACGAATTAACCATAGGCCTATGGTCTCAACATACCCTAATTAGGGGCCTTTTCCTACAGTCTATCAAATCCTAGAACACAGTCTTTCCAAATAGTCCGAGAAAACTGAAATACCTTGAAACATGCCTCAAAAATTTTCTATAGAATAGTCCTTAGAATAGGCCAAAGGTCGATAATAGGCCTCATAAATGGTGTGAAATTTTCCTTAGACCAGGCCTTCAGAAGGTTGAAAAACCAGTCTCAAAGGAGGATTTTGTTTAGGCCTCCATAAGGGTGAAATTTGTGCCTCAAGGAGGCTGAATTATGCCATGGATAGGCAAAAATATTCTTAGAAATGTGCCTCAAGCAGGTTCCACACACAAATTATAAATTATCCCTAAAAAATAGTCAGTGTCCAACAAAACACCATACAGAGAATAAAAAAGAAGAAGCCCAAAATACCCTCAGAACTTGACCTTCTTAGATATGCGTGCAACCCTGGCCTTAAAGAAAATCACATAAAATTACTTGAGATATGCATGATAATTGATTACCTCTTGAGGGGAACCGAGGCCCTTATTTATGCTTGAAGGAGGTGATTTAGAAGGGGGGTTGATTTTCCCTTAAACCCATGATTCGACCTGATTTGACATAAGAATATAACTCAATAAATTCAATTTTTGTAGCCTGACTGTATTTTCTTCTGACAGAGTTGATTTCAAATTAAATATTTTCACTTATGGAGGGTTTACTTGGTCAAAATAATTTATCCAATATTTCCTTAAATATTGATCCCAAATTTTGACCAATTATAAAGGTGCATTTTATAAGTCAAAGTGGGCACCATGACCACACATTCAAGGCTTCATATTTGAGATGGAATATCTCCTTAATCACGAGGAGTTATGTGGTGTGCCACCTACCATTGGAAACAACACGAAGAGAAAAATCATACTATGATGGTATTGCAAGAAAACTCATTATCATGTGCCTTAAAAAGGGCAGAGAAAGCGGGGCTTCTTCTTGTTGTTTCTTGGGTTGACATCAATGCCAATCAATATTCAACACGTTTGTCATGATAGATCTAATAAAAATATACTTAAAATTTGAAATCTACATTAAGAGGGTTATTTTCCTTTGAATTAAGGATTAAGTTATTTTTGTTGTTCATGTGATATGGAAAATTCATAAAAGAGAGAACAAACAAAAATATAATCATTCACAACCATAATAACCCAGGATATGACCTGGGAAACCCTTTTGGGAGAAAACCTAGTTGGAAGGTGATATTACTCTACTATCTCTTTCTCTGAATGGAAATGGATTCCAGTAGAAAGAAGTGAGACTTATGGCATTTGGGTTGCTACAATACACAAATCCTCTGTGTTTTCTCACTCTCTATCCACTCTCAACTACGTTTCTCATTTATGGAACAAAATGCACTTAAATAGAATGGAACCTCTTTTCCTCCTAGTGGTCGAGTTATAACACAACCTTATAGCCAATTAGAGGCTAAATTTGAACCATTTAACCCTCAATATGAGTTACAACTTCACACTTCTAAATTCTTCTTCATAGTGCCCAGGTGGCTAGTCCCTTTTCCAATCCATATTATACCTGCCATTTTCGGGGTATTTTGTTCCCCAAAATATTTTACTGAATGAAGTAAGGAAAATTTACTCTACCTTCTCCTTAGAGTACCATTTTTCCTTGATTGGAAGTTTTCCTTTCAACCCAATCTTCTAAATTTCATATTTCATTTTTCTTGTAGTCTTGGACCTCTTCTACAAAATGGTATCCTGTGTCAAATCTACTTGAGCATCTAGTGCCAAATATTCTATAGAAGGTAGGCCCTATTCCTCTTCCTAATATAGAATGGAAGGCTCATATAGTATTAGAATATCTACATTCACCATTGATTAAATGAACATGTATGGGGATAGAGTGAGTCTGCATGCATTATCTCCAACATTTTATAGTATATCAAAGGGACCATATCGCAAATTCTTGATTATCTTGTATATTTCTTGTGACTTTTGTAGTGTCTCCTATACCTGTAGATGGATATTCTTGATCTTATCAACAATTTTTTTTTCCATTAAGGCATCCCTGTAAGATCCCCCCTCACTCCTTGTTGTCCATATGTAAATCCAAAGGTGAATGTGGAAAATATCCAAAACAAGTTTCAAATGGGGACTTACCAGTAGAAGTGTGGATTAATTTGTTATAAGAGTGTTGTATATATACAATAAAGGGATGGTATATACCCCATTTATTATTACTAGGCTTGCTGGTACAAAAAAGCATGCATTCTCTTATGAACCTAGCTACCTATTTTTGCATCATTGGCCAATACACATATCTATGCAATTTGGCCACTATTTTCCCTACACCAAAATGCTCTGCAACCTTAGAGGTGTGAGCCTTTCTAATGAGTTGAAGTTGCTCACCTTTAGGAACATACACCTTGTATAACCTTAGAGTAACCCATTTTGGAGACAGTAGTCAACTATGTCACCGTCATGCACATGAATTTTTCTTTGCAACTATTGAAACAACTCCTTGAAGTACTCATCCTCTATATATGCCTCTATGTATGCATCATGGGTAAAAGGATCCATGTGCATAAGGGTTACCAAATTTGTGATATTTGATGTGGGTGGCCTTGAAAGCATGTCGACCAATTTCCTTTTGTTGTCCTTCTTATACTTTATCACTAAATGAAATTGTTATTGAAACCTAATCTAGCTGTAATGTCTGGTCTGTTATAGCTTACTCTAGGAATTCATGTAGTATAGTGGCTAGCGATATGTGTGGATTATTGTCTCCTATCCCATCAATTAGTGTTTCCACTTCTTTATATCTTACAATAGGGCATAGAGCTCCTTTTCATAAGTAGGGTACTTAAGAACCACCCCATGAAATACTTTAGTAGCATATAAGCCTTTCTCCCCACATCAAGGACACTCTCATAACATACCACTCACATGTGACATATATCTCCACTTCGAAGGGTTATTGCATGTTTGGTAATGCTTGAACCGATGCTTTACTAATCTTTTTCTTTAACTCCTAAAAGGCCCTCTGTTGACCATTTCCCCATTGGAAACTCTTGCTACTCATTGTTATGGCATGGAGTAGTGTTGCTACTGTAGAAAAATAACCATATAAATTTACTCAGATATTGTGTTTCCAAATGAAACTCCTAACCTAAAAAACATTAGTAGGCACCTACAACTTCTTTATGGCCTCCATTTTGGAAATATATATCTTCAACACTCCTCTACCTATCATGTATTCTAGATACACCAATGAATACTTGAAAACTCACTCTTATTGATACTTTCCTACGATTGGTGCTTCTTTAATGTCTCTAGCACCTACACCAAATGTGATATGGGCTCCTCCGATGTAGCATTATATATCAATATCTATTATCTAAATAAAAAATAATAAAATGAATCAATAAAAAGGGTGTAGTATATCATTGATTAACATCATGAATGTAGTTAGTGCATTATATAGGTCAAATGACATGACTAACCACTCATACAAACCTTGTTTAGTTTTGAAGGCATTCTTCTAAGTATCTTCTTCTCTGGCTAGAACTTGGCAATATCCTTAATTTGAATCCAATTTGGTGAAATATTTGGCTTGCTAGAATTGATCCTAGATAAGGGTACCTGTTCTTAAGTGTAATTTTGTTTAACATCTTATAATCATCCCATCCTTCTTTGGAACAATGATGATGGGTGACCCACATGGTGACGTACTTGGTCGAATGACACCATGTCCTAGTAGTTATTGAAACTAATTATTCACCTCATTTGCATCTATAATTAACTGCATGTATAGCCCAATGTTTATTTACATATAGTCTAACAATAGTTGGATCTTGTGCTCCATTTCCCTCTTTAGTGGTAGCCTTTTGGGCTCCTGTAATGCACCCTTGTTTACTTGTAGAAAATTTTCCAAATTTTGTTTATATTCCTTAGTGAACCACTCCAGGGATTATTTATCTCTCATGCACTCTTCTATAGACTGATTTTCTCTTAAAATAACAAAACATATTTCTTTCTAGAACCAATCAATTTTTTTTCCTAGTTGGCACTTACTAGTGAGATCTTTGACTCACCCTTATGCATGTTGATGATGAAGGATTTTACAACCTTGATGAGGCAGTATTGGTTGGGTATTTGTGTAAATATTTCATCTTTTAAGCACATGTAGGGACTCCCAAACACAACACTAAATAAATCTAGTGGAACTACATCCAATTCTACTTGATCAATAAAGTCATCACTAATAGAAAATTCAATTTTTTACTATTTGGTTACCTTTGTATCTACCTAATTATTGACCCATCCCAATGGATATGGGATATAATGGCCATGAGTCTCCAATCCCAATTTCTGGACCAGATCAACTGCTATAATATTTGACTGTGATGCCGAGTTGAATAACGCATCAATTTTCATCTTCTTGACATATATATTTATATGGAATAGTTTGGCCATTTCGTTCTCTTCCTGTTGTTGAATGACACTCAAATTCACCCTCTTATACACTGATGTACAAACAATATTCTCATCCACATGTGAGTTTATTTTCGCATTTTGTGACCACGATGAAGGATTTCCCATCCTTAATGAGGCGATACTAGTTGGCATCCAACATGCACATATAGGGACTCCCAAACATAACACCACATACATCTAGTGGAACTAAATCAAATATATTTCATCATAAAGTCACCACTAATAAAAAATTTGATTATACACTATTTGGTTACATTTATATCTACCTATTTCTTGACCTGCCCTAATGGATATGGGATAGGATGGTCATGGGCCTCCAATCCCAATTTCTTGACTAGATCTACTGATATGAGATTTGTCTGTGATATTGAGTCGAATATAAAATTAATTTTCATCTTCTTGACCTATATCTTTATATGGAAGAGTTTGGTCATTTTTTTCTCTTCCTCTTGCTGAAGGCCTCCCAGATTCACCCCCTTCTACACTTACCTATAGATAATATTCTCATAACATATGATTTTCTTTCCACCCGATTACTTGAATATATGGCCATGAAATTTTTCTTCTTACCATATTTCTTTTAGTTCTTTAGGTTGAGCTCTATATGTAAATTTAAACAATTCTCCTCTATATGACCATCAATGTTATAATGGTTGTAGTGGTTGTTGGGATTTATTCAATGGTGTGTTGTGGTTGTTGTATTTTTTTCTTCCCCCCTTTCCACTTCTTCTTCCCCTCTGAATATTCATGGTGCTCCTTCTGCTTTGAACCACTTACTTTTCCTTTCTTCTATATTATGTACTCCTAGTATTGTGCATGTACATAAATCTCAACAATCTTTATAGGTTTGAACAACATTACTTGCTTTTACAAATGGCTATGTGGACCCCTTAGATACTTAAGAGTACTTCTGGGTTATTTGGGGAGATACCCAACATTATGGCTATCTTTCTAAATTTTGTGTTGTACTCTTATACAATCTTCCCCTATCTATGTTGGAAGTAATGCCACCAAATCCACTAGTCCTCTACATACCTAATGGGGTAGAAATGTGGCTTTAGGAGAGCTTTAAAATATTCCTACTCAGTAATTAGATGATCTCCCTCCAACCTCATGGTTTTCATGTGGCTTTCCCACTAGGCTATGGGATGGTTCTCTAATTTCAGATGAGCAAATGAAATTTTATATTCTTCCTCTATATGATGAATACTAAAATAAACTTCCAACTATTGCAACTAGTGAGTTAACTTCAAAACATCAATATCACATTGATATGGCTTGATGTTGACTTTTGTTTCCATCTTGAAAAGGGAATTTGTATGGTTCATGGCATTTGAAATCGATTGATCATTTTCGGTTTCTTTCTTAGACCCCTTCTCTAGTTCTTCCTGATCCCTTAATCTACCCTCTAATTTGAACTTTGCATTAGAACCTCCATATTTTATTAATAGCTCGAGCTTATTGGTCAGAGACTCCATGAGAAGGCTCACATTACTATTTATATATGTGAATTTTCCTTCCAGTTGTGCAAACCTCTCCTTTATGAGATCTTTAATTTTATTAACAGATTCATTGACCATGGCTAGGGTTTTATAAATTTCAACATAACCAATATGGATCTCTTGAAAATTCCCACAATATAGCCAAAGAAACCTGCTATGATACCAATATGATCCATAAATGGTCATGGATATTCCATTTGACAGTTTGTCACAAAAAATCTACTTAAAATCCAAAATATATACTAAGAAGATTATTGTCCTATATTTTGGGATTTATTAAGTTACTATTGTTCTGAATGCAATATAGAAAAAGTATAAAATAGATAATAGACAAAAACACAATCACTCACAACCATAATAACACAAGATATGACCTGGGAAACTATTTTGGGAGAAAATCTAACTAGAAGATGAGGTTTCTTTGCTCTTTCTTTCTCTGAATGGAAATGGATGCAATTACAAAGAAGTGATACCTATGGCCGGTGGGATGCTACAATACAAATTCTCTCTCTCTCTCTCTCTCTCTCTCTCTATATATATATATATATATATATATCCACTCTCAACTACTCTTCTCATCTATGGAAAAAAATGCACTCAAATAGAATGAGTGTTGTGAAACCAGCTCCAAAAAGAGAAGAGAAGAGATATCAATGCCTTAGAAATAATCGACTTCGAGGGGGCAACCTCCAATACATTACATGAATGAAAAATTCTTGGATGATTCAAATTACAAAACCTCCTTTCTATATATAGGAGTCCATGGGACCACAATGTAATCCTAGCCGACCTAACAATAATAATTTAAGGGCACAATAATAACAATATGGGGGTTACAAGGGTACAATAATAACAATAAGAGGGTTACACTAACAACAATAAGGGACTATAATAGTAATATAGGGACCTAACATGCCCCTCTCCTTCAAAAAAGTGTTGTCCTCAACGCTTGAGTAGCTCTGGGTGCTTCTGTATAAAATTCTCATCCTCCCATGTATAATCTTCGGTGGGTAAGTTCTTCCACTTGATGAGATACTCTGAAATTGATCGATTCCGTAGTTGTCGAGTTCTTGTTTCCATGACCGCTTCAGGTTCCAATATGATTTTTCCTTCCTCATCAAGTTCTGGCAATATTGTTTGAATTGGAAAATTTTCACCTATAACCTTCTTTAAGCATGAAACATGGAAAACTGGATGTACTCGCGAAGAAGCAGGAAGCTCCAATTTGTATGCCATAGTACCAATCTTTTGCAACACCTTGTAAGGACCATAGTACTTTGGCGATAATTTACTATCCTTCTTTGCTTGCTTGAGGGACATTTGTTTGTATGGTTGTAGCCGTAAAAATACCCAATCTCCTACATCAAAACTTCTCTCGCTACGATGTTGATCTGCCTGTTGTTTCATTCGATTTGTGCCAAATTCAGGTTATCCTTTAAGAGTTGGAGAACTTCTTGCTGATGCTCGATGTGATCTTCCACTGCTTGAACCTTCGAATTTTCCCTTAAAGATGATGTGATCGATGGTGGATGATATTCATAAAGTGCCATAAATGGGGTCATTTTTGCTGCAGTATGGAAGGAAGTGTTATACCACCATTCAGCGAGAGGTAACCACTTGACCCATTGTGTTTGTTTATCAGATACAAAACAACGAAGATATCCTTCTAAAAATTTATTTACTATCTCTGTTTGACCATCAGATTGAGGATGATAAGATGAGCTATGAGCTAATTGAGTACCCAAACAAGAAAATAACTCCGTCCAAAAATTTCCAGTAAAAATGGGATCTCTGTCGCTCACAATAACCCTTGGGTTTCCATGTAGCTTTTGAATTGTGTCCATAAATGTAATAGCAACTGTACTTGCTTTAAATGGATGAGATAATGCACAAAAGTGTGCATACTTGGTAAGTCTATCAACTACCACCATGATGACACTCTTTCCTTCAGACTTAGGTAAACCTGTGATAAAATCCATTGAAATATCCTCCCAACTTTGACTTGGAATGGATAAAGGTTGTAGAAGTCATGGGGTCTTAATTGTTTCCACTTTATTCTGTTGGCAAACCAAACATTCCGCAACAAACTTTTGAATATCAGATTTAAGGCCATCCCAAAAAAATTCTTTCTTCACCCTGTGGTAAGTTTTTAAAAATCCTGAGTGTCCTCCTAAAGGAGAAGTGTGCAATTCCAAAAGAATCATTTGTTTTAGTTGGGAATTCTTACAAAGATATAAGCGATCTTTGTACCATAAGGAATCATTTTTCCAACTAAATGTATCAGATGTACTAGGATCTTGCTGCAACTTTTGAATGAGTGTCCACACGTCTTCGTCCTTCTTCCATTCATCTCTTGCTTCGGTTATCCAATCTAGTTGGATAATAGAAATGGCACAAAGCAATGCTTCCACCTCTTCATTCTTTCTTGAGAGTGCATCCGCAACAACATTTAGCTTCCCTTTTTTGTATATTATTTCAAAGTCATAACCCAACATCTTTGTGACCAATTTTTGCTGCTCTTCTGAAGATAGTCTTTGTTCCAAAAAGTGTTTAAGACTATCATGATCAGTTTTTACCTTGAAGTGTCTTCCCATTAGGTAAGTTATCCATTTCTTTAGTGCATGCAGTATTGCTAACATTTCCTTCTCATAAATAGGTTTCTGTAAATACTTTCCTTTGATTGGACGACTTTCAAAAGCAATGAGTCTTCCTTCTTGCATTAAAACAACACCAATTCCATTTCCTGAGGCATCACATTCCACAATAAAGGTTTTTGTGAAGTCTGGCGTAGCTAAGACCGGTGCTAGGCACATTGCCTCTTTAAGATGTTCAAAGGCCTTAGTTGCTTCAGGAGTCCATGAAAATGCATCTTTCTTCAATAATGTTTTTAGAGGTGCTGCTATTCTCCCATAATTCTTAACAAAATTTCGATAATACCCTGTTAACCCGAGAAATCCTCGCAACTGCTTTATGGTTGTGGGGACTTTCCATTCCTTAATGGCTTTAATTTTGTTAGGGTCTACCTTAACACCCTCGTGAGATACAATATGACCCAGATATTCCACCTCTTGTACTCCAAAGAAACATTTGGATGTTTTTGCATATAATTGTTTCTCCCGCAATAGTTTGAGCACCCTGTCAACATGTTGAACATGATCCTTCCAAGACTTGTTGTAGATTAGTATATCATCAAAAAATACTAGCACAAATTTTCTAAGGAAGGGTTTGAAAATGGAATTCATCAACCCTTGAAATGTAGAAGGTACATTGGTAAGGCCAAAAGGCATGACCACAAATTCATAATGACCCTCATGAGTTCGAAATGATGTTTTCGAAATATCTCCAGTCTTCATTCTAATTTGGTGATACCTTGAACGAAGATCCAATTTGGTAAAATAAATTGCTCCATGTAATTCATCCAATAATTCATCAATCATAGGAATGGGAAATTTATCTTTAATGGTGAGCTTATTGAGCTCCCTATAATCCGGACACATGCACCATGGTCCATCCTTCTTGCAATCATACGTTCAATTTCGCTCTTTTGGACATAAGGATATCTATAAGACCTGATGTTTGGAGGAGCACTTCCTGGAATCAAATGAATAGCATGATCATGATCATGAATAGGTGGGAGTCCTTTCGGAGTTTCAAAAACCTTGGAATGATTGTCCAAGACTTTTTGGAGATCTTCAGAAATAGATGATTTTGATGTTGGAACTTCTAGTGAGCATAATTGTGCAATTATGCTTCGTTGTTATTTCTTTAGAAGCTTTTTCATGACATTAGAGCTTATTATCTTTCCCATCTTCCTTGTAATACGCTGTAATTTGAATTCCTTTCCTTCTGAAAAAATTTCAAGAAAAGTTCTTGAAAATTAAAAGCTACCGTCCCCAAAAATTGTAACCATTGTACTCCTAGTACAACATCAGCACCTCCCATAGGAATGGAAAGCATTAGAATATTCAATACATATTCCCCCCATGGTTAGCTTGATATTATGGCATTTTCCAGAGCAATTTATAGTTCCTCCATTTGCAACCATCACTTGACATTCTGGTTCTAGGTATAGGAAACAATTCAATTCCTTAGCTACCTTACAATGAATAAAATTATGGGTACTACTTGAATCAATCAACACTATTACCTTTTTCTTCTTGATATGTCCTTCTATCTTGAGAGTTTGAGGAGTAGTAATTCCTACCAATTCATTACACGATATGGTCAGACTCATTTCTTCCTCTTCTTGGGTTGGTTCCTGGTGTATATGCTCTTCTTGTTCATTTTCTTCTTCCTCTTCACAATCTATGTTACACCATTTTTTTGGTCATCTAACCCATTATCATTAGATGAACCCAAGTACACCATGTAAGACCAATTTTACCCTAAGTAAAATTGCTTTCACCATATAAAATAACATTTGTCTATATTTCCTAGTCATATTTAACCCAAAACAAGGAAATCGATTAAATAAATCATTATTTATTTAATTATTTCCTAGGAATAAGTTATTCAAATCATTATTTAATAATATTCCTAGTTAAATTTGACTAAATCATTTGTAAATAATTAAATAAATCATTATTTATTTAATTATATTCCTACCATCTCCCTAAAATAATAAATAAATCATTTATTTATTTATTGTTTATAAATAAAGGAATTGACCCAAGTCAAAATACCTTTTCCCTCCAAAAAATATAATTAAATATTCCGAAAGGGTGATTCTAGAAATTGATTAATAATATTTTATTCATGCACCGAGTTCTAGAACACCCCAATATTTTGTTATAAATATAAGGGTTTTCCCCATTCATTAGTCACCTTCATTGCATTATATCACACTGGATCTATTCTTGGTCACCACTTTTCATTTTTTCTTTATGAGCTCCCATTGAGTTCTATGTTTGTCAGGGTTTTCTACCACAATAAGAGAGAGGAATTTTAGATCTGAAACATTGAGGACTTTCAAGAACCCATCCCATTGAGGAGAACCGGAAAACACCTTTATTTTTTTCCTCTCAGGTGCCCCATTCTTTAATATAATACCAATCATTCTTTTAAACACTTTGTTCTTGTCTTGTCTATTGGATGCATGGAGCCATATTATATTTTATCTGCTTAATGTTTTTTTTGCTTAGACCTGAATTTGTGCAGCAAACTTAAAGATATTTTGCAGCCATAATCAATGTTAGGGCTATTTTTTATGCATAGCTAAAGTGATCTTTTACGACGAAAGATTCATACTAACAATTGGCGACTCCACACGGGTTTTATTTTACGACCGTTGTCGTTTTACCTATTCCTACATATCCAGCTGTTTCAGACCCTAGGGTTTCTCTTCCATTTCCTATTTTTTCTTTCCACCTCTAAAACCCTCAAACAATCAAATTTTTAACTTCCGTGTGTTTCTGGCCTTATTGCGCAGGTGAAAGACGTCAGCCGCAGCTGAGACGACAAATTTTTCTGAAATATGCCGCCGAAAGAGCCAGATCTGCAGGTCACACTTATCGGCCCAAAAAGTGCGACCTGAGCTTGAGGACGCACTTTTCTGCCCCAAACCTACTACCTGGACTGAAAATAGGTCAGAAGCTGCGACCTGCACTTTTTCTGCAAATTTTTCAGCACTTTTTCTGGGTTTGTCTGAAGCTTCTGTCAGGGTTTTCCAGCCTCCGTCTTCGCCCGTTTAGACCTGTTTCTAATATGTTTCACTCAAATAAGTGGGAATCTTTCCCCTTAGGGCTCTAGTACCCTTCACTTTTGGTGGGACACTGGCACTGAACTCTTAACTTCTTTCCATCAATCCTCTTCGACTTGCCTTTCTGCTCATGTCTAGGAATGGCGGCGAAGACGGAGCTTCTGTTGCGCCCCCCCCCCCTTTGAAGATCGGGTTTACATGGACTGGTTCCTTCACTATCTCTTACCTCCCATTGGAAAAGATGTTGCATCTCATTTTCCCCAAACCGAAGAAGCCTCCCTCCAAACAACCTTGAAATATGACCTTATCTACGCCCAATCTGGTTATGTTTATACCGTCCTTCCTGACCTTCCCAAGCCCGGTGGCCCTAATGCCTCGGGGGCATATCACTCTACTGACAGTATCGTTGGAGCCCTGTCACATATCTCTGCCCAACCTCTTCCGGGCCATGGTTTCCCTCCAAGGGCCAGCCCCACTGGCACTTTTTCCCCTCTAGGTAGCATGTATTCAGGCTATGGCATGCCTCCTCCTTTTACCCACCCTCCTTCTTACCTGCATGCTGCCCACCCTACCCCTTATCTGTATCCGCAACCTGGTGTCCCCTCTAGCATTTGGACTGCCCACTCCCTTGCCTTTTCCACCCCTGCAACCGCACTTACTACCCCCTCCAGGGAAAGTCTTTGCACAGCAGGGGGCACCTAATTTTATTCTTTCTCAAAGAAAGACGAAAGGCAATCAATCTGCCCCTGGTAATCGTGGACCCAACCCTTCCAGTATTGATCCTCACACTGCTACACAGCCATAGGGTTCTCAGCCCAAGCCGAACATACCACTTCGCACCAATAAGCCCTGTTCGTGCTACGATGTTTATGGTCATTACACTCACGATTGTCCCTTAATACCACAAATGCGGCAGATGTGGGACTCTCAAACCACCGTGCGAGGACAACATTCCTCCCCTACCGTCCCTCCTATCCCAGCTACTTCTCAACCCACTGTGTTTACCGATCCTTTCCCTCAACAAGGATTTGTGGCCACTCAACCCCCTCATGCCCTGGTAACCACTCAACCTTCCCCTTCTAGTTCCTCTGATTACCAGATTCTCATGATGGCCTCTGACCCACCTCTCACCGTCGACCTCAAACTTCAAACTCAGTCCCGTCAGTATTCCACACCTCCCATTCCATCTATCTCCGAGTCTCCATCGTCAGGTCCTATAGAGCCTCTATCGACACCCCATGGTCCCTTGCAACTCCCTCCGCCCAAATTCGAGGTTCATCCCAAGCCTCCTAAGGGACCATTACGTCGAAATGCTGCCTCTGGTCGGGCTGCCCATTCATACAGCATAGTAGATAATCTGGCCCAATCTCCTGCTGCCATTTCAACACTAGAACTCCTCCAGTCATGTCCTTCTCAAAAGAGGGCTCTACTATCTGCCATGGGCACTGTAGATCCTGCTGATGACCAATTGATTGTTTTCGACGCCCGTAAGTCGGAACATCCCCCTCTTCCTCCTTCGGTTGCTTTCCAAATCCCAGTGAAAATCTGAAACGCCAATGTTGCTCGGTGTATTATTGATGAGGGGGCATCTACTTGCGTAATGTTCGCTTCGGTTTGGAAACAACTCGGATCCCCTGAACTGGCCCCTTCCACCATCACCTTTCATGCGTGGGATGGCCATGCCTCCCAGCCCATTGGCCTATTACGTAACTTTCCTATCACCCTTGCCGGCAAGACTGTTTGTGTCGACGTTGAAGTTATCGACGCCCCTCTTGACTACAACATCCTTTTGGGGCGTAGTTACACCTACGCCATGTCAGTCGTCCCATCCGCAGTCCACCGCAAGATTTTTTTCCCTCATAATGGCAAGATTGTCACCATTGACCAATTGACCTACCATGAACCAAAATCTAAGACCCCCCCTGAGTCCACCATCTCTACTGTCACCAATAAACCAACTGTTGATTCTTTGACCAGTGTGTCCCCTGGAATCTACAAAGACTCCTCTTTGCTTGGAAATTTTCCTGGTCCTCCCCCTCCTCCTGTCTCTGACCCCAACTTAGCAAATGTTTGCATGATGCAATCGTCTCAGGCTAGCCTTCCACAGCCTACTCCGGCTAGTCAGCAACCTCAATCTCGCCCACTACCTCCTGCTCCTAGCCCTTCGCTTCAGTCAATCGAACCTTTTTCACCTGACCCCTCCCATCACACTCAGGAACTCCCCTACCCTCCTGAGTCAGTTCCCTCAGGTCTCCACCATATGGGAGCCGTCCCTCCTGGTCATTACCCTGCCGGTCAGATACCTTTCCTTGGTCCTCCCCCCGACGTTTATTCAGTCCCCGTCATGGCCACCCTTTCCCTACCTAATTTAACCTTGGGAATACCAGTATGGTATCTTACTCCTCCAGCCGATACCCCACCGGGCCACCCCAAACCATACATAGCTGTGACACTGGTGCAACTGATTCCCTTCACTCCTTCCACCGCTACAGTGCCCCTAGCCCCTCTGCAGGACCCTCCCCATGCTGCAACCCCTACAGGCAAGAAAAGAAAAACTCAAAAGGGGGCATCCAATGACAAGGCCACCGCACCAGACCCTACCCCTCCCCCTCCCCCCCCCGCCAAGCCTTGTGCCTTGTGTGATGGTATTGGTCACCCCACCCATACTTGTCCTGAGTTGCCCCGTATCCAACCCATGGTTAAAGTCACGTTCCTTGAATCGACGGTCCCTGAAACCTCTGTTTCTTCCTCATCCACAGCCAAGACCTCAAAGAATCTTCGTACCAACAAAACTTGTGCTCTGTGTGGTGTCCATGGCCATTACTCTCACCATTGTCCTCACCTCACGCATTACCGAGCCTCTTTAGAGGTCATTCGCGAGTACGAAATCGAACAAAATCAATCTGCCTCTCCCATCCCTGCTCAATATGCATCAGGTCTACTCGATGATCCTCCTGCTACCATTGACATTCCTCCCCCTGATGTTGAAATGTCAGAATTTGCTGCTCCCCTCCTATACCTATCATCTTCAGCGCAACCATCTGAGTACATTCCCTCCGAATCCACTCCATCTGTTCTAGTTGATCCTCCTTTAGACACATTCTCGGGCTCTTCATGTTTTGACCATATTTTTACTTGTTCTTCTATCATTCCCTGTGATGACTCGTATCTATGCCTCTCTTCCCACACTGTTGATTTCGGTAGCTTTGCAGCGTCGTATGGTCCCCTTGACCCTTCCATTCCCTCCCATAATCATGATCATACCATCCGTATCTTCGATGTTCTTCACAGCTTGAGTTCCCGCTCTTCATCCCATAGTTCTCATCCATCTCCCTCTCATCGATCTATGAGTCCTAGACTTCCTACCCAGACTGCTCCCTCCCATAGCCGTCAGTGGATGTCTATCCTCTACTCACGTTGCCCTCCTTTTTCTCATCCCTCCCATTTGTTGTCCCACGACACTATTACTTCGGCCCTCTCCTCCACCCATTATCTTGGCTATGCCGATGGGGCAAGTCGCTCTTCCCGGAATCTCGTTTCGGCTGCATGGGCCATCTTTACCCCCTTGCATACCCTGGTTCTTGCAAATGGGGTCTGCATTGGTAATGCCACCAATAATCAGGCCGAATATGATGTCGTGCGTGGTCTCTTAGCCGATGCCCTCTCTCATCACATCCTCCATATGCATGTTCATTTAGATTCCCTACTTCTTGTCCTACAACTTAATGGTATCTATCGTGTGCATAAACCTATCCTGTTTAGACAATATTTACGAGTGAAACTGTTGATACGTGCATTTACATCCATTACTTTCAACCATATCACTTGATGTCAAAATCACTACGTCGATCAAATTGCAAATCATGTTCTAGACTGGCATTTATCACATACAAGAAAATAATATTTCACATCATCCACAAAATATACATAAATCATATATATCATATAACATGTGTTTTTAGAGTCCATCTGCTCTGAAACATATCACATGCCCATAACATGGTACAAAAAATAAAACTACAAAATGGGGGGCACCACTTGCCCCTACAAAAACACTGGGGGGCACCATCTGCCCTACATCTCATCACTCTTTGGAGGATCCCGAGCCAATGGCTCTACTCCCGCAACTCGTAGATCACGCACAGTTTGACCGGCCATCGCCATGCATCACATGATACCTCGCCATTCCGAGGGTAGCCCAATACATAACTCTATGTACTGGTCGTCTAAATCCTGCCAACCACGCTTCGACACACCAGTCAGAAACCCCTCACATCTATGCCAGATGTCCTCCACCAGAGTGGCCATCTCCTCATTTTGTGCTGTCCTTGATCCACTCGCACCTGTAGCTCCTACTGCTGCCGGTCGTCCCATATATCTTGTTGGTTTCACCGGAGCTATATCTGCATTCCAAAACATATAACGATTAGTACCATGCATACTAGTCACAAACTCTAAAATGCACATAACAGATTAGTTGCTTGTCACTTACCATTGGGCCCCCACACTCGACCAGGCGGAAGCGGCAAGTCCGGATCTCCTCCATAACTCATCCCACTATAGGGATAGTCGTCTATGTATAGTGGCATCTGATCCCAATGGGCAAAGAACTCAGGTCGGAACACTTGTCCGACTGCCCCTCCTCCTCCTCTACACAGTAATCGTCCCCACCGACACATCCGAGGCTCTCTCAGACCTCCATCAGGTAACTGTATACAAGGTCGCAAGGTCTGGATCTTCTCGAAGAAGAAAGAGCACAAAACCATCCCATAGGCACAATCATGACTCACTTATCGCTTGCATAGTGACAACTGTCGTTTCATTGACACCAACATCATCTGGGCCCACCCATAGTAGGTCCCACTCAGCACACTCTCCACAATCATCATCTGCCCTCCAGTGATATGATGGAACGCCTGGCTACCCAAAATCCGCAACACTGCTGCGGCCACTGCCCGGGTCTCCAACCTCTCTAGATCACCAATGGATATCCGAGTCCCTTTGACTCGGACACCTGGTCAACAATGCCGCTCAACAAACTCCATAATGTTACGCCCCTATGGTAACACTGGCTGTGTATTTCCCACCATCCCTAATGGTGGGAGACCAGTCAAGAAATACAAATCCTGGACCGTCAGCTCGATCCTGTGCCCCTGCAATACAAACGCCTCATGATCTGGATCCCAATAATTGATAATCTGGGCCAACAAGGGCTCTCCAGCCCTCATCGACGGGTTCTCCAAAAATTTCAGAACCCCATACCTAGCCAGTGCACGACGGACACCCTGATCCACCTAGATTTCCGTCCGTAATGTACCTAAGTCTCTCTCTCTCCACTTGATCCGTATATCTGCCATATCTGCACAAAAACATCATTTTTGTCAGCCTCCAGGTCAAAAAAACTGCATTAACTTACACTCAAACATAATCTCAGCCCATAACAGCACTGAACCCCCCACATCTAATAGGTCGTACTTTTTGGGCAAAACCTGGGCTAGGTCGCACTTTTCAGGTCAAAACCTGCGTCCCAGGTCGCAGCTTTTTCCCCAAAAAGTGCGACCCGACAGTAATGATGAAGTAGGGGTAGTTACTGAGATTTAAAGCCCTAATCTACAATTTGAATCCATAAAAAAAAAAGCTTAGGATTAGGCCTCTTACCTGCAACTGACGGATCACAATTCCAACGGTCGGTTTGTCCGCTACGATCGCCACAAGATTTAGGGCCTTCTCTCCTCTCCACATTCACCACAACTACATAAGCAAATGAATGATTTTGGAGGGAACATGCCTTATTAGAAGAAAACCCCTGTTTTTTCTTTCGCCCGCTGCGACCAAACCGTAGCCCCGTTTGACACACTGTCCACACTGTTGGAAAGCTCTCACCGAGCACTCAAATGGGTATTTGTCAGTTTTTCATGTTTTGATACTTCACCAGGACACATTTATTCCATGAAGGGTCTATTCACCTCTTCTTAAAATTGAATTTCTTCACTTATGACACTTGTACTTAGGGCACCACTTTGCCTACTTACTTGTCTTCGTTCGTGTTGATTTTCGTCATGAGCTACCCGATTGTACTCATGATTTTATGGTCCCCCATTGGACCCGTACTATGAGGCAGCACCATTGAGTCGCCCTTGTTTAGAGCATCCGAGTCAAGTCATCATCACATCCATAGAGTCTATTCCGAGCCCCTTTGTACCCCACTATACTCCTCCATCCTTTCTTCCTTGATCCCTCTCTCGTGTTGCACATTATGGCCTTTAGTACTCTTGTCCCCTATCCCTCATGATATTGTGTCCGTTGCTGCCAAGCCATTCATGCCCTCTATGCTCTAACAAGGGAAGTCGTCCAACTCCTCCTCTGTATCTCGCATTCCATGATCATTATCAGTATCTACTTGTTCGTCACTCTACTATTTTCCCTCGTGCCTTACTTGGGGTTCCCTTATTGCCTCACCTATGGCGAACCTACTTTTGTCGGCATCAGCTCATTTACTCCAGAAGCCAGGTCTAGGGGGCAGTGTACTTGGTTTGAGCTCTTCTCAGCCTGATCGTGATCTATACACTTGATGGTCCAGTGATGCAGCAGCAGCTATTGGTGATTCCTGGGCGTGTGTGAGATGTCTCAACCCTCATGAGGGGGTGGCCCTGCAGGTAGTCCCCCACATGCCTGGACGACTTCTTCATTTCTTCCCTTGATTTAGCTCCTCTCATTTAATGATATCGGCCTCAACCGCTTGTAGCGCCTCTCTGATTTGCATATATCAGTCAGATTTTGTGAGCCCTTCCCCGTGTGTAGGGGGCATTTGGGTATATTTGTATCTCATGTACTACAATCTTCTTGTATAAGTCCTGAAGGTTATTCCAGGCATCACATGTATGTGGGATTCATCATTTTCATCTGCTCATGTTTAGGCCAGCACATGATTCATTATTGCGTTCCGTGGTTTTCCGGGCGCCTTATTCTTTGTACTATTGTCTCGGCGGGCATAGGTGTGCCTCCCCCGCCGCCTTTAACACTGGTACTACTTCATCACCTAGAGACTTGTTGCACCTGTAAGTCTCGTCTCCTCCGGGTTTAGTCCTTTAGCACATTAGACTACCTTACATTCCTCTCTCTCACTTCCCTCTTGATGCCTAGTGATTGAGTTCTTACAACGTACTTCGGTCATACGATTTGCTCCTAACACTCATACGTTGGGGGGCAATTTGTTACACCATTTTTTTGGTCATCTAACCCATTATCATTAGATGAACCCAAGTACACCATGTAAGACCAATTTTACCCTAAGTAAAATTGCTTTCACCATATAAAATAACATTTGTCTATATTTCCTAGTCATATTTAACCCAAAACAAGGAAATCGATTAAATAAATCATTATTTATTTAATTATTTCCTAGGAATAAGTTATTCAAATCATTATTTAATAATATTCCTAGTTAAATTTGACTAAATCATTTGTAAATAATTAAATAAATCATTATTTATTTAATTATATTCCTACCATCTCCCTAAAATAATAAATAAATCATTTATTTATTTATTGTTTATAAATAAAGGAATTGACCCAAGTCAAAAGACCTTTTCCCTCCAACAAATATAATTAAATATTCCTAAAGGGTGATTCTAGAATTTGATTAATAATATTTTATTCATGCACCGAGTTCTAGAACACCCCAATATTTTGTTATATATAGAAGGGTTTTCCCCATTCATTAGTCACCTTCATTGCATTAGATCACACTAGATCTATTCTTGGTCACCATTTTTCATTTTTTATTTATGAGCTCCCATTGAGTTCTATGTTTGTCAGGGTTTTCTACCACAACAAGAGAGAGGAATTTTAGGTCTGAAACACCGAGGACTTTCAAGAACCCATCCCATTGAGGAGAACCGGAAAACACCTTTCTTGTTTTCCTCTCAGGTGCCCCATTCTTTAATATAATACAAATCATTCTTTTAAACACTTTGTTCTTGTCTTGTCTATTGGATGCATGGAGCCATATTATATTTTATCTGCTTAATGTCTTTTTGTGCTTAGATTTGCATTTGTGCAGCAGACTTAACAATATTTTGCAGCCATAATCAATGTTAGGGCTATTTTTTATGCGTAGCTAAAGTGATCTTTTACGACAAAAGATTCATACTGACAATCTATGTAAAATAATTTCTTCTCGGCACATTTATGACCTTCGGTGTATTTTCTATCATGTTGTACTTAAAACCCTTTTCTCTTTTTTCTTCCAATTGTTGTGGTGTCAACTTTGTAGGTTGTGGAAATCTAGGAGTAGCAACACTTCCCTCTTTATAGAAGTGAGTGGTAGGCTTCCTTGTCGCCATAATTTTACATTCAATTTTTCTTGCCAACCTGAATGCCTTCTCCAATGAATCATGTTCCAAAATGTGAACTTCATGTTGGATGTTATCCTTTAAAGTACCTATGAAGAGATCAATCCTATGTTCCTCTGGAATATCAGTTACCCTTATATTCAATTTTTGGAAGTCCTCAATGTGCTCCCCCATTAAACCTTTTTGTTTGAGATTTATCAATTGGCTAAAGAAGGTGTTGCTCTTTGTATCCTCATAATGTGCTATCATTTCCTCCGTAAAAATTGACCAAGTGACAATTTTTTTACGGGAGCAAAGCCATCGATACCATACAAATGTATTTTGTTCTAAATGTAAGGTTGCAATGCATACCTTTTGTGTGTTTTGCACGTTATGGAGATCAAAATATTGCTCCATCTGTAGTATCCATGTTACAGGATCCTTTCCATCAAACTTCCTCATATCCATTTTTGGAATATGGTGGTTCTTCCCGCCAACATTAGATTTTATGAAATCATGATTAACATTTATTTTGTTCTCATCATGAGTTTCCTCTACTATCTTTTAACCATTAGGAAAAATTTCTTGTATCAACTTTGTCAAACCTTCCATGTATGATTTTATATCATTCTTCATGTTTTCCATTTTCTCATTGATCTTAGCTTCCATGTCATCCATCTTAGATTCCATGCCAGCTTCCATGCCATCTATCTTAGATTCCATGCCATCTATATTAGATTCCATGTCGTTCTTCAAACCATCCATCTTAGATTCCACGCCTTTCTTCAAACCATCCATCTTAGTTTCCACGCCTTTCTTCAAAACTTCCATGTCATTTTTTGTTGCTCTTTGCGAGAGCGAAAGTTGTTGCACTTTCTCTTGTAATTTTGATATGTCATGTTTCCATTCTTCGTCTTCATGAGTCATAGTAGAGTTTTCTAAAGGATTAATGGGTGTTGAATTATTTTTGGGGGTCATTTTAGAATCCAATATTGATATCTATTCTACAATATGCCCTTGGAATCAATTCAACTTGATTCTTCAAACAAGACTTATGCAATTCGGGAAAAAAATACACACCTTTTACTTGCTTTTGAAGAGTTCGATATTGAAATTGAATTATCTCTATAATTGCAGATCCTCAATATCTGAAATCTAGCCCTGTAGTAGCCCTCTAAAGCTTCTTTCAAATGCCACAGGTATTATCTGATTTGGATTCTTCAAGTCAAAGTTATGTCCAATCTCCCACAATGACCCAATTTTGGACTTGTTCGGTAGAGCGAACTTGTACGACTTGCCACGTGTCATTGTTTCTTCCTTTGGCTATGAAATTGGTAGATCAAAAACTACAGTCTGTGTACTGGCGGATACTTTTTACATCATTCCAATCCGATGCTCAGAGAGAGTGCAATGAATATTTTCCCATGATCACCTCTTTGAGATGAAATTCAGAAGCCTCAAAAAGCCCTAACTTCCACAGATCATATCTCCAAAAATATTGTGAAACAATATCTGAAATTTTGCGAAAATGTTCCTCAGGATTGTGGCTTTGCACTATAAAAATTTCATCTCCTGAACCTTCGTAGAAAAAAAGTTATTACGAAAATACCACGATGACATGTTTAGGTTAAATTCAGGAGCCTGCAAAATGACCTAACTTGCACAGATCATATCTCCAAAAATATTGCGAACCAAGCTCTAAAATTTTGCGACGATGTTCCTCAGGATTTTGGCTTCTCACTATAAAAATTTGAGATTCTAAACCTTCGTAGAAAAAAGTTTATAGTGAAAATTCCACGATGACCTGTTTGGAGCAGCGAAACCCTAGAATCTCAAAGCTCTGATACCAAATGTTGTGAAACCAGCTAAAAAAAGAGAAGAAAAGAGATATCAACGCCTTATAAATAAGACAATTCGAGGGGGAAACCTCCAATACATTACATAATTGAACAATTCTTGGATGATTCAAATTACAAAACCTCCTTTCTATATATAGGAGTCCATGGGGCCACAATGTAATCCTAGCCGACCTAACAATAATAATTTAAGGGCACAATAATAACAATATGGGGGTTACAAGGGTACAATAATAACAATAAGGGGGTTACACTAACAACAATAAGGTACTATACTAGTAATATAGGGACTTAAAAATGAGACCCTTTTTTCCTCCTAGTACCTTAGTTATAACACAACTTGATGGCTAACTAGGGTTAAACTTGACCCATTCAACCCTCAATATGAGTTACAACTTGACCCTTATAGAGTCTCCTTCATAATTTCCATATATCTAGTGCCTTTTTCGTGATAAATTGGGGTTTATATGGTATCCTCTCAAATTATGGTGGTCAGTTTCAAGAGGCCAAAATTAGGAAGGCATAAATTTTTCATATGAACTTTGATTGAGGTGATACTTGTGCCATTGGAAATGTATCAGACTATAGATTATTGAATATAGGTCCACATTAAGGTCGGGACCACAAAAGGTTGTCATTTAATGCCTCAAAATGGATCTTGAGTTTTTTCACCTGAAATTTTTCAAATTGGAATTGTTGGTAAAAATGAAATTGTAAGCTAATCCCTTCGTTTTTTTCACTCTAAAAGTGTCAAAAAGGATAAAAAAAACATATTGATCCAATTCAGATTATGATAGATCACCATGGTTTTTTTTGGACAACGAAACACATCTCTAGCCTGCAAATATTTCTAAGGAAAAAAAATTATGGCAAAGAGGTCAATGGAATGTTGTTATAATACCACTTGTCAGTAACCAATATAAATATTTAGAGAATAAACAAAAATAATATTTAGATAATTAACAAGAAGTAATTAAAATGATGATTCCAATGATAGAATTAGCCAAAACAAGACACCTTTATTATAAGGAGAACAATGTTCACTTGCCTCTTAGAGGGGGAAACTTCTAGTAGAGTAGAGTTTAATTACAATAATTCTTCAAGTCCCCTTTTACAATGATTCTATATTTGTATATACTATGTTCTATCCTTCTAGAACATTCTAGTGGATGGAATTTCTAGTAGGTGGAACCTTCCAGTAAACCCTCTTACAATAATTTTGTTCACACGTCTACTTGTCTTATTTTTTTTTAAGCATAAATAGTATATGTTTTATATATTAAATCACTTTCGCTTGCGAGAAAAATGTGGGATTTTTACAACAAAATTTTGTGTCTTTCCTTGTCTATAGATGATACATTTAGGCCAACTCTTACTTGAGTTTTTTTGCCAGCCTTCCCACAATCAAAATTTATCACTATCTGCCTACTGTTATAAACATTACAGAACTTGAATAATAGGTATAAAAATTTATATTTCGACATATAACAAAATTAATATGAGCATAAGGGTGCCTATTCCTCCATCGGGGCTAGAGTGTTGAGGTCCAATGGTTTTGGCTCCTCATCCTCCTTCTTGCAACTATTAGCTAGCTTGAGCTTTAGTCCATCAATCTCCTGCCTGAGGGCTTCAACTTCATCCTCTAGCCTTCAATTTTTCTCTTTTTTCTCCAATTGATGCTCTTCCATATCAATAGCGTCCTTATGGTGCTGCTGCACACACATTTTCAGAATGGATATACCATTCTCCATAGCACATACCTCACAATTTATCTTTTTTATTCCACTTCCCCGAGCCCAATTTGCACTAGCACTCCCTGACCTAGGTCTGCAGAGACCCCAGGAGCTCGAGCTAATGCTCTTAGCAACAAATATTCCTTTTCCACTCATATTGACAAACACAAGGTCTTCCCTAGAAATCCAAACAGACACAAGATGACAAACAAACTAGGGATGCCCATTGAACCCAAAAAACCAGAAGCAAACCAAATACACACCTAGGCTGATACTCAGAGCCTCCCAGGAAACCACCAACCCCGAAGACAAGTAATTTACCTAACCTTCAAGATCAATTCCCCTATTCCTCGTCCCGACCACTGAACCCAGATCCCACCAAGTAGAACAATGAGCCACCAGAGCACTTCTCGCATAAGATAAAACCCACTGACACCCCATACTAGCAAAGTGTTTCCAATTTTCTTAAACACCATCCTTCGCCACATGAACTAAGTAGAGGTTTCCTTATCCAACAATTCCAGAAGCTTCATGCTTTTTCACAGACCATTATTCCTTGTATAACCTCCATCATTACGCCAACGTAAGTAGAATGCCGTCAGAGTACCACTATGTTTGCATTCCAATGTTGATCCATACTTCCATTGCCCTTATCCCCTTCTCGTAAATCCCTCTCCAAATTCTTCCCACCCTCAAAATTCATCCTTCGTAGCCTGGGGAGTAAATGCTTACCACACGAACTCACCATTCCCATGATCAAAGTACAAAATTATCGGCATCTGCAAATGAGGTCGAAGTATGATCTCTCTAAACACACGCCGAAGGAGAAGTAGGTACCAGCTGGAGGGAGATTATGGTGCATGACGCCACGCTATAGCTTGATCACACTATACGGCTTGCCATGGGTGGTTTGAGAAAGCAAAGGGGATTAAATTCTAATTAGACTGAGGGTGATAATTAAATCAAGAGGCTTGCAGAGATGTGGCTGCATATTCGAGGGTGGTAGGATGTGACAGTCAGGCATTTCGGGAGTGATAATGGGAAGGAAGGGGGCAGATAAGGGAGCGAGGGATGAGCGAGGGGAAAAAGAGGGGGCCAAAAATTAGGCCAAGGGTGATATGGGGGGTGGGGGGGGGGTGTGTGGACCAAGCCACCAAGGATGGGGGGAGGAAGAGATAGAAGGGAAAGAAATGAGAGGGTTCGACAGAATGAAGAGGGAATGGGGTTAATATGCAATCTTCCATCCCCAATATTTCTAATTTTTAAGTCTTATTCCCATATGCTTCGTCAAAGAGTATCTCCACTTTAAGTTTCTTAGTCATAGCTATGGTATACATAGATCATATTCAATGCCATTCACCACAATTTCTTCTTCTTTGATCCTACAAGCCAAGTTGGCTTGTTTTTCATCCTCTTTGACATTGTTTCCTCTGATTATATGGTAGAAAGTTACTTTTTTAAAGAGAGGGGTCAATCCTTGGGCCCTCTTTATGACTTGATTAAGAATAGTGTTTTGAGCAGGGGTATTATTCCTCATATGATTTATTATTATCATAGAATATCCAAGAATTTGGAGCTCCTTAATGCCTTTTTTGATGGCCAGATTCATTCCAAGGAGTAACCCATAGGCCTCAACTTGATTGTTTGTTCTCCTACCTAGAATCCAAGCATAATTTTCTTCGATGTTTCCATCGGAATTTATGAGAATCCCTCCCCCTCCTACCACCCTAGTCAATGTGTTTGTCTACTTGTCTTATTCACTGATGATGGATTTTTTGACATAAAAATATATTAATCTATCTATTGGGGTTAGGGAGGCATAGGACCCTAACAAGTCAACATCAACAAGTACATATTGGGCCCCATATGAAAACTGTGAGTAGGTGCCTGAGGGTTTCCTTGCAATGTCTCCCTTGGAAAAATAATATAAGTTACAACATTTAATTTAGAGCTTAGAGGATTAAATTTTAAAAGGGAAAAAATAACACAACTTAATTCATGCAAACATTATTTGAAAAAACATATCAAAATTAACTTCTCAAGATTTTTGATGTCCCAAAAGTAGTAAGTTTGTGTGTTTTTTCTAATGTGGTTGGTCATTCCATTTCCTAAATGGTATCACAAGTTATTCTCTTCACAAACAAAATGACTTGTCGTATGTCACATTCTAATATTTCTTAATAAAAATATCCTTGACATTGGGAATCCAAAAACACATATGAGAATAGATACAAGATGTTGTAAGTCATATATTGATAATTCAACAAAACAAGGTCCCCAATTAAAATTGGACTTCTCTATCATTGATACTTTGTTGTGGAAAATGAAATTTCTTTATTTAAAAAAAATACTTATATTTCTAATTTTTATTTTTTGGCAACTTTTATTTCATTATCAATGTTTGATGTTTCTAAGCATTCTATAGTATTGGAATTAAACAAGAAAGGATTCAAACTATCATATTATTGACAATAATAAGGTGTCCATGCGATCCGTAACCCCCCTTGGATATTCCAATGGCCAGATCGCCAAAACAACTCTTAAACTAATTGTTACTACAATGACCCTATGCTCTACCAAGGAACCATTCCTTTTGGTATTTTTAGTGATTTAACACGAATATAAAGCATATTGTATGCATTATTTAATTGCTAGAAAAAATAATAGAGAGAGAACTACAAAAAATACACACATAATAACACCATCCACACAATAAGTATTCTAGTGAAACCTTGTGTAAAACTCTAATAAAATGGAAAAATGTTCCTATACTTTTAGTCAAATAAGAGTACAAGGAAAAATATAGAAATCATAAAGGAAAATATAGAGATATAAGATATTATGGTCTTCTATAATCCCTAAAAAAATGTTATATTTTCTCTTTTTTGTTATCACTCTATTCCTCTTGATAGTTGCTCTATTGTGGAACATGAATCAACACATAAATTTTGAAACCTTTTTCCTTTTTTCAACTAGAGTTTTAACTCCCTTAGGCAATAGGGCTAGGTATTTGAATTCTTTGGTGCTACCAAATTTCTCTAATGGATTCCCGTATGGTATTAGATTTAAATGGGTGAAACACAGTGAGGTAGCATGGCTAGCAGAAGGGCCTAAGGAGAATAATTTAAATATTATATTTTGTGGGATATCAATGTTAAATAGGTATTTTGTTCAAGGGAAATGACCAACCCTTGGAAACATATAAACCCATATATTTTTAGTGAGTAACCCACAATAATTTTTTTCTCAATTTAAGAGACTCATTAATACCCCTAATAGAAGCAATTTTATTTAGAGTCCATTAGTTCAATTTTTAGGATCTAACTAAATCTACTCAATATAGGTCTTGAATTTTGTATTCCCCATTCAGGAGATTCAATAAAGCAACATAGTAACCATGTAGATTAATTTTTTATTATCCCTCCATGTTCTGGGAGTATTTTTTTTCTCCAAAATATTTAATTATGAAGAAGATAAGGAAATAATTTCCTAGCTTTCTCGCTGGAGTGCCACTTGGCCTTTTCGATTAATTTTCTCTTCAATCACCCCTTCCAAATTTCTTGTTACCCCTTATGGTCAATCTAATATTGTTCTACAAAATATATCTTTTGGTAATTTTTGCTATGTATTAGGACCCAAATATTCTATAAAATTTAAGACTTGTACCTTGTCATTCTCATTGAGTATGAATTGCTCATAAACGTTTTTTTTTCTCTATAGTTACTATTTACTAATTTTATATATAAGGAGGCATGTCAAGTCTATAATACCTATTTACTACCTTCTCTAATACCTTGAAAGATCCATCTCTTGGGGACTTGATTTTCTTTCCTAAACCCTACAACATTTCCTTATTTACGTGTACCTAGATTATGTCTCCTACAAGACCTTCTCAACCTTGTGTTGATCATGTTTGTCTTGTACTTCTCTTGATATTTATTCATATTCTTATAAACCTATAGGTGTATATATTTGATCGTATTTATGAAATTCTCTACCTCCAATGCATCAGTTAAGGATGTTTCCCCTGCGTCAAGTTGTCCATATATAATATTTAAATAGGATGATAGTGAATACCCAAAATAGATTTAAAAATGGGACTTACTCAAGTAAAAGTATGGAGAACCATATTATAGGATATTGCACACAAACTGAGTGTTCACCCCATTTTCTTGAATGCTTCTATAATCCCATGAAATCTTGACCAAAGTTCTACTCACCACCTCTATCTACCGATTATTCTAAGGGTGAAAGGTTATGTACATATCCAAATTACTATTAAATATCTCACACAATGAATTCAAAATGTACTAAGAAATATAATATCTCTATTAGAAATTATGCTTTTTGGAATGCCAAAGTGCACCCAGATCCTACATTGATGTTTATTTCCCTTTGATGGTATTATTATTACTATTCTTATAAACCATAAAAAACTCATATTTTACTAGACCTATCAACTAATACAAATAAGTAGTCATGTCATCTTCTTTTACTCAAAAAACCCCCAACAAATTCCACATATACACTTTCTCATGGCCTTGTAAGGACTAAAAATACATTGTATAATCCTTTTTTCTTGTTGTTAAGCTTGCTAGTACAACATAATATAAAATTTTTGATAGATCTAACGAATCCTTCATGAATATTGGACCAATAATACCTATACAGGTTTCCCGTAGTCTTATCAACACCAACATTTCCAAAAACCTTATAGGTATAAGCCTCTCTTATCATTTCTATTATTAAACCCTTTTGCATACATAATTCAACATCTTGCAAAGAAACCAATGTGGGATATGATAATAATCCTTAGTATCTACGGCTGTAATTTCCTTGCAGTTGTTGAGACACCCATTTGATGTCTTTATATTCTTCTTTGTATTCTCCATAGGTGAATGTATCAATGTGCATAATGGTTTCTAGAGCTATGAATTTTGGTGCTAGCTATCTCAACAACAGATCAATCAATTTTTTCGTGGTTCCCTTATTTATCTAATCACTACATGATGTTACTACAAAAATACCATCCTTTCAAATGCTTTTTTTTTTAGTTTTGTTTGAGTCTACAAGTGTCAAACACTAGATACCAAATAAATTTTTTCTACTTATAATATGAACCTCTTCAAATATTTGGAAACCTCCTAACTTATGTGACATTATGAGGAGTGTGTCATTTAAGAATGACCTCTATATTTGTAGGATCAATATGCAATTCACTTCCACCAGCCACATGCCCTAGGTGCACCAAGGAGTGGTTAGAAATCTCACACATTTATATGTTTCTGGAAACTAATGTTTTATTATCATCTCCAACATCTACTTCAGATGTACAATATGCTCCTCTTGAGGAGATTTTATGATACAAAATTTGTCCAAGTATATCATAAAAATGAAACACTTAATGGACATTATACACCATAATTCATTAAAGTGATAAAATGAGTTGGTGTTTACTCAAACCAAAATCCCTTACTAACCATTTGTATATAGATTGTTTGACCTTAGAAGTGATTTCCCTAGTGTCTTATTTATTGATGTCAACTTATTAGTATCTAAATTTCATATCCAACTTGCTGAAGTACCTCACATGTTTTAGTTGATCCAAAAAATCATCAATCTTAGGCTAGGGGTACCAATTCTTGAGAGATATGTAGTAAATGCACATCCTCCAAGTTTTATCCTTCTTTGGTACCAGAATAATAGAGAAGTCATGTGGTGAGTTATTTGGGCTTGTGAATCCTTGCCCCAATAACTCTCACCACTACTTCACCTCTTCTGAATCTAATATGGATTGCTTATGCTTATACAATCCTTGTAGGTTTTAACCCTGTACAGAAATTACCTGCAAACAAATTCTTAGAACATAAAAATATACAATGGAAAGAACATAAAACAAATATACACAGAAATTTTCCCCTGGATCCCAAAACCAAGAATACCAGTTTGATTTTTCATTATATTCCTTTCATTGTTACAATACATATATATACATGTCGAAGAATTCATAAACCCCAATCCAATAACCCTTGATTAGAACATAACCATAATTCCTTTGACCAGATCTACAAAATACCATGGGTAGAAAACCATCATACCCAAAACCATGTGCAAAACTACCCATAATTTATTTTCCATGGCACTACCCCAGACCCCAAAAAAATTATTTTGGGGCCAGTCGTGGAAAGAATATAATGCATATCCAACATTCCTATGTTTGTAGTAATTGTATCAACTACTCCACTTCCCTCTTGGGTGGCATACCTCTTGGAACTTTGAACAATT
Organism: Pinus albicaulis; assembly: GCA_034641835.2. NCBI lineage: Eukaryota > Viridiplantae > Streptophyta > Pinopsida > Pinales > Pinaceae > Pinus > Pinus albicaulis. The sequence continues at coordinate 873,531,618 of CM076569.1, read as the reverse complement.
TAATGTATGCATATAAAATCCTTGCACCTTATGTTTATTTCATAAACCCTTCCAATGATGGAATCCTTCCAATACATTCACTTGTTTTCTTCTCGTTCTTTCTCAAGAAAAGAAGTACATAATTCATGCTTCAGTTTTTTAATCTCATTATTTGGTGGACACTCACCAAAAACATCATAGAATTCTCCTTTTTTGCCTTAATGATAAAATATTTGCCATCCTTCACTAAATGATATCAATTTTCCCTTCTCATGAAGATGGTGTCCTTCTGGTTCATGTAGGGGCTACTGAAAATTACATCACAAACATTAAGGAAATACATGTATTTATACTTCTTCAATAAAATTTACAATAATAGATCTGCTAAGCTTGCATTGTGAGATAATTTTTATGTATATGACCATTAAATAAATTTTGAGGTCTAAAATGGACCTCCTAAGGAAAGCAATAACATAAGAGCTATGAATTTTTCAATAAAAAGAAAGAAAACTACATTTTTAACCATTTTTTGAGTTATCTCCTTGCAGGTTTACTGAAATTTCAAGTGTGGACAATCATTATATGTGGAGTTTTAAATTATATATCCAATGAGTATCTATGCATGATATTTGAGTTAAACTATAAGGAGAGAAATAGAAAATATGATTAAAAAGACAATATTTTTTCTCTCCAAAATTGTTTAACCTTATAATTAACATTATGATCTTGAACCATATTGGTTTAAAATTGATGTTAAAAACACAATTTTGTTTGAAGTCCTTTTTAAACCTAAAAAATACTCTAATCCTTATTTTCCCTTTCCAAAGGATATAGATGAGGGTGACCATCCACCTCTAAGAAAATCTTATATGTCTAAGTCCTCTACAATGATATTATTTTGTGAAATAGAAATGAACATAGTGTCTAACTTGTTATTATTGATTTTGAATTTGAAATGGAACTTCATCATCTTCTTCTTCTCATATAAGCCACATTTTATTTCCTTTCTTGTTGTTGCACTTATTGTATTATTATGAAAAGAATAACGTCAAGACACCCTATGGAGGATAATATCTAAACTACTTTAAGATAGCTGAAATATTTCAGTAGCCAAAGGGAGTAAACCTCAAAGGTGTTTATTTTTAAATAGTGTGACCTTCTCCAAATGAATTGAAATTTTTTAAGAATTTCAAATATAAATTTGGAAATATTGATTACTAAAATGAGTAAGTTAAGCTTAGAAAATAATTAATTTAATCATGCAATCATATTCACCAAAGACACTCTATTCTATTTAATTAAAGTTAAGAATGATAATAAAATAAAATAATATTAAAAATCACAATTAAAAACACAATTTTCAAAAAAAATATTTGCTCTAGGCAAAGTGTGAAGTGTGTTTTTTTTTTAAAATGCAATTAAATGATTTTTCAAAATTATAAAAAACATTCAATATTACATTCATAATATTCCCAATTTCAAAATACTTGGATGATACATATTAAAAAAAAGAAAAATCATAAACATAAATATAAAATAACATTAATTGCGAATCTCCAACCAGTAAACAAATTCATGTTTATTGTTATATTAAAAGCTTTGTAATTTATATTGTTATATTAAAATCTTTAAATAATTACAAAGATAAGACTTTAGATTTATATCTTTTGAAAATCAATCTTGAATTTTTATTTATTATAAATTTAAAGTTTTCCATAAATGAAAAAAATTACATGTTCCAATTAGAGAAGGAATGAATCGTTCCAGAAAAAAGACATGAATGACTTGAAAAAAATCTCTAAAAGCCAACGCGACTGAGCTGACAGTGGAGCAAATTTTCTATTAACTATAGAAACAGTCATTCCTATATGTTAGTGTTTTTATTTTATTTTATTCCTTATCTTCCAACCATTTTATATTTAAAAGGGTAGTTTAGACCAGAGTGGAAGAGTGAAAGTCAAATGTATTGAAAAATCAATATTTCTCCTGTGTTTTTGGGGTGTACTTTAAATGGTTGTGATGTGTATGCTTTGCTGTGTTATTTTATTTGGCTTAGTTGTTAATATGGATGTTGAAAATAAAGGTGTTGACATGGATGCTGAAAATGGAACATCATTCTTTAATTTAGCAATTTGTTGCCAATCATTTATTTTTCGTATCATTACCTACAAATTTTGCATATTCCTCGATGTTGAACAACCGCTTTTCTAAATTCCGTAGTGGTGAAAATTCAAGTTCAAAACAACTATTTGAATTTTGTCTCCAAATTTTATGACTCTAGGGAATTGAACTAGTGACTTCACATTAAGGAGTGCTTTAACAGAGCATCCGATCACCATCTATCCAAGACTTCGTGGACAAATAGATTCAACTATAATGTTATCTTTCTCAACCAAATTGAAATAATAATCTTCTGTTAGCATATTAGATGAGCTTGCAACTATGTGATTTGTGGAGCTTTATACTGAATATTGGTTTTAACAACTCCCAATTCCTTTTCGACTAATGTCAATTTCCTTTTGAGTTTTGCAATTTGTTCTGCTTCTAAACGTTCTTTTATAACTTCAATGTCAAGAATTGTGGCTTTAGGAGCCAAGTAAGTTTGTTGCTAGAGCAATTTTTTTCCTTCATTGACTCTATCAATAATTTTTCCCAATTTATGAATTTATATTGAAAGTGTTTTCACTTGATCTTAATTGTTATTTCTTTTTTTCAACTCAACTATCTCTTTTTCTCGTGTCCTTGGTTGTTATCATCTTCATTTTTCCTACAAGAAGCTAAATTTATTTGTCTTTTTCTTTTACTGGATATAAAAACTCATATTTTTGTTTCTAGATCATGTCCTAAAGAAATTATTTTTTCTCCAAATCATGATTTCCACTTGAAATTGTCTATGGTACTTTTTCTACCTTTAAATGTTTTTCTGGCTTGCTTAATTGCACTGTCAAATTGATTGCATTTGTTATTGTGTAGCAAACCCCTAGTACTATATTTCCTAATATTTGTTTGTGCCACTCAATCTTGTCCTCTAGTGGCATGTTGTCTAAATCAATTGATCAATCTTCTTTTCAAATTTACTGAATTTTGGCTATAAAATAGCCATGTCTAGAGTCCCTTTATTATAAAGGTGATGCAAGGCCTTATTGGTTTCTTTGGATCAAACTTCATGTCTTTCATTTGTTGGGCTCACATATGATGGTTCAAAACATTGATTAAAAATAAAAACAACGCAATGGATCGAGAAACACATTTTCAACATAAATCATCTCACAGAAGTCTCAGATCTGAAATATATTTGGATTGTTTAGCCATCATTTTATTTCAAGTCATATGGGTGAACATATCAACTATTTTCCATGACACTAAAATTTCCTTTGAAATTTATCCTCTAGAATTAGTTCGGTTGTCACTTCATGAGTTGGATCCTTTTATGTTGTAACTTGAGTGTTGAGATAACTGTATTTTTAAACATAGGTCCACTCACACCTTTCATTTTACTTATTCCTCTTCTGACTCAAAACTAGGATTTAGTTTCATATTCTTTGGTAATGGCTCATAAATATCTTCTTCCATTGGGTCATCCTTTCCTGAGATATTTCTCTAGAGTATTGTTTTTTCAAGGGTTTCCAATATGAAATGCATTCCTTTAACTAGATTATTAGATTCAATTGCAATTAATGAAGTTGATCCAAGACTTTTTGGACTCCTCCTTTCTATACATTCTTCTTTTTAACAATCATGCTTTGTCCTTGCAAAATCTCTTGAATGTTTTCCCATGACTTTTTGATTGCTAGTATTTTTGTTTTTGCATGTGCATGACGAATATATGGAGCAAATATAGCTACAATTATCATGATAAAAATCAAAGGATAAGGATTATATTCTCAAATATTATCTTCTCCAAAATGAGTGCAATTTTTATTTTTACTATGACTTCTATTGGCAATATAAAACCAGATTTTTGAATCTTTGAGGTAAATGAATGATATGTATTTAACCTCCACCTAATATAAATTGATGAAAAAAAATCTACGCTCAAGAAAAGTTGAAGGTTGTAAAGTTTTAACTCTAAAAAGTATACTCTTATAATTGTAAATTTTAAGAAATATAGTTATCTCCAAACCTAATTTTTGGATTACGTTGATTTTTTTTTGCATTCACTGAAAATTCTAGGAGTATTCTCATTATGAATTATTCCTTAATGTATAGTTGTGGACATGAATTTGTTTATAAACTTTTTAAAATTATTTTATTGGCCACAATACCTCACTTGCATAATCCATTCAAAAAGTAAGAAAAAAATTCCCATGTTGATTAAATGTGTTTAATGTGAAATGTTGGAAATGAGTTGATTGATAATATGTCATAAGGCATATCAAATCTGATTGATATTTGAAAAAATTTAATGAATGGAATTGAACAACTTGTTCATGGCTGTTATTAGATAAATACTTGGAAAAAGTAAACTTTATTGAGTAATTTTAAGGATAAATATTAAATTACCACCATCCACCACTAAATAATCAATAGCATACCCCTTAAAAAAACATGCCATTGCTATAACTTTCTTGACTAATTCTTTGAATATAGAGGAATCTATTGGAAACTTTAATTTTGGAAAATTAGCTCCTGCTGATAGTAATTTTAGTAAAAATTTGTGCTTTTGTTCAAGAGGCAATGAACTAAATTAATTCTCAACGTTCCTCTTCATTCAAAGTTTCTTGATTATTATGTAACTATTGGAATCAATTAATACCGAGAGCGGGTAGGGGCAACTCAGTATTGATGAAATTTAACAATTTAAAGCCTTTTAAAATCTAAAACAATTGATCAAAAGATACAACATTAAGAACACAATCATCACATAACAAGAAAACACATATATAAGGTGGAAACCCTCATGGGGAGAAAAACCACCTTATTGTTTTTCTTCTTCTCTTTATTATATTTATCAACCTTCTCCTTTACATTGATATGCTAGCCCCAACTAGCTAGGAGCAACCAATCCTCTACATAGATTTTGCTAGCTGCTACCAACAAGGAGAAACCAACCCTTCAATAATTTAGCAAGCCCCTACTGGCTTGAGGCCTTAACTTCTGCAATTATAATTCTAAAAAATATATCCAAAGACAAAGAAATTTTATCTCTAGACTAATACAAGAAACATCATATATCAAATAATTATAAATCCTGCAAAATCCCCTTCAAATTCCTCTATGAGATGCCTCAACAAAAGCTATATAATGTAGAAAATTCTTCAACACTTTCTTCACTCATAAACCCTCTTAAACTGCATAAACATTGACATTAGCACACACAACATTCTCAAAATTAATACAAATCTCCTTCAATGATCTATTATAACCAACACGTAATAATCTATCTTCTTTGCAATACAATAAGCTCACAATAGTTAACTATCCTTCACACTCTCAAGAGCATGAGCCATAACTTTGAAAAGATTTAGCACAAAAATAATATCTAAAAGTGATTAAACAATAATTACACCCAGGGTGATGGAGAACTAATCATCCACGTTCATACACTATTGATCTAGTCCAGTACATTGAATATTTATCCTTGATTTGATCCACCATAATCGCCATTGAATGACAAACTTTTTCAAACTTAACCATGTGTTTTTTATGAGGTCTAATGCATACAAGCTTAGTGGAGTGATTACCATGGGAATTTACTAGGGAAAAAGCTCGTGGTTTTTATTTTTGCACACACAGGATCGTATATGTGTTTCCGTTAAAGGATAGTCGCGTATGTATGTGTTATGTGTTATAAAAAATGGAAAAAAAGACATTATTGAGAGGGGGGTGAATCAGTAATGTGGCCAAATTATACATTTTTCACAAATTATACTTTTCAACCACTTTAGAAATTATGCATGGATCAACAACACAACTAAATTATGTAGAACATAATATCATAAACATCAAGCGCATGAGAAAAAACATACACAAGACACCAATCGTCCTTTTATTACAAGCTTCAACTTGATTACATCATTTCCCCACAAGCTACTACTTGTAGGTTTATCAGCTCCTACTAAAAGGAACTTTTATCCCTGCTCGTTTATCAGTCTTCATTGAAAGGGACTGCCTCCCCTACTCGTTTATCATCCTCTGCTAAAAGGGACTCTTAACCCTACTCGTTTATCAATCTCTACTGAAAGGGACTCTTGTCCCTGCTCGTTTATCAGTCTCTGCTGAAAGGGACTCTTTCCTCTACTCATTTACTTTCACCCATTAGAAGGATCTACTACCCCTGATATGCAAGCTACGACTTGTCAGCCTTGTAGATCCATCTTTCATCCATTTCCAAACTCAAATCAATATTCCACTTATGTCATAAACCAATGAAACTTTCTCATTGCAAATACTCACCAAAGCCGCCATACAAAAACCTTCACCAATCTCTGATTATTGATGAAAACATCTTTAGAAATATCTGATTACTGATGAAAACACCTTCAACAATCTTTGGTTACTGATAAAAACACCAAACTTTATATACATGCGTAATCAATAACTAATCCATTCTTTTCCTTTTCTAACACTTTTGATACACCAAGGTTTCTCTCTGATTCACCTTTGATGCATACCCAAACTATTATGCAACACGTTACACCAAAAACTGTCATCCACACACTCCTCTTTGCAACCTCTTAATTCTGTTACTCAAATTCTTCTCATAAATAATTCTAGATTGATATTTTTGAATTGGACTTTAGTAATATTGTTCTTCAAATCTTTGCATGAGTCTCTAATTTTTTCCTTTGTCCTATTCATTTGAGTCCTCTGACTGTGTTCACCAAGTTATTAACCTTCAACAAACTTTTTCTACAAGTTAAACTAGGTTCTTTCACTAATTTTAGAAATTATGGCATTTTACAAGTTTTAGCTGTGCTTCTTCTATTTTTAGATGTAGTTAACTTTGGCTTAACTATTAAATTAATTTCCAAACTGATAGTGTCGCCGAATTCTACTTAAGCCCCTTTTCTCTAGACCTTTAACTATTTTTCTACCATAGAACTAGACCTTCGCAACCATCGGTTAGGCCTTTAGGTGCTAGGCCGCTTTTTACATGTCGAGAGCCAAATTCCTTTGTTTTATGCTTTGCACACTTGGTATCTTTTTTACACAAAATGACCTGAGGCCGATGCTTATGTCCGAAGCTCCCTATATCCCGGTGCTTTCCCTTTGTGCTTTAATCCCCAAGGGGTTATTTTCCACTACAGACTGCCTCCACACCCTTGGTTTCATTTCTGCGTGAAATGAACAAGGCCATGTGCTAAGGTTGGAGCTCCCCATCCTGAAGCTTTTTATTTGTGCCTCTTTTTATTCCATCGCGCCCTTGGTATATTTCTACGCAAAATGATAAAGGATCAAGGATTATCCCATATCCCCTTCTATCTCGGCGCATTACCTTTGCATTTATTATTATAAATTGTCAGGTTCTATCTTACAGGTTGAAGTGTTTTGTGGGGACCGCCTGCCTATGCTTTGATTGGTGTTGCCTACGTTAGCTATCTATATTATGTGTCTTGATGCTCATTGCACGACGCTTTCGCTTGCACACCACTAACAACTCGTCGGGCTCCAACCAGTGGGATGACATCATTTGGACATCAATTATACCACATGTCTACCAATGATTGGTGACACATGTCACACAGAAATGGGCCTTTTGGGTGCCCAAAAATGCCAAAGATGACTTCCACATGTCCAATGCTTATTAGCCTATGCTAACATCATCACTTGCATCGTCTGGGCCAATTGCATGTTGCCACTTGTCCTGCCAGAGGAGAGAGAAAGGGTCCTTGAGACCTTTTTTGGTGAGAAAATTCATTTGTTAATTAAAAAACCAATGGGTTCAAGAAATTGACCTTGACACCACTCCATTGTGGTTTATGGTATTAGGGGGAGTGGTCCCGAAGTGATTCTCCATCGTTGATCTGCGCGATCGACAGTATGGAAAACCACATCCCGACACCCCCAGGCCTGGCAAGACTAACACATATAGTGTTTTCAGAATGCCAATACGTGGCCTGATGCTTATCTCCCAACACTTAACTCTTGTGTTCACTAAAAAATCTTTTGGGCTCGCCCCGCCGAGCTTCCTCTATCGAGCCAGGCTATCAAATGGGCTCCTTCGCTCACTTCCCATTGGATGGTGCTTCGTTGTCGTGCCCTAGTGTCCACCGCCCGATGATTTCACTTGGTGCGCCCTTCGTAGTCCTTCGGGGTGCACTCGCCAGGGTAAGTACGCGAGATGGTGTCACCACTTGGCATAATCCCGCTCAATTGTTTGAGTGCTCTATATATTGTGTTGGGGTATATCCATTTGGGTATTACCAATGGGTGGGATCCACCTACCTAATGACAACACTTTATGCTATGACATTGTCAGCCACGTCTACCCAGAGCTCTATATAGTAGCTCTTCCAACCTTTTATGTCGATTTTTGCACGTGTGCAAACTTTGGCTAGGTTCCAAAGGCTCACCTAGCCTTTACTAATTTTGACTTGAGAAATTGCAACTTTGACTGGCTCTAACTCTCAAACCAAGAGGCCATTTTCAGGTTTCCACATATCACTGGAAATATTTTTCTGATATATTTCCATTTGTGTGGGTTCCACCTTCTTATGAGATGATCTACTACTCCAAAAATGGCTCCAAATTCTCTGCACCATTCTCATTCATGATGATCTTCTTATTGTTGATCCTTTGCCATTCTTTTCCTTTTCCACCTTTACCATTGGCTTTGTCAATAATGACAACACTATTTACAGTGCTTTGCAATTTCCATGCTTTCTTTTTCCACCTTTGTTTCTTTTTCCTTTACCACCAATGATTGTCATGCTTTACTTTACCAATCTTTTCCACTGCCTTTACCTTTGCCTTTTCCATCAATGACAACATATTTCCAACAATACCCTCCTTTGGAATTGATGGCAGCACCAAGATCAAACAACACATCATTACCAATGATTAGTACTTTTCTTTGATACTTATCCTTGTGCTTTGACAATTATCATTTACCATCTTGTGTATGATCAACAATACTTCCCCCCCTTTGAAATTAATGGAAAAGATACCAACATGCTCCCCCTGTCAACAATCTCCCTCTGTCTTCTGATCCTGTCGACCTACCAATTGGTTTTTCTTATGCCGAAAACCTCAGATATGATCCAAGCAACTTCCTCTCTATCCTGTGAAGAATATTTAGTTGAAGGGAAAGGAATATTGATTCCCAATCTATACCTCAAGCAGGAAATAGGGATCTCTTTATAAAACAACACATGTTTGTGCAACTAATTCATGAGAAAATGATTATTTTTGGTCTGAGTCTCTGCTAGGATTAACTTCATAACAATGCCTACCTAGAGACATACACCTTACCTCTAGCAACAAGAACAACCTTTCCTATGCATGACACCATCAATTGCAATAAAATTATGAACAAAAAAGTACAACACCTTTGAAAAACATTAATACCATACTCTGACAAAGAGTCTAATGACTGACAATACCTTTAATACCAAGCATTGAACATATGAAAATTGTTAAATTGATGCTAGTGATAGAAATTTATGAGCACTTGATAACATCATCCTCTAATCATGTTTTTTTCACCAAAAAATATGATGCCTGGTACCAATTAGAAACATTATAACACCAATCCATTTTGTGGAAAACACCATTTTCCTATGTTTTGCAACAACCAATTGATACAAATTAATGATACCAACTATCAATGAATAATTAGATATCAAATCTTGACTTTAGTATACTCCTCTTGTGGCCATGCTTCTTCTTTCCGTTAGGAATCTGTAAACAATACTTGCTAAAGAAACTTCAGCAGTAAATAGATCAGCACCATCTACACATACTCAAACTACCAATTGATTTGAAAACAACATTCAATCAACCACACTACTCAGTAATCAACATAAAATGACATACTTCACTTTATCCTTCATATGCATTCCTTGGAATGTTCCTTTCCAATCCTTGCATCTAACCTTTTTGGATTCCCTTGAATCCACCCTCTTCTCTTCAATGAAGAGGAATAAGATATCTACTCCCCCTGAGTATATTATCTTCCTTTTTCTTCCACACCTGTATATGAGATGATTTCTTGCGCTTGTTTTCCTGACTGGTGACTTTCTGCCATTGCCTGAACATATAACTTCTCTTGCACTACTTTATGATTGTATTATTTTGGAGATCATTCAAGACTGATGCTTATTATTTTAAATAATTGAAGTCTCTTCCAATTATTGGTTATATAGGAGAGATCAAATATGGGAATTTCAGAGTTTGATGTTCCAATATTTTGTTGATTATCTTCAAAACCAAACATCATTATACACTGCCTCCATGAACCATTCGATTTGACTCTCTTATGAATTCTGAAATAACTCTTGCAAAGTTCTCATTGCTTGCTCTCATCATAATCCATGCCTCTGATTGTAGTGTTCTGAAAATATTTTTCTTTCCAAATTTGTATGTAGTTGTTTTATGCCTATATTTCTTACACCTATAGCTTTCAACATTACTCAGGAAGGGGGAAAAGGAATTATTTATCTTACCAAAGCTTCTTCTTTTCAAATTTCTTGGACTGATACTCATTCTACTACTATTATTGGGTCGTTGGTCATATTACCTTTGAGGGTAAAAGGATTTCTTTGCTTGGATGTTTGAATTGCTCTCAGCAACTCATGGTTGTGGCTGAAATGGATCATTCCACCTATGTTGTTGCACCTTCATTTTCCTTTATGGACACTTGGAGGAAAATTTCTCTGCATTGCTACAATAAAAACATATAAGGGGTTTCATACCTTTATATTGATTTTTGGAAGTCCTTTTATCTCCTTGTTGTTGCCCTCTTTTATCCACCACTACAGTGTTGTTGGATTTTTTTTTGACAAAGTTTTTGGGCCTCTTTAATGATGCTTCTTTGCCACTGTCATCATCCAATATTATCTTGGCTTGAGAGGAATAATATTTGGTTAGAATCTCTTCAAATCCTTTAGAATTATTTTCATGCTTCTAAAGATTCATCAACTACTCTTTTCATGCTTTATTCTCCTTCTCTAGATCCATGTTGTTGGATTTTATTTTATTGATCTCCTCAAGAGTTGATATTAGTTGCCTCTTCAAATGGATATTTTCATCGAGATCTTCCAATTCACTTGAGGAGCAACTAGATCCACGACAAGTGTCATTTTCACTCACATAGTGTTTAAGAGTTTGTTTCCTTGATGACTAGGGATTATTTTACTGAAACACAATTTTTCCTTTCTTCCTCTACACCAGAGGTGGACCCATTGTCTTCTTGACCATTGTCAAGGTCTTCTTTTACTATCAAGGTGGCCCTTTCTCCACTAAAAATTGATGAGAAACTCTCATTGTCACTAGTACTTTCAGGTGAGAAGTTTGAAGATAAATGACCTACTGTGTGACAGTAACAAAAAAAAATAAAATTACTTGCATATTGCATCTCCTCTAGGTGTTAATCATCGAATTGGCCTATTGATACAGAAGAATCATCATCTGATTCATGATATTCAACGCTTCTTGAATATTTGACTGCTTCATCCTCCATGCAAAGCCTCTTGAAATCACATGAATTTTTCATGTCTACTTCATAGATGGATTGCAATTTATCCCATATATCCTTGGAAATTTTAAAATAAGTTAAGTTTTCAATATACTACTTAGACAACTCTCTCATGATTTCCTTCCTAGCTTGTTGATCAAACTTATCATTTATTACTCCATACTCCACAGATAGATATACATCCAAATCAAGAGCTTTCAAGTATATTACCATCCTCACCTTCCAAGTCGTATAATTTTAGACATTCAAAAATGGAACTCCATCTGAGGTAATCCAATCCTAGTTCTGCATGATCCCTGATTTTATTTCCAATTGTTAAACTGATCATAAAGGACATTGGCTCTGATACCATTTGTTAGAAACAATGGAAACCATGACACTACTGAGAGTGGGGGTGAATCAGTAGTGTGTCCAAATTATACATTTTTCACAATTTATATTTTTCAACCACTTTAGAAATTATTCATGGATCACAACACAAATCAATCATGTAGAACATAACATCATAAACATCAAGCACATGAGCAAAAAATACACAATATACCAATCTTATTTTTATTACAAGCTTCAACTTGATTACATCATTTCCCCACAAGCTACTACTTGTAGATTTATCAACTACTACCAAAAGGAACTTCTATCCTTGCTCTTTTATCAATCTTCACTGAAAGGGATTGTTGCCCCTACTCATTTATCAATCTCTAATGAAAGGGACTATTTTCCCTGCTTGTTTATTAGTCTATGTTGAAAGGGACTCTTGCCCTTGCTCGTTTCTCAGTCTATTCTGAAAGGGAATCTTGCCCCTGCTCATTTATCAGTCTCTGCTGAAAGGGACTCTTTCCCCTGCTCGTTTACTAGCACCCACTAGAAGGAGATACTACCGCTGATATGAAAGCTACCACTTTCTTGAATTGTTGATCCATCTTTCATTCATTTTCAAACTCAAATCAATAGGCCACTTATGTCATAAACAAATAAATCTCTCTCACTGCAACTACTTACCAAATCCACCATAAAAATACCTTCAATAATCTCTTATAGTTGATGCAAACATATTTAAAAATATTTGATTACTCATGCAAACACCTTCAACAATCTATGATTACTGATAAAAACACCAAACTATATATACTTGAATCATCAATCACTAATCCACTATTTTCCTTCTCTAACACCTTTGATACACCAAGGTTTCTCTCTGATTCACCTTTGATGAATACACAGACTATATGCATCATGGTGCACCAACATCTCTCATCCACACACTCCACTCTGCAACCTCTTAATTCTGCTACTCGAATTATGCTTATAAATAATTTTGGACTGATATTTTTGAATTGGACTTTAGTTATCTTGTTCTTCAAATCTTTGCATGAGTTTGTAATTTTTTCCTTTGTCTTGTTCATTTCAGTCCTCTGACTATGTTCACCAAGTTATTAACCTTCTTCAAACTTTTTCTGCAAGTTAAACTAAGTTCTTTCACTAATTTTAGCAATTTTGGCCTTTAACAAGTTTTAGTAGTGCTTCTTCTATTTGTATTTGCAGTTAAATTTGGCTTAGCTGCTAAATTAACTTCCAAACTGATATTTTCGATGAATTTATTCTTAAGCCCCTTTTTCTCTATCCCTTTACTTGTTTTTATGCCATAGAACCAGGTCTCTACGACCATCAGCTAGGCCTTTAGATGCTAGGTCGTGTTTTACCTGTTGGGGGTTGAATTCCTTTATTTTAGGCTTCGCGCCCTTAGTCCAAAGCTCCCTATCTTGGTGCTTTTTATTCGTCTCTTATTATTCCACTGTGACCTTGGTCTATTTCTACGTGAAATGACCAAGGGTTGGGGCTTAGCTCGTAACACCTTCTATCCCGGCGCATTATGTCTGTGCTTCTTATTCTAAAATTTCGGGGTATATCTTGTAGGTTAACGCGTTTCGTGGGGACTACCTGCCTATGCTTTGATTGGTGCCACCTACATTATTTGTTTATCCTCCATGTATCGATGCCCATTTCTTGATGCTTTCAATTGCGCACCACTAAAAACTCGTCGGGCTCCAACCAATGAGATGACATCATTATGACGTCACTTGTACCATGTGTCGACCAATTATTGGTGGCACATGTCAACCAGAAATGGGCCTTTTGGGTTCGCAAAAATTCCAAAGATGATTGCCACATGTCGACCAATGATTGGCCTATGCTGATGTCATCACTTGCATTGCCGACCAATTGCATGCTGCCACCTGTCTTGTCGAAGGAGAGAGAAAGGGTCCCTGAGACCTTTGTTTTGCTAGAAATTTTCCTTGTTAATAAAAAATCAATTGGTTTCAAGAAACTGACCTCGACACCACTCCATTATGGTTTATGGTATTAGCGAGAGTGTTCTCGAAGTGGTTCTCCATCGTTGATATACACGATTGATGGTATGGGAAACCACCTCTCGATGCCTTGAGGCCTGACAAGACTGACACCCATAGTGTTGTAGGAAGGTCACAGCTTGGCCCGATGCTTATACCCAAGTACTTAACTCTTGTGTTCCTTGAAAAATATTTCGGGCTCGCCCCGTCGGGCTTCCTCTATCGGGTCAAGATTTCAAGTGGGCTCCTCTGCTCACTTCCCATTGGACGACACTTTGCTGCAATGTCTCAATGTCCACCGCTCAATGCTTTCATTTTGTGCACCCTTTGCAATCCTTCAGGGTGCACCCATCAGGGTAAGTTCATCGAGATGGTGTCACCACCTGGCATCATCATTCTCAATTATTTGAGTGCTCTATATATTGTGTCAAGGTATAATCATCGAGGTATTACTGCTGATTTGGATCCACCTGCATAATGACAACAATTTCTGCAATGGAAATGTCATCCACGTCTTCCAAAAGTTCTATATAGTGTCTCCTCCAACCTTTGCTACTGGTTTTGGCACTTGTGCCAACTTTCGCTAGGTGCCAAAGGCTCACCCAACCTATGCTAACTTTGACTTGAGGAATTACAACTTTGAATAGCTCTATATCTCAAACCAAGAGGCTATTTTCAGGCTTCCACATATCACTAGAAATATTTTTCCGAGCTCTTTCCATCTGTGTGGGTTCCACCTACTTTTGAGATCATCTTCTACTCCAAAACTAGCTCCAAATTATCTACACCATTCTCATCCATGATGATCTTCTTATGACCAATCTTTTGGCATGCTTTGCCTTTTCCACATTTTCCATTGGCTTTGCCTTTTCCTATTCCAATAATGACAACACCATTTACAATGCTTTGCAATTTCCATGCTTACCTTTGCCACCTTTTTTTCTTTTTCTTTTTCCACCAATGATTACCATGCTTTCCTTTTCCAATATTTTCCATTGACTTTACCTTTTATTTTTCCAGCAATGACAACATATTTCAAACAATCTCCCCCTTCGGCATTGATGGAAACAACAAGATCAAATAACACATCATTACCAATGATGAATAATTTTATTTGATACTTCTGCTTGTTCTTTTCCAATGATCACTTTCCATCTTATGTTTAATAAAAAATACTTATCCTCCTTTGAAATCAATGGAAAAGATACTAACATGCTCCCCCTGTCAACAATTTCCCTCTATCTTCTGATCTTGTGGACTTGCCAACTAATTTTTCTTATGTAAAAAACCTCAGAGATGATCCAAGTATCTTCCTCTTTGTCCTATGAAGAATACTGAGTTGAAGGGAAAAGAATATTAACTCCCAATCTCTACCTCAAGCAGGAAATAGGGATCTCTTGCTAAAACAACACATGCTTGTGCAACTGAGTGATGAGAAAATTATTCATGTTGGTCTGAGTCTCAACTAGGATTGCATTCATAACAATGTCTATCTAGACACATACACATGACCTCTAGCAACAAGAAAAATCGTTCCTATGCATGAAACCATCAATTGCAGTTAATTGATGAACAAAAAATTACAAATTTTTTGATAAACATAGAGTGAATATCATCAATGCATGCCTAAAAAACTCACTTGTATTTCACTTGGCATAATTCTAATGGAAAAAAAAACTCACCATGATAATACCATATTTTGACAAAGAGTCTAATGACTAATAATACCTTTGATACTGAGTGTTTAACTAATGCAAATTACCGAATTGATGCTAGTGATAGAAATTTTTGAGCACTTGATAAAAGAGTGTTCTCATCCTCTGATCATGCTTCTTTCACCAACAAATATGATGCTTAATACCAGTTAACAACATTATATAACACCAATCCATTTTATAGCAAACACCATTTGCCTCTTCCTTACAGAAACTTGCTGATAAGCATTAATGATACCAACTATCAATGAATAATTTGATACTCAAATATTGACTTATGTACCTTTGATACTCGTCTTTGAGTTAGGAATATATAAACAATAATTGCAAAAGAAACTTCAGCAGTAAACAAATCATCACCATCTACACATACTTAGACTACCAATTAATTTGAAAACAACATTCAATCAACCACACTACTTAGTAATCAACATAAAATGGCATACTTCCCTTTATCCTTTAGATGCATTCCTTGGCATGTTCCTTTCTAATCCTTGCATATGACCTTGTTGGCTTCCCTTTAAGCCACCCTATTCTCTTCAATGAAGAGGAACAAGATATATACTCCCCCTAAGTAAATTATCTTCATTTTTTTCCTCACCTGTATATGAGCTGATTTCTTGCACTGGTTTTCCTGATGGGTGAATTTATACCATTTCCTGAGCATTCAGACCTCTCTTGATCTATTTTATGACTGTATTCCCTTGGATATCTTTCAGGATTGATTCTTATTCTTTTAACTGATTGAAGTCTCTTCCCATTACTAGTTATATAGGTGAGATCAACTATGGTAATTTCAGAGTTTGATGTGCATATATTATGTTGATTATCTTCAAATACAATCATTGTTTTGTGTTGCCTCCATGTACCATTCTATTTGCCTCTCTTACGAGTGTTGAAATAAATCCTGGGTAGTTATATTTGCTTGCACTCATCATAATCCATCCCTCTGATTGTAGTGTTCTGAAAATATGTTTTCTTGCCAAATTTGTATGTAGCTACTTTATGCCCATATTTCTTACACCTGTAACATTCAACATTATTAAATAAGGGGGAAAAGGAATTATTTATCTTACCAAAGCTTCCATTTTTCCAATTTCTTGGACTGATACCCTTTCTCTTGTTATTATTAGGCCACTGGTCATATTGCCTTTGAGGGTAAAAGGCTCATTGTGCTTGGTTGTTCAAGTTGCTCTCAACAACTCGTGGTTGTGGATGAAATGGAGCATTCCACCTCTGTTGTTTCACCTTTGTTTTCCTTTCTGGACACTCGGAGGCAAAGCACCCCGTATTGCTACAATAAAAACATATAAGGGGTTTCATACCTTTATATTGATTCTTGGAAGTCCTTTTATCTCCTTGATGCTGCCCTATTTTCTCTTCCACTACATTGTTGTTGGATTTGTTTTTGACAAATTTGGTGGGCCTCTTTAATTATGCTTCTCTATCATTGTCATATTCCAACATTATCTCAGCATGAGAGGAATAATGGTTGGTTTTAATTTCTTTAAATACTTCAGAATTATTTGCATACTTCTGAAGATTCATCAACTATTCTTTTAAAGGCTATATTCTCCTTCTCTAGATACATATTGTTGGCTTTTATTTTCTTGATCTCCTCAAGAGATGACATGAGCTGCCCCTTCAAATAGATATTTTCATCAGGATATTCCAATTCACTAGAGGATAAAATGGATCCACGACAAGTGTCATTTTCACTCACATATTGTTCAAGATTTTTTTCCCTTGATGACTTTGGGGATTATTTTACTAACACACAAGTTTTCCTTTCTTCCTCTTCACCAGAGGTGGACCCATTTTCTTCTTGACCATTATCAAGGTCTTCTATTACTATCAAGGTGTTCCTTTCTCCACTAAAACTTGATGAGAAACTCTCAATGTCACTAGTACTTTCAGGTGAGCAGTTTGAAGATAAATGACCTATTGTGTGATAGTAAAAGAAAAACAATAACTTACTTGTAGATTTTATCTCCTCTGGGTGCTGATCATTGACTTGGCCTATTGATACAAAAGAATCATCATTTGATTCATGATCTTCAACTCTCTTTGAATCTTTGACTGCTTCATCCTCCATGGAAAGCCTCTTGACATCACATGCAACTTACATGTCTACTTCATAGGTGGACTAAAATTTATCCCATAACTCCTTGAAAGTTTTAAAATATATTAATTTTTCAATATATGACTTAGACAACCCTCTCATGATTTCCTTCTTGTATTTTTTTATCAAACTTATCATTTATTACTCCATACTTCGCGGATAGCCATACATCCAAATCAAGAGCTTGCAAGTAGATTCTCATCCTTACCTTCCAAGTTGTATAATTTGAGTCATTCAAAAATGGAACTCCATCTGAGGTAATCCAATCTTGGTTCTCCGTGATCCCTGATCTTCCTTCCAGTTGTTAAACTGATCTTGAAGGACACTAGCCTAGATACCAATTGTTAGAAACAATGGAATTCATGACACTACTGAGAGGGGGGTGAATTAGTAGTGTGGAAAAATTATACATTTTTCACAAACTAAACTTTTCAACCACTTTAGCAATTATTTAGGGATCAACAACACAACTCAATCATGTAGAACATAACATCATAAGCATCAATCACATGAGAAACAAATACAAAAGACACCAGTTTTCCTTTTATTACAATCTTCAACTTGATTACATCATTTCCCCACAAGCTACTACTTGTAGTTTTATCAGCTGCTACTTAAAGGAATTTCTTTCCCTACTCATTTATTAGTCTTCACTTAAACATATTGTTGCCCATGCTCATTTATAAGTCTCTGATGAAAAGGAATCTTTCCCCTACTCATGTAGTAGTCTCTTCCGAACGGGAATCTTGCCCCTACCCATTTATTAGCACCCATTAGAAGGAGCTACTACCTGTGATCTGCACGCTACCACTTGCCAGCATTGTTGATCCATATTTAATCCATTTTCAAACTCAAATCAATATGTCACTTATTTTATAAATAAATAAATCTTTCTCACTGTAGATTAGAGGAAATTTAAGCCTAAAAGTGGCCTCTTAAAGAAAAATAATAAAATAAGAGTTAGGAATTTTGGAGGGAAAAGAAGAAAACAAAATTTTTATTTTATTTTTGGCTTATCTTCTTACAATTTTACTCAAATTTCAAGTGTAGACACTCGTTGGATGAGGAATTAAATTCTGCATCCAACTAGTATACATTATGCATACTTTTGAGAATACCCACATTGATTAAAAAAAAATGAAGATACATTAAAAAAACATGTTGAACATGCTTTCTTAATGTATCTTCATTTTTTATCAATGTTGGTCTTCTCAGAAGTATGCAAAATGGGTACTCACTGGATTCAGAATTTATTTCCACATCCAACGAGTGCCTACACTTCAAATTTGAGTAATCCTATAAGGAGATAAACCAAAATTACAATTAGAAAAGTAGTTTTTTTCCCTCCAAAATATTTACATGTACCTATTTTTAAATTTAAAGGATTTTGATTGGTTTACATATTATGTACGTAAAAAATTCATAGGCAATTTTAAGCTGAAATTTCTTCTGATGACTGCTCATCAAAGCCACCATACAAACACCTTCAACAATTTCGGATTACTTCCTCTCTCATCTTCAAGCTCTCAAACCTCATTATGTAGGTCTAAAATTTTGACTTCTTCACTTTTTCATTTCCTTCATAGTTATTCTTTAGTTTATCACATAAATCCTTTGTTGATTTGCAATGCATTACTTTAATGATTCTAGTCTCATTGAGTCCAGACATAATAGCATTTTCGTCCTTCACATTATTTGTATAAATATTCTTTCCATCAGGATTTGAAGGAAGAGTAGCAGGAATAGTATATCCTGATATAATAGCTTCCCAAACATCAACATCCAAATTCATCAGATATGTCTCCATCCTCAATTTCCATATAACATATTTTTATCCATAAAAAATAGGCACTTTGGATTCTTGAGAGGCCATGATCCCCTTTAGGTCTCCTTCCAACGGCTAAGTTGTAATCGAGGGAGATAGATCTGATACCAATTATTGGGTTCAATCAATACTGAGAGAGGGGGGGGGTGAATCAATATTGATGAACTTTTTACAATTTTAAGCCTATTAAAATACGAAACAATTGATCAAAATATAGAACATTAAGAATGCAATCATCACATCACATGAACACAAGTATATAGGGTGGATATCCTCAAGGGGAGGAAACCCACCATATCTCTTTACTTCTTCTCTTTGTTATATTTATCAATCTTCTCTTTTGCATTGATATGCTAGCCCAAAATAGCTAGGAGAAACCACTCCTTTATATATATTTTGTTGGCCACTACCAACAAGGAGTAATCACCCCTTCAATAATTTAGCAAGTCCCTAATTACTTGAGGCCTCAACCTTTGCATATAATTCAAAAAATATATCCAAATACAAAGAAATTATATATCTAGAATGATACAATAAATAACATATATCAAATCTTTATAAATCCTACAAAATCCCCTTCAACTGCCTCTATGAGATGCCTCAACAAAAGCTATATGTTGGAGACAATTCTTTGGTACTTTCTTCAATCATAAACCTTCATGACTTGCATAAACATTGACATTAGCACACAACAATATTAGAATTAATACATATCTCCTTCAACAAGCTTATACAACCAACACACAATGATCTCTCTTCTTTGCAATACAATCAGCTCACAATAGTTCACTATCCTTCACACCCTTAAGATATCAAACCATATCTTTGTAAATATTCAACATATAAATAATTTCTAAAAGTGATTAAACAATAATTACACTCAAGAGTGATGTAGAACCAATCATCCTTGTTCATACACTATTGATCCGAACTGGCACATTGAATATCTTTCCTTGACTCAATCCACCATAATCTTCAATAAATGACACTTTTTCAAACTTAACTGTGTGGTTTTTATGAGGTCTAACATGCACAGACTTAGTGGAGTGATTACCATGGGAATTTACTAGGGAAAATCACATGGTTTTTATTTTTTCATACATAGGATCGTATATGGGCTTCTACTAAAGGATAGTCGCGTATGTACGTGTTATGCTCACTCAAGACTCATGCATCTTTGGGTTTACATAGGCTTCAAAATTTTAGCATCACCTAGAACATCATACGAGCTTCAAATCATCAACACCACCTCTTAATACATTCATGACACATAAAAATATTTACATCAATTGCATACAATCGATATTACACTATTTTTTGTTCGTTGACATCAATACCAACCCACAATGCAAATAGTAATAATAACAATTTTGATATAGAAAACTTCAAAAGATTAAATATGATGTGTTATTTTTTGGTGGTCTGGATGCAGTGTTAATGATAAGCTCTCAAATCTCGAAACAATTTCTTCAAGTTTTGGCGGAACTTCTTCACGGTCTTCCTCTGGAAAATCAATCATCAACCATCAATTTTATAACCCAAAATTCAAATGCATTAAAAACCCACTTTATAGCCTTTTAGTAAATGGCGGAAGCTTATTATATAACTTATATATAAAGTGTAGTAATAATAAAATCACACCTAATAAATAATTGTTGAGTTGAATTTGGTTGGTTTAATGACGGATTTAAACCGATATTAAAACCTCTTTCATTAAACTATTGCATCCAAAATTCTTATTAAACTCCACGCAAGTTTAAATGTGACTTCAATTGGATCTAATCTAAATGGACGGTCTCGATGGCTCGGATTCAAAACCCCGTTTAATAATTCATAGAGTCCACTTGACATATTAAAGCTCTTGTAATTTATTTTTTGATAATCGTAGGATCATCGATCTTGGTGCTAAGGCCATTCGATCAAATGAAATTGTTGGATGGTCAATCTAAATCCTTAAACCAAACTTATAAAATATCGGGTCTGCTTGGATTTCTAAAGTCCTTGCATATTTGAATGTGATAACTGTCTGATCTCAAGTCTTGCTGCGTGGTCCGTTGGATCACTTAAATGCTGGACTATTCACAAATTTTATTAAACCTTGGACCTTCTACATACTGCGGCAATTTCATTTGCTTCAAACGTGCCAGATTCGAGTCTCCTTCAAAGAAACCATGCTTCTCGTGCATCAATCAACTGATAGACTTTTAATTTAACAATACAATTAGAATAATTCCAATTCATGGTGGTTGTGGAATTAAATCGGAAGCCACGAATTTCAAAGATTTAACGTAGCCACAGAATCAATTAAACAAACTCAATCTGAAATTAACCAATTCAGAAATATTTCAAAAGACAGCAAAACCTCCAGGATTTGCATTTACGTACACATTTATATAGGTATAGAGGAAATGTAATATTCTTCTATTCGATTTCTCTTTCCATCAGATCCTCTTCCCCGGATACATTCCAAACTTACATTTTAAACATATTGTTCATACAAACAAATTGATCACATTCTATGGATCTAATTTGCCCAATTTTAGATAAAATCTCCTTACACTATATTCTCCTTAAATTTATCAACTAACAACTAAATACATTGAATCCAATATTAAAAAACTCGAATCCCAAAGTATTAGACAAATATTATCTACTAAAACTGTAAATTGCCAGCTAAAGGAACCCACTCCTTTGCTTGTGAACTTTTTTTGTATTTTTGGAATAAAAAATTAAGTAATTTTTCCCTCGAGCCTCATGCTCCTGCATCGAGACTCCTAAGGACAAAATTCTTCATGGGCTCTTATCCATGAGCTTCTCTACAGAACTGCCCAATTTATGTAACATGGTTTCTATTATCCAAGTAGCCTTTGCAACTGGTTGATCTTTCCACTTGATCAAATACTCAAAATACTCTCGTCCTCTTGTATTTTTAGACGATCTTTTGTCTAAAATATTCTCTGGCTGCAATATTTTTGTTGTGGGTAACTGTTTCGTCTAGTCAATCTCTTCTTTACTTTTAGCTGTATCATCTGTGTCGTTGTCCGCATACCTGTACAAATCATAAACATTGAAAATTGGAGATATTCCAATGTCAGGGGGTAATTCAATTTCATATGCATTTGCAGAAAATTTTCTCAATACTCTGCATGGTCCAATTTTTTTAAACTTCAACTTATTATATGCCCTTTTTGGAAATATTTCTTTTCTTAGGTGTGCTAGAACCAAATCTCCAACCTCAAAATTAACTTCTCTTTTCTTCATATCTGCTCTGCGCTTGTACTTGATGTTGTTGTCCTGTAACTGTTGTTTTACCTGTCATGTATTACTTGAATTTCTGAAGCAAAATCTTCTCTTTTAGCACATCTCATCTCTGTTTTTCCCAAATTTCTTAGTTCATACACTCCTCTTGGGTGCATTCCATAAACTATATGGAATGGACTCTACCTTGTACTCCTATTAGGAGAGTCATTATATGCATATTCAGCCTATGCCAAAATTTGATCCCACTGTTTAGGATGTTCACCTGCAAGACTTCTCAAAAGATTACCCAAGCTTCTGTTCACCACTTCAGTCTGTCCATCGGTCTGAGGGGGATAAACTGAGCTGAAACGCAGTTTAGTACCAAGATTTTTCCACAATGTCCTCCAAAAATGACCAACAAATCTTGTTTCCCTACCAGAGACAATGCTTTTAGGTAACCCATGCAACCTTACAATCTCTTTGAAAAACAAATTAGCAGCATGAGTAGCATCATTGGTTTTATAACATGGAATAAAATGTGCCATTTTATAAAATATGTCAACTACATCATAAACTGCATCATTCCCTCTCTGTGTTTTAGGTAAACCCAAAACAAAATCCATACTTACCATATCCCAAGGTCTATCTGGAATAGGTAATGGAACATACAAACCTGTGTTTTGACTCCTTCCTTTTGCATACTGACAAACTTTACAATTTCGCACATACTTCTCCACTTCAGATCTCATCTTTGGCCAAAAATAAAAATGACTCAGTTGTTTATAAGTCTTGTCTGCACCAAAATGTCCACCAAGTCCACCACTATGTTTCTCCTTAATTAAATTTTCTCTTATAGAACAATTTGGTATGCACAGTTAATTTCTTTTAAATAGCAAACCTTCTTGCAAGAAAAAATCTAGCCACTTACTTCTGTCCAACAAAACAGGATTATTGCATGCTTCAAATGCCTCTTTAAAAATCAAATTTGTTTTATACAATTCTTTAAGAAAATCAAAACCCAACACTTGAATTTGACTTTCTTGAACTAAAATGCTTTTTCTACTCAAGACATCTGCTACTTTGTTTGCTTGGCCAGTTATATGTTTCAATACAAAATTGAAACTTTGAAGATAATCTACCCATTTTTCATGTTTTTGATTTAGTTTTGGCTACTGCATAATGTACTGTAATGCATGATAATCTGAATAAAGCACAAACTCTTTAGACATCAAGTAATGTCTTCACTTCTTTAATGACTATACAACTGCATAAAACTCTTTGTAATAAGAATTATATTTCCTTCTTGTCTCATTCATTTTTTCACTGAAATAAGCTACAAGTCTGTCTTCTTGACTTAATACAGCTCCAATAGCTTCTCCACTGGCATCACATTTCACTTGAAAAGGTTTATTAAAATCAGGCAAAACTAAAATGGGTTTTTCTGTTATCTTTCTTTTCAACAACTAGAATTTTTTTTCTGCTTCATCAGTCCATCTAAATGGTTATTTGTCCTTTTTTATGGTTTCAATAATAGGAGCATTGATCTTACTAAAATTCCTTATGATTTTTCTATAAAAATTAGCAAGACCATGGAAGCTTCTTACCTCAAAAACACTCTTAGGTGAAGGCCATTCTATAATTGCCTCTATCTTCTCTGGATCCATTTTCAATTCATCCGCAGAAACAACAAAGCCTAAGTATATCAATTCTTCTTTCATGAATGTATTTTTTTTTTAAATTTACTAGCAACTTTTCCTGGTGCAATTTCCTTAAGACATAATTCAGATGTCTCATGTGCTCTTCTTTAGATTTGCTGTAAATTAATATATCATCTAGATATACTATTACAAATTTACCAATAAATTCTTTCAACACTTCATTCATAAGCCTCATAAATGTACTAGGAACATTTGATAATCCAAAGGACATTACCATCCATTCATACAATCCTTCATTTTTTTTAAAAGTTATTTTCCATTCATCTCCTTCCCTTATCCTAATTTGATGATAGCCACTTTTTAAATCCAATTTTGTAAAATATCTTGCCCCACTTAAACAATCCATTAAATCTTCAATTCTAGGGAAAGGAAATCTATACATGATTGTTATTTTATTGATTGCTCTTGAATCAATGCACATTCTCCAGCCTCCATCTTTTTTTGGACTCAAAACTGTTGGCACTGCACAAGGACTCAAACTTTATCTGATCAGTTCTTTATCTAACAGTTCCTATAGCTACTTCCTGATTTCTTCATTTTCTGTAGGAGTTATCTTGTATGCTGCTTTATTTGGCAAATTTTCTCTTGGAATCAAATCTATATGATGGCTATCTTTCTAATAGCTGGTAATTCATCCGACAAATCATCTACAACGGTATCGCAATAATTTTCCAGCATCTCTTGAATTTCAATTGGTAAATTAGAAATTCTAGTGGAAGTAATTACTACCTTGGGTTTGAAAATTAATGCCAAGTTTACCTCATCATCTTCAATATGCTACAGATATTCTTTTCCACTCAGTAGCAAAGATTTCAGATCAGATCTTCTTTTTGATGTATCTTCTTCTTCTATAGGCAATAATGTATGATTGACACCATCTTTACAAAACTTGTATATATTCTTCTTCCCATCATACATAGCTCCTCTGTCATACTGCCAAGGTCTACCCAACAATATGTGACATACATCCATAGGCATTACATCACACATAATCTTATCTTTGTAGTTGCCCAATTGGAATTCTACTTCATATTGTTCATTCACTAACAACTGAGGTCCTTTCTGAAGCCATGACACCTTGCAAGGTGTTGGATGTTTCTTTGTCTTCAATTTAAATTTCTCCACCACTTATGTAGAGACCAAATTATCAGTGCCACCACTATAAATTACCATTTGGCAGCATTTTCCTTGAACTTTGCATACTCTTCTAAACAAATTTTTCCTTTGTGCTGGTTCAACAACTTCCTTTGTTGGTTTTAACATAATTTTGTTGACTACCAAAGATTCTCCTTTCTTTGGTGTATTTTCTGCTTCTAGCACTTTTGCTGCTTCTTCTTCATTCTGAGCAACAATTGCATTTCTCTTATTTTTCCCCACATTCTCTGGACATTCATAAGCTTTATGTCCAAGCTTATTACACCTATAACATCTTATTTCTCTTCCTCTGCCTTTGCCTCCTCTTCCTCTGGAAAAAATCCTTTTGCCACTTGCATCACCTTTTGTGGGTGTATGTTGACTTGAGTTGCTCCTAGCTCCTTCTCTTGGTGTTGTAGATCTTCCTCTACCACCTTGACTTCCTTTTCCTTGAAAAGTACCTCTACTTCTGGCAGATTGTTTCCTTATGAGTTTTTCTTCAGCCTTTAAGACCATTTGATAAGCCTCTTCCACTGTTTTAGGAGACAATAGACTTATCTCATCTTGGATCTCCATCCTGAGACCATTAATATATCTTTCAATCTTCTCTGTTGTATCTTGAATTTGTCCTGCTCTTATGCTTACTTTGCAAAATTCTTCCGTATATTCTTTGACTGTCATTGATCTCTGTCTAAGTTTCTGCATTTTTCTAAATAATGAAAGTTGATAATCACTTGGCAAGAACTTACCTCTCAAATTTGCCACCATCCTGTTCCAAGTCTTTATTGGCTGCTTACCAAGTCTCCTTCTTTCTACCTGCACTCCATCCCACCAAAGCGCTGCATGTCCTTTCAATTTTGTGACAGCAAATTTCACTCTTTTTCCTTCATCATTTCTTCATAATCAAAGAACTTATCCATGTCATTAACCCAATCTATTAATTCCTCTGGATTTAAGCTTCCTGTACAAACTGAAACCTCAAGTCTGGGTTTAGATGTGGATCCCAACACTGATTTAAAAAATCTCATTTCAGGAGTAACTTCTACAGGTTCTCCTTCTTCTGTAGATTCAAATTCGGGTTCATTGACATCTCCGACATCTGCATCTCTTTGATTTCCCATTTCCATTGCTTCTAATATGGCTTGAATTTGTTGCATAACTTCCATCACTTCAGCATTTTCGACCAACACCACCTCCTCTTCCAACTCTGTAAGCCATGTTGGATTTCTTTTCCTAATCTTTGAGATCTCGCTCAGTGTCTAAAGGCGGCTCTGATACTACTAATGGTGTTCTGGATGCAGGAGTCAAGGATAAACTCTTAAATTTTGAGACAATTTCTTCGAGTTCTGGTGGAACTTCTTCACGGTTTTCCTTTGGAAAATCTGTCATCAACCACCAATTTTATAACCCAAAACAAATGCATTAAAAACCCACTTTATAGCCTTTTTGTAAATGGTGGAAGCATATTATATAACTTATATATAATGTGCAGTAATAATAAAATCACACCTAATAAATAATTGTTGAGTCGAATTTGGTTGGTTTAATGACGGATTTAAACCCATATTAAAACCTCTTTCATTAAACTATCGCATCCAAAATTCTTATTAAACTCCACGCAAGTTTAAATGCGAATTCCATTGGATCTAATCTGAATGGATGGTCTCGATGGCTCGGATTCAAAACCCCGTTTAATAATTCATCGGGTCCGCTTGACATATTAAAGCTCTTGCACTTATTTTGCGATAATCATAGGATCATCGATCTTGGTGCTAAGGCTGTCCGATCAAATGAAATTGCTGGATGGTCAATTTAAATCCTTAAACCAGACTAATAAAATATCGAGTCCGCTTGGATTACTAAAGTCCTCACATATCTGAATGCGATAACTGTCCGATCTCAAGTCTTGCTGCGTGGTCTGTTGGATCACTTAAATGTTGGACTGTTCACAAATTTTATTAAACCTTGGACCTTCTGCACACTATGACGATTTCATTTGCTTCAAACGTGCCAGATTCGAGTCTCCTGAAAAGAAACCACACTTCTCATGCATCAATCGACTGATAGAATTTTAATTTAACAATACAATTAGAATAATTCCAATTCACGGTGGTTGTGGAATTAAATCGGAAGCCACAAATTTCAAAGATTTAACACACCCACAGAATCAATTAAACAAACTAAATCTGAAATTAACCAATTTAGAAATATTTCAAAAGACAGCAAAACCTCCAGGATTTGCATTTATGCACACATTTATAGAGGTATAGAGGAAATGTAATGTTCTTCTATTCAATTCTCTTTCCTTCAGATCCTCTCCCCCGGATACATTCCAAACTTACATTTACATTTTAAACATATTGTTCATACAAACAAATTGATCAAATTCGATGGATCGAATTTGCCCAATTTTAGATAAAATCTCCCTACACAATATTCTCCTTAAATTTATCAACTAACAACTAAATACATTGAATCCAATATTAAACAACTCGAATCCCCTAAGTATTAGACAAATCTTATCTACTAAAATTGTACATTGCCAGCTAAAGGAACCCACTCCTTTGCTTGTAAACTTTTTTTGTATTTTTGGAATAAAAAATGAAGTAATTTTTCCCTCAAGCCTCATGCTCTTGCATCAAGGAGGCACAACTCCTTCCATGAAAGGATCCTCGGGAAACTCCGTAATGTGAGGAGAAATGTGAAAATCAGGGGTCAACACTGGAGACTGCTCTTCTGAAGAAGGCACTGGGTCACCGAGACTCGACACCTCCCCCAGTGTCAATGGAGGGAGACCTTGCTGTCGCCTAGAAAGACGATGAGGGTCAAAGGATGCCACGATGACCAGTTAATTTTATCAAAATTTTAATGTGATATATTATTAAGTCTCAGTGATAGTTTAACCAAACACCTAAAAAAAATAACTCTAAAGTCAATCAATCAAGAATCCAGAGGGGTAAGACCCTGTCTGAGTGCTACCATTTGTTGGAGATGAAACCTAGTATCACAATAGCATACAAAGAGAGCTGGTCATATGTACAGTTACGGTTACTCATCCGAACCTCAGATAATGGCACCAAGCACTCTCGTGAAGATGAGTACCCTCCAACAAATAGAAGACAAAGAGGTCTGTCTGTGTCAGGTACTAGGGAAGCCCGCCCCAGTCACCTTGTGTACATCCCTAGAAGTATGGCAACTATGGATACCTCAAATCACAGACACTACTAGGGGGGTAACGGTCGTAGACAACATGCTGTATGGGCAGAACACCTAGATCCCCAATCTAGCTTCGACATCCCCGAGGGGAACCCCAATACACATAATGCCCATTGTTATGCGATTAAAGGTGGGCTACCTTCTCATACACCCCAGTATTGTCTCGCGCTTAACTCCGTTATGAGTGGAGCGGTCCCAATAGTATGAGTGCAACATGATTTTCACTCTTTAATGACATTAGTATCAAATTTTTCCATCTTGGGCAGTTTTCTCACTCTGCCTATCCCAAGATCCTAGCTTGAACTAATGTTGGTGTAAGCTCATAAAAGAGTTATTGATAGATTTTATTAGTGCTTAATTTTAGTGTACTTTCTTATAAGTCTCTAGAGGGGGATTAGACGCATGAAATTTTATGCGACTCTGACTCAAACCATGCAGAAAATGATTTTTAGATTCAGTTCGATGAAAGAGTTATTTCTATAAGGAGATTTTTTTCACAAATCCATGCAACAAAAAACATCCAATAATGTAGTCCAACCTAAAAATATTCAGATATCTATCCTCACTAACAACTATTTAACCCAAAAATTACAGAATGAAATCAACTATCTTAGAAAAACTAAAAAAAAAACTTTTCCTTTTCAAAAAGTAAATGCAACTAAGCTAACTTTTCAAACAAGAAAGACTAATATGCTAGCAGGCAACCAAGCACAGAGATCCAGAACATAGAAGCCAAACTGACAACCAACAACTCAACGGCCAGGGAAATCACAACAAGGGTGAAATAATAAGTTTTAGGCTGAGTAACGTTGCCTAGAAAGCAGTACAATGCGTTAATAGCAGGACTAACGAATTGTTCTCAAGTAGGAGCTACGTTATAATGCTCTGGAACACACACATAGGGTGTGTTACTGAGGATAAATTGTAGATAATGGTTAGGCAAGGTTTGTTTTGAACAATGTGAGCTGATGAAATGGTCATAGAGCACATGAAATGAATAGAAAGGGATGTGAGCAGAACATGAAGTGATAGAGGGAAAGAACCAAGAGCTCAAAAATAAACAACCGAGAACTAAGGATTAGTCCCCAGTGGAGTCGCCAATTCTGCTTAGGGGTAAAATGCACAGGTGGTAGTTGGAGTAAGATCCCTCTTGGGCCTTCCCGGGACCCAAGGCAGACAGTTAGATTAACTGCAACATTCACAAAGAAACTACATGTATGTTCATACTAATGCTTGATTGACAAAGTGAAGAATTGAAGGATTACCTCGATGTATAAGGTAGATTTGTTGGAGAGTGCAATGCAGTGTGGCGGAAGTCCTCCTCATCGGTTCCAAGTCTAAATCCTGCAAACAAACAACGAACTAGCGTAATCTTCACAACATTATCACAACAAACAATCAAACAAGTATATAATCAAACAAAAAACATGTAAATGTAAGCCACTTATAACATGTATCTTAAACAAATAAGCAATAGAAGCATCAATAGGACACCAAGTGGACAAAATAGAGGCAGTTCTATTATTCAAAGAAGGAAGATTACAACCATCAGTTTGGTTAAGATGCCCTCAGTCCTCAGACTCCAAGCTCTCTCTCCTCAATATCAAAGTGTGACAATGCTTAGGCCAAAAGTTCTTAATGAACCAAGCCAACCATGAAACCTCACACTCAATGACAAAAGTTCACTCCTCACACAATCAACCTTTTGATATTTGAAAATGAGCCCGAGCCTCCAATTTATAAGAGTTTGGGAGGATCAACCTTGCCATTCTTCTCCATTAGTTCGAATAGGGAAAAATCCATGATGTTTCCTATATTTTTCCCTCTTTGGATGCTCAGTTTGGTTTAGTAATGTCCAATCAGAGGCCTGCACCACAGGTTGCCCGCTTTTTGGACTGACTCCTTGAGAAAAAGGTGGAAATGTCAATCAGTTACTGCGGAATTTGTCCCTTTTTCTTCATGAAACACTGGTAACACCGCCCCTTAGGTAAGACAATGCGTTAACCTAGGTCCTAATTCTCCCTTCAAGAGGAAGGGAAGCATTATAACTCGACGTAGAAGTCTCTAGGGTGTGTTACTCTAGAAAAATAGGTCTCTAAATAGGTCAATTTATTCCTTCCATGTGTCCTTCTCCTCTGAGCTGATGAGGAGGTCATTTGTATTGTAACAACGTCCCTCCTTCTGGCCTCTGCGCTGCCTGATACAGATCTGCCACTCTGATTTATGTATTCTCAGCCTCAAATCAGAACATCCCTTGCTGATATGCTCCTCACTAGCACTGCAAGCGCACTCGAAAATTCTCAACAAACTGCGCCCCATAATTTCGACTTAGATCAAGTGCTAATGCAATGTGTGTTTTTTCCAACTGATCCCAAGCATTCCTTTAATAATTTTCTCGTTGAGAAATCAATGGTCGTGATCTAATCATTGATCAACGACTAAGATTAGAGAAAGCTTGATCCACGTCACTTAGAACATTCTCACCACATGTGTAAATTAATTCACTTTAACTTTTCAATTTCCTTAAGTTAGACTTAGGGTCCCCATTAAAATATTTGATTATTTGAATAACTTTTACAAAGGGTGGAATTTCTCCAAACGATTTGTGGGTGTTGGAGATCTCATGTGTTCTAGCCCCTCCACAAAGTTTCAGAGCTAGATCACATCCGATGGTACCCAAAATATCAACACTTGACGTATCTTCGAAACTTGTAGATGACCATTAATTCCCCCTTGTCGAATACAAGGTAAGAAGATGAAGAGATATGAATTGCAAGAATTTTCAATACTCAGAGAATTTTTCTTGTGACATGATCGAAATATCTTCTTAGTTGTTGAATCCTATTGCCAATAAGTGATCAATCCAAGGTGAATCTTTGTTCTTGCAGGAAGCTTGTTTTTGAGGCATCTATTTGAATGATGAGTGTTTTTACCACAGTGCTCACACAAATCAAGATCAAAACAATGATCTTTCACATGGCCAACTTTGTCGCAATGTTTGCATTTGACAATATGTGGTTGTGGACAAGGAGCACGTGAATACGAGTTGTCCTAAAGAAATCCAACACTCTGGAATATTATGGGATTTGAATAGTTTAGAATATGAAAGGACGCCTCCTTTCCATATCCAAGACAGTTTTGTACTTTTTGCTAACAAGCTCTTCCCAATGTCTGATGATTGACTTAGGAAGTGCAGACTGAATTTATGCATCTGCAAGCAAAATTGCTCCGAAAATGGGCACTTGATCTAAATCAACCTCAGGTTCACTAATTTGATTACTTTATGGCAATTGATGGGAGTTAACTTCAAAATAAAAAAGGGGATTGTTCTGAACAAAAAACAAGTTCAAAGTGATGTATTTTTTGGTGTAACTCATCTTGTTGTAGTTATGATTTGAGCTGGAGAAATTCGATTTTCTCTTGTGCATCATGTAGAAAAATTCAAATATCAACAAGAGAGGTTTTGTTGATTCTCACTGTGTCTTAAATAATAGACAACATTGGAGTGCTTAATAACTCTAACAAATGAGTTTGGCCATTTTCAAGCTAAAAAATGACGGATGTCTTCTTTAATGGAGAATGCACCAGTAAACATACAAAAGGAAAAATAACTCCTACTCCTAGATAGTTGCAACTACATAATTAGTAGTGTGTGAAAAGTCTTTGTACATCCACACTTTGAATTTACTAGTGGAAGCTATGGCCACACAAATGCTCTCCACAACAACATCATTTTATGCCAAAAAATTTCCCTAATATTTGTACCTCCAGTCTCCTGAGTGTTGTTAACGTAATATACATCGTGTCAATGCAGTGAATATACAATGTACATATATAAAATAGAAGTCATGCAATTGTTTTCATGATTGATTCTCAACTACTTCTTTACAATTTCACTGCTTTGACACCCCTTATACTGAATATTACGAGCATTGAATATTGTATGTAAATATATCGAATTTCATTCTCTTGACATCACAAATAATTGAATAAGCAATGAATGGGAACATCATCGTGGAAACAAGTTGAGTTAGCAAGGAATAACTGTGGGAAAATTTCCAACAAGCAATGGTAAATCACTCTTAGTCTTAATCAAATAGCAAGGAGAGAATAATATTTATTGTGTGGCAAGTAATGAATGAGAAAGAACTAGAGCAATTTAGATGTAAACTCAGGTAGCAGATGCAATGCGATATTCAATGCATCACATAAATGTACATATAATAAACTAGGTCTCCATGTTATATATCTCAAATAGTTCTATAACAAACCACTCTTTCTTTCGATGCCATTTTATTAATATGTGTATAAATACCAAAACATTAAATCCAAACCCCAACAGGATGCCTTTATATGCCTAGAGAGCACATAGATTGCTATTATATGCAAATATAACATGTATATAATACACAAACATATATATATTTCACCACAACTGACAACAACTCTATTTTATACAAAATGCATCTTCAATGGACATGACTCACTACTTCATATATGCCAAACTATTTGTATTCCCTTCGACCTCCAGATCTATGTGTAAGCAATAAAAGAGACAACACACACAATACAATGTCTAATACAATATCTCCGAGCTTTCAAAATATCAATACAATGCATAGAAAATGAATGTGGCTTACAACATACTTCAAATAGTGATTCAATGCAGGTTCATAATTCTTACTGTTCATCACCCTTTTGCAGTTGGTACAAGTGTGGATTTTGTGTGAGTGAGGTTATGCAAATAAATTAACTTACAGAGCTTTGTTATTCAAAAGTATGAGAGGTTCATCTCTGTCTTAATGGAGTAGTAGGAAGCTTCACAATTCCAAAATTCTTGAGGCCAATGCATAGTCACCATATCACTGAATTTTATCACCTTTGTAATACAATCTCACCATTTATTTTTGTGCAACAAAGAAGCATTAGGATTCCAAAGTCAGAGATAACATGTCTCTGTGCTGACAGGTCCACAAAAGGCATAGATTCGAAAGATGGTGTTGACTAGTATAGAAATGATTTGATAATTTGGACAATAATGTGTTGTACTGAGCTTGGAAATCACCAGACACATGGTATGTAACAAATAGGACACAAATAAAATGTTGACAATGCAACAACGAAATGCTATGAGAGACCCTGGTAACGCACACTAAGCGTTTGATAGACTCTGGTAACATGGAGCATAGAATAACAGGTCAGATTAGACATGTAACCACTAGAATGGTAGAAGCAACTGATACACAAAATTGAATAATCATTCAACTGCTTAAGGAAGAGCGCCCAAGCCAGTGGAAAAACACAAAACTAGTGGTCACACACTTCAAAGGGCACAAAAACAACGACTCACACTTGAGGAGGGCAAGAGTTCGCTTGCTTTGATACAATGTTAAACACAAACATAATACAAAAAATATAAAAGATAAATCGTGACTTGCATTTTCTATTCACAATCATATAGATTTATAATACATTCTTATGACACTTGGTTTTGTATTACAAAGATTTTGGACTCTAGTGACTATTCACATTCAATCACACCAACCCTTAGTAGATTAAGTGTCCAACATAACTAATAATTAATAAATACATAAAATCATTTCATTCACAAATAAAATATCATTAAATCAATTTTACTTTATTTTAAGCCGTAAATTATTAAAATTTATATTAATTTTTTCCAGAAATTTTAAATTAATAAAATATTTTACTAAATTAATATCTCACCTTGCTAAAATGACGAGTGTAATCAAAATAAATGCCCATCAATTTTGTATAGATAAATGAGTTTAACCATAATAAACAGATTAATTTAATGCCATTGAAAAACCATTCAGAGTTCTAATAAAACTCAATACGAGTAAGCACTATGCGTTTTGGAAATGTAATGCATACGGAAATCTCTAAATTAAAATACAGTAAACAAAGATTAATTTGTCTCATCAAAAGCTGTGTGAAAATATCCTTTTGAGTTATAAAAAAGCTAAGATACGCGTAAAAACTGTATTTCGGAATATTTGATTTACGCAATAACTGTCGTAAGATGGCCAAATAGACACGGAACTCTTCTAATTAAAATATGGTTTGAAAAACAACTCAAATGGTTAGACTGCTTGTTTTTCATTCATTCATAACCTTAAAGTCAGAAACCATGCATATGTGGCCGGGTCTTTGAAACCACATTTTGTTTCGTTGGCAGACGGCCAATTTTGACTGTCATAGTTATAGCCAAGGAGAATTTTAAGCCAATTTCTAGTGTCATATATACAGGCAAGGAGAATTATACAGGCAAGGAGAATTGCAAGTAGCAATTGACAAAGATGGGCTTCTGGGGACTAACTCTAGCAGGCACTGGATTTATAATCATTGGGATTTGGCAGGCCTACTCAACAGCCAGGATCTATCTGACCAGGTCATCTTCTTCATCTTCCTCAAGACAATCGTCTTCTTCAGGTCTGTACAGAAAAAGGCCATTTTACACTGGGGAACTTTTATTCATTGCATCCCTTGCATTACTCTATATTGTGAATGCAGCCTTGTCGTCCCACAATGCCCTAAATAATGGAGACCATCTTGTGTCGCCTATTCAGCTAGAAAAAATAGGCGTGGCATCAATTTTTTTAATGTATTCAGTTGTGGGTATGATATGTGAATGCACTCAATTGCTTCCTTTGCCTTGGGAGGTAAATAATCTGATTGCCATCTTTGCATTTTTTGAGGAATTCCTTGTCTTTTATCTCCAAAACAAGGGCTCAACAGGCCTTGAGATTAGGTATTACGGCCTACTGCTTGTACCCATTTCAGTATGCATTGCATGTAAAGCCCTAGAGATCCCCTACCCAAGATCTGTGTTGCCTCCTCTGGGGGTTGCTGTGGGGTTGATTCTGCAAGGAACCTGGTTTTTCCAAATGGGTATTTCATTCTTCACTGGATGGATATCTCATGGATGCACCTTATCGGAAAAAAGTGGAGGGGACTATACTATCAGTTGCGCGCAGCATGCTGATGAGCATAGGGGGAAGGCTATTGCCACCCTTCAGTTCAATTGCCATTTGGCTCTTTTGTTGGTATGCCTGCTTCCTGCCTATTCATACCTTAGTACAAAGCATGAAAATTCCAGTTCCTTGAGTTACATACCATTGGGTGCTAAAGAGCAAACAGAAGAATTGCAAGATTTAGGTGGTTCCGGTGATGGCGTTGAAGCTCGGTTTGCGTTGGACTCAGATGAAGATGAGACCCACGAAACTCTGCAACAGAAACAGGGAACGATGTCTGAGATGAATGGTGTCAATGGAATGTCTTGAATTCGTTTGAGGTTTAGCCTAGGCCAGAATGGTTTGCTTGATCACTACGCCATATCTAGTTGCTGAAATGTTCTCTGTATTAAATGAGGTCACTGGTTCCATTCTCAAGTATCAGTCTGTTTGTATATGGGACTGACCACAGGAGTTCCTTTATAGTCCAGATTAATGAAGTCATGGTTTCCTTTTCTGTTTTATTCTATGAAGACCTTTTTGTTTGAGGTTGGCAACTTGGCATACTATAAACTGCGACGCGAAACTCTCGAGCCACGGTGAGAACGTGGGTGCTTAATAAAAATGGAGTTATGTTTGGTCCTTGACCTTCACCAGTACAAACTCAAAATTAATTCTCTCATTTTTAAACTCTGGATCTTGCTCTTTACCAGTGTATTGGAAAGAGTATTGTAAACTTTGTTCACTTTATTTCTCTCAGTTTGTGCAGGGCCGTTTTACATTAACTTTGGCATGTAGATGAATATATAATCACTAATTATAGTTACTTGGTTTACATCTGTCGGAGCTGTTTTCAGCTAGCAATTTTTGTTAGATTTTTATAACAAGAAACATATTTTTTTAGTATTGATATGCAATTTATTCAACCTGAAAAGGGTACTATTTATTTCCGTGGGATTTTCATTTGATGTTCCTGGTGCTTAATAAAAATGGAGTTATGTTTGGTCCTTGACCTTCACCAGTACAAACTCAAAATTAATTTGACTTGAAGGGGTTGCCGTTTCTTTCTGTCATTTTTAAACTCTGGATCTTGCTCTTTACCAGTATATTGGAAAGAGGATTGTAAACTTTGTTCACTTTATTTCTTTCAGTTTGTGCAGGGCCGTTTTACATTAACTTTGGCATGTAGATGAATATATAATCACTAATTATAGTTACTTGATTTACATCTGTCGGAGCTGTTTTCAGCTAGCAATTTTTGTTAGATTTGTATAACAAGAAACATATTTTTTTAAGTATTGATATGCAATTTATTCAACCTGAAAAGGGTTCTATTTTTTTCCGTGAATTTTCATTTGATGTTCCTTAATATTCATTGTTGTATAAGAAAAAGGATTGAATGTATTGTGTACATGTATCAGGTCACGAATTATACGGATTCTGTAAAATTTTTTCTGGATTCACTGGTGAATAGTCATAATTTTTTCTCCTAGCATTGCTCTTATATATCTGGTTATTAGGCTGCTCGTTTGTTTAATATCTGTTTGTTGGTTTGTTTAAAAATTAATAGCTGTTTTCCAATGGCTAGCAAGTGGTTGGATCATGGATGTGTAATGTTCAAATGTTTGGGAGTTACTCTAAGTATTTCCCTTGTTTGTAATTATTTTATCTCAGTATCACAAATCTACATTATTCCAAAAGTATCTTGACATGCTAATATATACATATTATTCTTACCGCTTTGATTCTGTTAGCACTCCACCGGATCTCCAAAGGCTGAGAAGGAGACCAGCAAAGGTAACCACAGACTACTTTGACCTAGCAGCTAGCCCTACTAAGCTGAGAGGACTCTCTCAATGAAATTCACAGCCAATATGACTGGAACATGGAGATTTTAGGCTAGATATGCAGATTATGGTTTGGTTGAGTTGGATTTTTGTGCTGGATGAAAATGGACCTTTAGAGCTAGGCTTGAAAACTCTGGTAGGGTTACAAGAGCAAAAATTGCAGGGGAATAAAGGGGCAAGGTAGGCAAGCTTGAATGACCCTTTAGGCTTTATGGTTATGGTGTAGGATGAACAAAGAGATAAGGAACAAGCATATAAATATGAATTCATTCCTCGAGAAGAAAATAAACACAACATCATCATCTCATCAAAATAGGGCATGTATTACTCATGAATCCTGCTTAAAAACTTTAAAGACAATGAGTGAAAGCAGTAGATATGTAATGGAAAGAGAAAGCATTCAATGGAGTGACTTACAAAAGAGAAACATAGCCATACAAGCTCACCACATGAATACCTAAATTTAAGCTGCAACTTTTCTCTGTATTCATTGTATTACTTTGTCAAACTGAAATACACTAGTTCAATGTCCAATATTCCAACCCTTGGAAATGATTACAAAAGGCCTCATATAGCTACTGAGGTCGAAATCCTCGGAGTTCGAATTTGCCAGCAAGAAAGTCAAATTCATGCACCTATCTGAAGTCTGCTACACACTAGGGAGGTTACACAACAAATTCCTCCTTAATCTAACCACTAAGAGACATATCCTCAAAGCAATAAATGGAGGATAAGACACCTATTTACCATTTACATTTACATTTTGACTTTTACATTCATCCACATTCACCTTTTGACTTTTAGAAAAGTCAAACTAGGAATTGCCAAAAATTACATAGTGAAATTTGTAATTAAAAACTCAGAAATTTGCAGATGTGCAGCGCCAACTTGGATGCCACTTTTGGGCACCTTCCTAAAGTCAAAATGGAAATATGAGAGAATGCTAAACTAGCCCTGCCTGTCTAGTTTCCAGAACACTTTTAATTTTTTAAAATGATCCATGGGAAGGCCTTCAAAAACTCATTCTCTCAAGGTGTCTCCAAATGCGCAGTGCCTATCAAAAAGAGGGGCAAAACGCTGATTTTTGACCCCTTTTTCCTCAATTTTCTCAAAATCTGTGCCGTTTTTGGAAAATCTGAGGAAATGGGTTTTGAGAGGAGGGCATAAGCTTTCCAAAAATGTAAGCCACTTGTCATTTGGAGGTTTGAGGAAAAAGTGTAGTGCCAAGGCACTACGCATCTAGCCATAGTGAAATTTCCGAATTCTATAAAATTTCACCATATTTGACCAAAAAACAGAATTTGCTCCAAATCTCCCCAAAATTGGTCCAAAAGTGCTGATGAAGTGTACTATGCAATCATGGAGGCATCAACAAGAAAATCAAGTTTTCCTTTCTCCTTTTGGCTGATTAGGGTTTGCTTAAGCTTGTCTTGCAATTGCTTGATTTTGATGTGTGTAATTTGATTTCTTGTTTGATAGCGGGCAACCATGCATTTGTGGATCTTGTTATCCTTGTTTGCATTGTCCAGGAGCTTTTCCAAGTAAGTATTGACCTTCTCAAGCCAAAAGTCCTTGTCCTCTTTGATCTCTTTGGCAATCCTCTCTTCAAAAGTAAGCTCTTGATCTGTAGGGTTTTGCTCTTTCTCTTTCTGAAGTGCCTTCTTGAGACCCATGGTTCTTGATCTCATCTTCTTCACCTGCTGTTCATGCTTAGCCACTGTTTTGCCCTTCTCATGTTTGTTTGCCTCAAACAACCTTTTCTCCAAAATCAACTGATTTGTCTTCAATTGACTATTCTCCTGCTCAAAAAATGAAATGATGAATTGAGACCTTGCCAAATTGTCTTGGAGCTCTTTGATTTGGGCATCCTTGTCTTTGATTACCCTCTGCAAGTTTTCCTGCTCATCATGGTCCTTCAAGTCAACCAAGTCAATATCATGTTCCTCCTCATCATGCATGGATGTCTCATGTTGTGCTGATGGTGATTTTTGTAGTGAAATAGGCTTAGCCCCTTTCTCTTTCCTAGGAGCAAACACAAGCCTCTTGCCTTTATAATAGGTGAGAGTAACCTCAGGCCTAGGCCTCTTTGAAACCTTAGCAAGTTTGTTTGATGATCCCACCTCCATAGGTTGTACTGACATGGCAGGTGATATGTGTTGTTGCTGAGTTGGTGTAATTGTTGTGTGCATCTGCAAAGTTGTCTCAATGAAGACATCCCATGTCATGTTCTTCTTTGCCAATTGATGGAGAACTATGACTTTCACCAAGCTGTGGTGAAAGAGGCTAGGGTAATGATCCGTGTTCATGACTTGCACCTTTTCTGCCATCTTGCTCACACTTCTATACAAGTAATTGCATAAGTTTAAGGCCTTCATTGCGGTGAAGTGCATGAGCAATCTAATATGATATCGGTACAATCTGGAAAACCTGCCCTCACATGTGAAGAATTTCATCACAACCTTCATCAATGGTGCATACCTCTCTAGCAAGTATCTGAATGGAAGAATGTGGGTATGAGTCGCTTTATACTATGATTTTATGAAGGATTTGTACTGCTCAAGGTCAAGGTTCATTCCTTTGAACCAATATTCCCCATGGTTTGGTATCCCTATGGCAAGAGAGATGGCATCAACTGAAAATGTAAAATCAATCCCTGCAATGGTGGCTTTTTCTCCCTTCAAGTTGGTGGCAAACAAATCTGTCAGCTCCTCATGATAACCTACCTCCTTTACCCTTTGACAAAACCCTAGGCAATTGACATCTTCAAAGCATTTTTTGATGAAGGGTGAGGAAATGATTTCATTACAATTTCAGGGCTCATACCTTAGTATCTTTCCCCCTTTGTGTTGTCTTCTTTTCTTTGATGGTGAGGAATCTCCTTCCATAGTTGAAAACCCTAGATGATGGGGAGGGGAAAAACAGGGAAAAGTGAGTGTAGGGAACAAAATGAGGGAGTTAGGGAAGGAAGATGGGGGTAGAAAAATCTAGGGAAAGGGGCAGGGATCTTAGGAATGTTTAGGGAGTGAAATGAAGGTAAATGAGTGAGGGGAGTGACCTAGGAAATTGAAACACAGTCCTAGCGAGGAAAATGGCCCAATTTGGTAGAATAGGGCTAGGGTTTGTAGGGAGATGATGTAAAAATGATGGGAAATGTTTTGTGAAGTATGGGAATGGTGTATAACTAGCAAACATAAGTGGAGGGACAATGGTATTCACAACATCAATTGATCATTTGACAACCAAAAGCATGAAATTTGTATAAAACCCTAGGGAACTTAGCGAGTTATCATTTATTGGTTTGCAAAGGAACGAAGGGATTCAAAATGAGTGTACTTACTTGTTAAGATGCTTTGAAGAGTGAAAAACCCTGAATGGAAGCTGAATGTTTGAATTTTGGTAAATTTTGAGCAAGATTGGGCAAATCTGTTGAATCTTTAGTTAATCTGAGAGGGGGGAGGGGGGGGTGAATCAATTTAACACATACATAAGCTTTTTAAATTTTTCATCAAACTTATTTACAGCTTAATATGTGAACAATCTTAAAATGTTGCAACAAGTATTAAATTAATGTGACACCAAACTTATTGTGAGAGCAACAAACATTAAGCAAATTGAATAGATCATATCAACACATAGGCAACACACATAGAGACAACAGATATAAGTGGAAACCCATAAAGGGAGAAAACCACATCTTATTTTTGTTGTGATGCAAAGACAAGCTCCAACTCCCTCTCACCATTGATTTTCTGCAGGCACCAACCTGCAGAAGGCTCCAACCTCAGTCAGCTACAACTGACAGCTATCAAGCTTCAACTTGATAGGGAAACTCCAGCTTCCTTCCTTAATCACAAGAAAATATTTGCTGATTTACCTCATATATCAACTCTGTTCTGTAGCATCTCTTTCTGCTCCTTCTTTTTCTTATCTTCTCTGTCTCACTTCTTCATACTTTGCACTCTCTAACTATTCTTTGCATATCAATGTGATATGCTTTATACAGTTTGCCTCGTAAAAATTCATATTCCACAGGAAATTCAAAGTGAATAGCCCTGACTCTTTGCATTCTACCTCCTCACTTCTTTTTCCAGTTCATTAAGAAAATCTCAGCAATATATACAACTTTCAGTTGTTTTATTTCCTATGGAGACTTGCCAGTGCATCACAACAATATAAATCAATTAAAACATTTATATTCAAATACAATGAAAAATCCAGCTCAACTCATTGAGCCTTTTGGATCGCTGCGCATTTGTCTTTTCTTTGACTGTGTCTGTCTTTTTCAGCTCTGCTAGCTCTCCTGTTCTCTGCCGTGGTGTAACTGCTGTATACATGTAACTGTGCAATTCAACTCTCGGCGTTATACAAATAATAAAACATTTTAATACATAAAATGCCCTTACGGGCCCACTCGTTGAACTTGTTCTATTCTTCGATGCGATGTTTTACTGTCCACATATTGGAAATATGTATGTATCGTTTTGCATATATATATATGTGTGTCGCTGTGCTTTCCTTTCCTCTTTAGCTTTGGATTAATTAACTTGAAGCAAACCTGTTATTAGTCCTATCTTTTGAATGGACCCCACATGCCAGCGATACTCCGCTTATTTATTTCAATTGCAATTGCAACATTCACAATGCTCTTGCGATTTGGTCTTTTGATTTCCGCCGATGCGATTAGCAAAGGCCCACCATATAGTCAGTCGAATCATCTTCGCCGTCCATCCCTCGGTGAATCTAACAGCTCTCATCCAATCGCCAAGTTGCAATCGGAACTTTCAGTTTGTCGATACTCTTTCACCTCCGATGCGATCAATTACTGTACATTTCTCTGCGCCAATGCGATGGGTTGTTCCGATGCGATGTAACACTGTTCACTTCATTGTGCCGATGCGATGGGTGGCTCCGATGCGATGTAACACTGTTCATTTTGATGTGCCGATGCGATTAGGCCGGAACTCAAGCAAAATATGAAAGTCATCGTTTAAATATATCAGGTCCGGAACTCAATCGCAATCGCAACTTTTGGTTAACATGTTTCGTTGCCAACTTTTCTTCGATGCGATTCGTGACTTGGGTCCCACCTTATAAGCCTTTGGATAATAGAGCGCTTCACATATATGTATATATATACTTTGGCCCCTTGTTTATAAAGCACTACATATATAAGTATACTTTGCCGCTTCAGTCTTTATGTATACTCCAACTTGGGTTATGATTCTCGGAATTTATGTAGGGGTCCCACTTGCGTATTAACTTTGGTTTATATGCAAGCATTAACATAAGGTTTTCGGTCCCCCAGC
Organism: Pinus albicaulis; assembly: GCA_034641835.2. Classification (NCBI taxonomy): domain Eukaryota; kingdom Viridiplantae; phylum Streptophyta; class Pinopsida; order Pinales; family Pinaceae; genus Pinus; species Pinus albicaulis. Next base: position 873,488,553 of record CM076569.1, on the reverse strand, counting down.
TTATATATCTGCATACCAACTTATTTCAACATGCATATATGAAATCAACCTTTAATAGCTCAATAAACCAATTAAGGTTCTCACCCTGGCAGAGTTCGACCCACTATATATATATATATATGCTCCAGGCTTACCCTTCGTATGATATATTATGAGTCCAAACCACAACTTTTGGTTAGCGCATTACTTGTGCATTTGTATATATGCCACCACCGCACTATCAACTTATAACTAAACCCAATGCGACATTTTAATACACAACCATTCCATGGAGCCCACATGTGTTTGATAAACTCTGCACTTTTAGTACGTTCCAACTGACAGCACCCTTTGAACATATATATATATATATATATAAGCCTAAGTCAATCTTCAACCATGGCTTTAACCCTCGGCATAACATAATGTATTAACTTGCAACAAATATATAATCCGCACATAACCCATTTCTATATGTGCACTCAACTTTAATATATATGCAATATTGCAATGGATATCAAACCCGATTCATATTTTAACACATATACGTTCCTGGGGCCCACCTCCATTAACACACCTCTTGCATCCAACGGCTGACAGTTTATCGCATCGACTCCGATGATCCAACGGATGTCATACCATATCACGTTTTTTATTGGTACGAGGGTTAACACTTCAAACTTGCGCGAAAAAAGTTGTTTTACAAAACCCCCTGAGGACACATGTCCTTCAATGACACATATTGCGTTCATTTTGGCAATACTGCTTACCACTTCAACCAACGCACGAACCCACTGGTTTTGTGGCCCTCCGGTTTTACTGTTCATGTTCGGGGTTCCCCTTCAATAAAGAATTTCGCGTCTTCATTATATACTTATACTTATAATCTCTGTTTAAAATTTTATTTCTTATTTCTTCAGCTCTTGAATATATTAAACCCTGTTTCAATGTTATGTTAATACAATGCTACCAACGCTACTGTAAGGTTTATTCCCCTTATACACAGAGCCTTGGTTCCTTCCTTTCTGCACGATTCCGCATCTCTTGCAATCATTTCACTGTTGGTTTGTTAACGGCTCCGCCTCTGCCTCTGCTGCTCGAATGTTTCATCTCTGCCTCTGTACATATCCTGTCACTGTATTTCCTGTTACTGTACATATCCTATCACTGTATTTTTGTTGCTTTGCCAAATGTGCACTCCTGTCACTGTATTTTCCTTAGCCTCTGCTGCTGTCCTTTGTCTGTCTCTGCCTCTGCTTCCTCCTTTGCCATCAATGACAACATTTCCAACAAATTCTGCCCCATGCGCAGTGCAGTTCACAGATGTGCATCGCAATTCACAGATGCGCAATGCCTCCTCCAGATGCGTAGCGCGGTTCACAGATGTGCTACTCATCCCAGTTTTTGCCTCTTGGAGTTGTAAAAATGTGTTTTTCTCACCAAATGGAGGATGAGCTCGATGATGAAGGGAAAGAGGAGTGCAAATGAAATGCGTTTTTGACTTTTTGACCTTTTATAAGCATGGAATGCCTTTCTTTAAGTGATAATGGGCCCCACGTGACTTTTTGAAGCATGGCTTTCTTTCTTCTTTTTGACTTCATAACCTTTTATAATTTGAACTTTTCGAACCTTCCTTGGAACATTGAACTGAAAATTTGGAACTTTAGAGCACTTATTACATATAGAAACATAAAATTACATTTAAAAATCAAAATTCATTGAAGAATCTTGTTTTATTACCACTCTTCCAATTGTCCATATTTTATGCATGAAATGGAAGTTTGGTGACCTTGAAACCCTAATGACCTAATGGAGATAATTAACTGAATGAGATCATGGGGATGATGAGTGAAATTATGGTGAAAATCTCTGAATAATGATATACTCATCTTATTTTATGACATGGACTAGAAATTTAAATTTTTGGAAGGAGTGGAAAATAGTCCTAAACCTAATGACCAGTGACCAAATTTTTTCTTGAAGACCTAGTGAAATGACAACAAATTGACTATGGGACCCCAAAAAAACGTGATAAGAGTTAATTTGATCATTGGTGACAGGATGGAAATACTAACACTAATAGTGGCTCCAGTTGGGGATGACATCTCCTTGGAGGTGTCAAGAACACCGTAGACCAAGTAGCCTTATCCATTGGGCATGGAGTCAAAAGTTTAAAAACCAAACTGAAAACTGAAAACTTGACATGATAAAATGACTCAAAACTGGACTGAGTTGAATTTAATTGAACTTTGAAAACAACAACAAATCAATGGAACTTTATGGCCTTCACCTCAGGCTCCAAGCTCTGATGATTCTCTGCTTCACACTTTGTAGAAAAATTAAACTGATATGTACAATGGAATTGGGAAATTTTCAGAAATCTGGTCAGAAAAGGTAATGCTTAAGGAGCCTACCATTGACTGGTCCTCCTATGCAATCCTCTCCATTTATTTCCTCCAATAGAAAATCATGCTATCCCTGAGAGGCTGAAATTGTGTACGGTCCTTTCCATAGGTTCTCAAATTTACCGTGTTTTACTTTCTCCTCATTTCTAGCATCCCAACGGAGGACCACATCTCCAATATTCAAATCATCATCCTTTGTTTTATGGTCATATACCTTATTTATCCTTTCATGAAGCTTTGAGGTGTTTTGAAAGACCTCATCTCTGGTTTGCTGAAGATGGACCATCTGATTGATCCGGAGCTTCACAACATTCTCTTCACTACCTACTTCTTGCAACAACTTCATAACTGAGACTGCAAGTGATTTAGGAAAAATTGTATCTACTCCACATACCAATTGAAAAGGAGACATTCCTATTGACTTCATACTACTCACCCTGTCTGCCCACAAAGAATTAACAAGCTTCTTATGCCAATTCTTCTTATTTGCCTCCAACATCTTCTTTATAATGTTGATTAAAGATTTGTTAGAAGATTCCGCCAATCCATTACCTTGCAGATAATATACGGTTGAGTGCCCCAATTTGATGTTGTACTTGTCGTAAAACTCAACCATTTTCTTAGACTTGAATGCAGTCGCATTATCTGTAATGATCTTGTGAGGACAAGGAAAACGAAACAAAATGTTAGTCTCCAAATTTGGTGAAGTAGTCGGTAGCTGTTAAGATGCATTAATGTTGGGAAGAAGATGTAGGGTGAATTTATCCAATAAAGTCAAGGCCCCACTGTTGAAATGGTGCTTGCACAGAAATAGGTTGCAAAGGCAGCGGGAGAAGCTTCCTCTTACCTTGAAATATCTGACACTCATTACAGCTCATCGTAGTTTATATAAATCTGAAAAAGAGTAGGCCAATAATATCCAGCCCTCAACATATTATTTTTCATGATTTTCCAAAACAAGTTACCCCCAAAATATCCTTTATGGAAATCATTCATTACCTCCTTAGCTTCATCTTCTACAAAACAGTTCAGCAAGACACCTCCCAAGTCTTTCCAATATAGATTGTTGTCCAAAATGAAGTATTTGGAACCCTTCAACTTCAATGACCTACCATTACTTTTAGACATGTCTAGAGGAGGATTAAGATGCTGAAGAACATATATGATATCAGAATACCAAGTAGACGAGAGAAAAATATTTGATACCTGCATGAGAGCGCCATCATCTTCTTCATCGCACAAAACTTAAATGAGGTTGATATCGAGTGCATGTAAGTTTGATTCAGCCATGATCTTGGATAATCCATGACCTTTGATCAGCTTTTTAGGCTTTATCTCGAGGTCATACTCTAACATAACTACTATCCACTTTCCTCTTCTGCCTTCTGGATCAATTTTCATTATTACATCCTTCATTGCTGCATTGGGGACATAGGCTAGAATGTGTGAATGAAGGATATACACTCGAAAGTCATTCAATGACTTTACCAGGGCCAAGTATTTCTTCTCAATGATGTTATATCTAAGGGCTACATCCCTGATGGTACGGCTGAAGAATGCAATGGGCTGCTTGGTCTTATACTTCTTTCGCATCAAAACCACAACCAAGGTATGTTCGGAGGAAAATGAAAATATGATGAAATCAATGGAGTAGTCGAGGCCGATCAAAACAAAAGCGGTAGTTAAGGAAAAATTTACTAAATTAAAATAATTTTTAGCATTTTCCGACCATCTTACCTCACTTTCATTTTTGAGCATATTGGTCATCTCTCGAAGATTCTCAACAAGATTTGGAATAAATATTCTCAAGAAGTTCATCTTACCATTGAAAGCTTGGATCTCTTTCTTGCTGCGTGGAAAATCAATTCACTGGATAGCCTCAATCTGAGAAGGATCAATGCGAATACCATCTTTGGAGATGATATGAAAAAGAAGCTTTCCCTCCTCCATGGAAAAAGGACTCTTTTTAGGATTGAGAGAAATCCTGAATTTCCTACACTTTTGAAATACAATTCTCAAATGATATAAATGCTCATCATCAGATTTAGAAAAAATGCTATCAAATCATCTAGGTACACAACTAAGAAAACATCCTTTTCATTTGCAAAGGCTATATCCATCGCTCGCTAAAAGGTGGCTCCTGCATTCTTGAGCCCAAATGGCATCTTAGCATACTTGAATGTGCCCCAAGGTGTAGTGAAGGCAGTTTTTTCTTGGTCCTCCTCATGCACTAAAATTTAACTGTATCTCGAATATCCATCAAGAAGTGAAATTCAGGAGGCCCCAACCACTGTATGTAGGATATGATCCATCTTAGGAAGGGGCTAGTTATCTTTTAGAGACACCTTATTTAAGTTTCTCAAATCAATACACAACTGGTTTCTCCCATTTTCTTTCTTACGGGAACCATATTTGACATCTAATCAGGAAATCTGATGGGAAAAATGATACCAACTTTAAAAATTCTATTTACCTTTTTATCTATCGATGACAAGAACCTCAGGCTAATTCTTCTCAACTTTTTTCTGAAGGGATTTTGGTCAGGCTTGACTGGAATTGTATGCTGAATGATATTCTTATCATAAACTTTCATATCTGCATATTCCTAAGAAAATACATCAGAAAAATCAAACAAAAAATATATGTATTTGTATTTTACCTCTGGAGATAAGGACTTGAATAGCTTGACCATCTTGGGCTTTTCTGTTGTTCCAATGTTCACATCCTAGATATATTTCTTGGTAAGAACCATGGTCGGATTTCTAGCAACATAATCCTAATCAAAAAATTCTTCCAAAGGTACAAGACCCCTTGGAATGTTGTTATTCTTCATTTGTAATACATCAACCCGAGTGGCCTCGATGACTTGATCATCTCTATCATATGCCTCATCAATAAAGGAATTTTTAAATTCACCTACCATCTCTAGAAAATTGTTCACCTGTTTGTCATCCCAAATCACTTTCCAATACCACATGTTGTCAGGAATAGTTGGTTGATGTTTGACATGAATTTAAAACTTCCTATTAGAATATATGGGAATCTTAAAGTAACTTCTTGTTGTAGCAAGCAAATATGCCATAAGATTCTGACTTCTTGGTATTACTGACAATGTATATTCAGGAAACATTTTGAGGATATCAAGTACAACATTTCTATATTCTCTCATTCGTGGATGCTTAGCCTGGTATTAACCTTTTACCTATTTTATTACAAGTTCAGAGTCGCCATAAACATAAATTCTCTTTGCACCCAACTTTTTTAGAATTTTGAGGCTGGTGATCAATGCCTTGTACTCAACCTCATTATTATAAAAATCGAAAGCCAAATTATATGAACATAATCTCACAATTTTTGGAACTTTACTTGGTTTATGAAGAGGACTATGGATCCAGATTTCAATGCCTGCCCCATATTTCCCGAAGAAACCGTCGAAATCCATGGTCCAAAGACCATTCTCATCATCTGGAAGTTGGAATTCTGCAGTCTGATTTGTATATTTTTTTGGGCCACTTCTTTAATATGTTCTGAACCTTTTTCTGACTTAATATTTGATAACTTCTCTAAAGAACTAGGTTGATTGCCTTATTTTTCATCTAAAACTGCTCTGACACTATTGGAAATTTTTGGAGTTTCCTCTACTTCTATGAGCTGACTATCTACATTATCATAAAAAAATTGAACAAATCAAGATCTGTATGTACAACATTAATAGGATGATTTTTGGGTTTCTCTTTGCTGGTAATCATATATTTCATTTTTGTTTCCTGGTACAACTTCATCAATTGTCCAAAAATCAGGATGGTGGCATAAGAGAAATCCAATTGCAAAGTACCTCTTAACTTCACTCCCCAAGACCTTGACAGTAGCATGCCAAACTGTGGCGGTATATTAGCTACTACCACATCCATCAAGACATTTTTTGCTGGGATTTTCTCAAGTGAAACTACCAAATCCTTTATAAGACCAATATAATGTACTCTAATAGAATCAAAGGAGTAAAGATCATGATAAGGACAAGTTATATCCAAGCCCAATTTTTCCATTATGGCTTTTGGCATCAAGTTATGAGAAGCTCTGAAGTCAAGAATGGCATTGTGAAGGATACACTAATGAATTATCAGACTTAGATAAAATGGGGGAACTTCACTATCTTCTAATTGACCATCTATGGCTAGACCAAAAATGAGCTCGGGTTGGTCATCTCAACATTTACAATATTAGGCAAACGATCTACTTTTAGTAATATGGCCACGTGAGATTTGTATTTTTTTTTTACAAGCTCAGTTAAAGGGATAGAAACTTTTAACTTAGAGATTTCATTTTCTAAGCTAAAAAGATTAGATTGTTTATCTAACTTTTTAATGGCGGTGTCCCTCTTGTTGGGTTGGTCCTTTGTTGTAGCTTCCTTCTTATGACTTTCCTTTTCTTTGCTTGTTGTGCTTGTAGATGCTTGATCTTGATCTGATTTGTAGCTCCAGGCTCATTTCCTTTGTTTTGATTATCTTGGGGTTTTTTACTTGGCTGAGTATCTTTTTTTTGGGTTGTCCTATTCTGAATAGGAGTGATAGGAACATCCTAGTTCCTCAAATAATATTGCCTCTACTGAGTTCTGAGAGAATTAAGATAACCCCGTTGATAATCATCAGAGGGAACCTTGAACTCACCATCATTTGCAAGCATATAGTCCTCATCTTTAGGTAAATCTGTTTTCTCAATATATTATTCATCCTCTTTCAAGAATATAGGTTGTCCATCTTCTATGAAGAAATGATTTTCCTCCACAATATCATCTTCTTCTTCAACTCCTTGAGCATAATTCTGTTGCAAGGGAGTGTGGATCTTCTATTGTGCTAGCTGTTCTGGGGCTCTTTGTTTCCCTATGTTTGATCCTAAACTGAGGCTACTGTTATTGACCTTTGAAATTAAGATTCTGAACCTGTGCTTCGGGTTGCATTTCAGTGATAGAAATTATGTCAACCATTCTTTCCATTGTCCTAATTAGGGTATCTGTTTTAGCATCAGAGGATGTGGATGGTTCTTCCTTTAGGGTCACCTTTCTTTCAATTTTAGTCTTTTACTTTTTGATCATCAAGTTCGCTTCAACAGTAACTATGTTTTCTACATCTCCTCAATTGTTTTAGGACTTCTCTCTTGGAGCTAGTATACCATGTCTGGATCAAAAGCATCTATATAGTGTAAGAGATCCATACCTAGAGTAGGTTTGATCTCATTTGCAATTGAGTTATACACTCGGTTGAAACGAACAACGAAATCTTGAATTGAATCATCTGTATTTCTCTTTAATTTTTCATATCCTTAAAGAATACGAAGTGGCTTCTTTCTCACTTCCCATCTGGCTATGAATGCATCATTCAGATGCTCCAGATTTCCTATGGAATTGGCAGTCAAAGAAGGGAACCAAGTTTTCACATCTCCGGAAAAGATTTGGGGAACGATTCTAATTTTAGCATCGTCGACATCTATCTCTTATAATTCAATGAAATGAATAACTTTGACTAAGTGTTTCCTACCACTAATCTCAGAATTCTTATCAAAGAGAGGGAGTCTCTGACCATAGCCTTATGGTAAGGCATTGAGTTGAGAAGGTAGAATCAAGGGTGCAAATCTCACCATGAATCATGCTGAGTGTGGTGTAGGAGTAACAATGGGAGGGGTAGACTGAGAAGGTAATGAAGTATAATAGATGGAAGAGGAGGCAAAAACTGATTGATATTGTGTCAGAATGAATGAGGACTCTTGCAGGTACTAGATGATGGATTTTTCAGATGTATACTAGAGTTGATTAGCTAATTTCTCAAGTCTATCGAATTGACTCGAGACTTTTCTATAAAATTATAACTTGGTTTTAGATTCTTTGGAAAGTAAACTATCTTCAAGTTTCATGGAATCAAAAACTACTTCAGAAAATAATTTTACTTCAGATAATATTAATGGATCAAACACTATCTCAGACAATGAAGTTTCCGACTTAGATTTAAAAAGAGACAATTCAAATTTTAAATCGAATGGAATATCTTCAAGGGATAATACTTTTGCAGGTAATGATGTAGATCTTACCAATGAAGATGGATTTGAATGTATCTTTAAGTGTTGAATTATTTGCTTTCTGACGAGTTTCTATGGATCTTCAACTGGAGAATTTGGATGAGGATCTGGATTCAATCTTGTGTATCTTCTCAAAGCCATAATATTCTTTGTTTCCACAACTCATTTCTCTGCAATTTCCAGATCAGCCTTCACGAATACTAGGGCCTATCACCCCCAGACCTAGAATTCGATGTAATTATAGTACACCCAGGGAAGATATGTCACTTCGTTCCCCGACAACATTTCCAAAATGTTAGCACTCCACTGGATCTCGGAAGGCTGAGAAGGAGACCAACAAAGGTAACCACAAAAAACTTTGACCTAGTAGCTAGCCCTACTAGGTTGAGAGGGCTCTCTCAATGAGATCACAACCAAATTTATTGGATAATGGAGATTTTACGCTAGGTATAGTAGGATCTAGGGTCTGATTGATTTGTATTTTGGTGTTGGATGAAAATTGACTTATAGAGCTAGGCTTGAAACTCTAGTAGGGTTACAAGAGCAAAAATTACAGGGGAATAAAGGGGCAAGGTAGGCAAGCTTGAGTGACCCAATAAGTTGTATGGTTATAGTTTAGGATGAGAAGAGAGATTAGGAACAAGAATAGGAGTATGAATTCATTCATTAAGAAGAAAATAAATGCAACATCATCATATCATCAAGAATAGGTCATGTATTACTCATGAATCTTGATTAAAACCTTTAAAAACAATGAGTGTAAGTAGTAGATATGTAATGGGAAAGAGAAAGCATTCAATAAGCAGGACTTACATAAGAGAAACATATCCATCCAAGCTCACCACATGAATCCTTGAATTGCCGCAACTTTTTCTATAGTCACCGTATTACTTTATCAAAATGGAATACACTAGTTCAATGACCAAGATTCCAACCTCGGGAAATGATTGCTGTGGCTGGGCCATATAGCTAGTGAGGTCGAAATCCTCCTTGGAGGTCGAATTTTCCAGCAAGAAAGTCAAATTCATGCATCTAATCTGAGTCGAAGCTACACATTAGGAGTTGCACATCAAATTCCTCCTTAATCTAACTAACCACTAAGAGACATATCCTCAAAGCATAAATGAAGGATAGCACACCTATTTACCTCAATCCTTACCATCTACATTTACATTTTAATTTTACATTCATTCAAATTTACCTTTTCACTTTTACAAAAAGTCAAACTAGGAATTGCCAAAAATTACATAGTGAAATTTGTAATTGAAAACTCGAAATTTGCGGATGTGCCAACGCCAACTTGGAGGCCAATTTGGGCACCTCACGAGGGTCAAAATGGAAATATGAGAGAATGGTAAACTAGCCTTACATGTCTAGTTTCCAAAACACTTTGAAATTTTGTAAATGCCATGTGAGGGCCTTCAAAAATGCATTCTTCCAAAATTGTCTCTAGATGCACATCACCTGTTAAAAGAGGCGAGAATGTTGGTGTTTGACCCCTTTTCTCGTTTTCTCAAAATATGTGCCCTTTCTGGAAAACTAGAAAGAAATGGGTTTTGATAGGAGGGAATAAGATTTCCAAAAAATGTAATCCACTTTTCATTTGGTTCCACTGAAACCCGCGGTCTTAGGCGTTGTCTGCTTAGCATTAGTGAAATTTCATGCTTTTTGAATTTGCTTAAATTTGAATAAAAACAAAAATTGCTTCAAAATCTCACAAAATGGTCTGAAACTCTTGCATAGTGTACTATGAATTCATGGAGGATTCCCTTATTAAATCATGTTTTCCTTACTCCTCTTGGTTGGTAGTGTTTTCTTAAAACGTCTTGGGTTTGTTTCAACTTGTCTTGTATTGCTTGATTTTGATGTGTGCAATTTGATTTCTTGTTTGATAGCGGGCATCCGTGCATTTGTGGATATTTTTATCCTTGTTTGCATTGTCCTGGAGCTTCTCCAAGTGAGTATTGACCTTCTCAAGCCAGCTCACTTGTCCTCATTGACCTCTTTGGCAATCCTTTCTTCAAAAGTGAGCTCTGTCTGTAGGGGTTTTCTCTTTTCTCTTTTGCAATGCCTTCTTGAGACCCATGGTTCTTGGTTTCTTCCTCTTCGGTTTATTTTTCATGCTCATCATGTTTAGACACACTTTTCCCTTCGATGTTTTGTTTTCTGAAACAAAATTTTCCAAAATCAATTGATTTTCTTGAATTGGCTCATTCTCCGAGCTCAAGAAATGAAATGATGAATTGGGACATACCAAATTTTCTTGGAGCTCTTTGACTTGAGCATCCTTGTCTTTGATTCACCCTCTTTACCAATTTTTCCTACTCATCTGGTCCTCCAATTTAACCAATTCAAAATCAATTTCCTCCTCATCATGCATGGATGTTTCATGCAATGCGTGTGGTGGTCACTATAGTGAAATAGGCTTGGCCCCTTCCTCTTTCCAAGTAGAAAACACAAGCTTCTTGCCTCTACGATAGGTGAGAGTAACCTCGAGCCTAGGCCTCCTTGAAACCCTCTTTGGCTTTTTTCTTGATGATCCCACCTCCATAGGTTGTGCTGACATGGCGGTGATATGTTTGGTTGCTTAGTTGGTGTATTAGTTATGACATACACCAAAGTTGTTTCAATATAAGAAGGCATCCCATGTCATGTTCTTCTCGACCAAGCGATGGAAGAGCGAAGAGCTTAAGTGTGATCGTGTTCACTTGGCCTGCACCTTTTATGCCATCTTACTCACACTCCTATATAACCAATTGCATACAGTTTAGGGACTTCACTACTTGAAGTGCATGAAAAATCTAATATGATATCGGTAAAATACGGAAAACCTGCCCTCACATGTGAATAATTTCATTACAACCTTCATCAATGGTGCATACCTCTGAGAAGGAAATTATGCGAATGGAAGAGTGTGGGTATGAGTCTCTTTGTATTTTTGATTTTATAAAGGATTTGTGCTCAAGGTCAAGGTTCATGCCTTTGAACCAATATTCCCCATGATTAGGTATCCCTATGGAAAGAGATGGAATCAGTGAAAATTTAAGATAATCCCTACAATGGTGGCCTTTTCTCCTTGATTGGTGGCAAACAAGTACGCCAAGCTCCTCATGGTAACCTACCTCCTCCCCATTTGACAAAACCTAGAGCGATTGACATCTTCAAAGCATTTTTCGATGAAGGGTAAGGAGATGATTTCAATTGTAGTTTGAGGGCTCATACCTCGGTCTCTTCCCCCCTTTGTGTTGTAGCCTCTTCTTGATGGTGAGGAATCTCCTTCATAGTTGAAAACCCTAGATGATGGGGGAGGAAAAACGGGGAAAAGTGAGTGTAGGGAGTGGAAATGAGGGAGTTAGGGAAGGGAGATGAGGGTAGAAAAATTTAGGGAGAGGGCGAGGGATCTTGAATTTTAGGGATTGAAATGAATACAAATGAGTAAGGGGGAGTGAGCTGAAGTGAAACATGGTCCCTGTAGGAAATGGCCCAATTTAGTAGAATAGGGCTAGGGCTTGTAGGGATATGTTGCAAAATGGTAGGAGAAATGGTTTGTGGTATGGGAATTATGTATGTAAGAAAATAAAGGTGTAGGGACATTGGTACTAGGGTTTCACAACATCAATTGATCATTTGACAACCAAAAGCACATGAAATTTATATAAACCTGAGGAACTTAGCTAGTTATCATTTCTTGGTTTTCCATGGAAGAGAGGGGTTCAAAATGAGTGTATTTATTTTTTAATATGCTTTGAAGAGTGAAAACCCCACCCCGAATGGAAGATGATTTCATTGTTTTTAGCGAAGATTGGGCAACTTTGTCCCACATGCGTATGCGGTTCATAAATGTGTAGCACCGATGCACAACACAATTCATAGATGCACAACACCTCCTCCAAATGCAAATCATGGTTCATAGATGCACAGCGCGGTTCACGGATTTGCAACACCTCCCTCTAGATGCACAAGCGTAGTTCCACGGATACAACGCGTCCTTGATTGTACTCTGGAGTTTTAAAGCACGTTTTCTCACTAAATGAAGGATGATCTCGATGATGAATGGAAATAGAATTGAAAATGAAATATGTTTTTGAATTTTGGCCCTTTTACAAGCATGGAATGGCTTTTTTAGTGATAATGAATTTACATGTCTCTTTGAGAAGCATGACTTCAACTCTTCTTTTGAGTTCATAACCTTTTATAATCTAAACTTTTCGAATATTCCTTGGAACATTGAATTGAAACTTGCAGAGCTTCAGGCACTTATTACATATAGAAACATACAATTACATTTTAGAAATCAAAATTATTCAAGAAACTTTACATTTTTATTACCACTCTTCTAATTTGTCGGATTTTATGCATGAAATGGCGGTTGGTGACCTTGAAACCTAATGACCTAATGGAATAAATTAATGAGATCGTGGTGATGATGAATAAAATGATAATGATATACTCATCTTGTTTGATGACATGGACTGACAATTTAAATTTTTGGAAGGAGTGGAAAATAGTCCTAAACCAAATGACCGGTGACCAAATTTTGCTTGAAGACCTAGTAAAATGACAAAACATTGACTATGGGACCCTAACAAAACATGATAAGAGTCTAGTAGATCATCTGATGACAGGGATGAAAATGTTTGACACTAACATTATGGATTCCTCTCACGATCTTGAGGATTTCATTTTATGAAGCATCAACATCTTTTTCGTGTGTAACTCTATTCATATTGATGAATATAAAGAAGTAGTGAAAAAATGAAAGATGAAAATTTTCAAATGAATAGACTCTAATTGTCGACTTATTCTCTATGGTTATGAGAGCAACAATGACGAATGGAAAGATGAAGAATTTCCAAAAACTATAGACTCATTTTCACGCTTAGTCCTAATCTAGTACTTTGAGAGCAATAGTGATGAATGGTAGGATCTAAAATTTTAAGTGGATAGAGAATCACAATTTCCACTTAGTGGGCCTAATCCTAAGGACTATGAGAGAAATAGTGATGAATCATCGAGATGACAAATTTTTAGTGGATAGAAATTCACATTTTCCACTAGATCCTAAAAGTGAGATTAGTGATGAATGGCGGGATGAAAAATTTTCGGTGGATAGAGAGTCACATTTTTGCCACTCATAATCTAAGGATTATGAGAGGAAAATAGTGATGGATGGCGGGATGAAAAAATTCAGTAAATAAAGCGTCACATTTCACGGTTACTCCTAACCCTATGGAATTTGACATGATGACTGATGAAGGGAAGGATGAAGAATTTCCAATAAATCAAGTCTCAATTTCCACTTACTCCTAATCATATGGACTATTGAGTAATTGATGAAGGTCGGGATGAGAGAATTTCAATATATCCAAGAGTCACAATTTCCACATAGTCTAATCATATAGAATTTGAGAAGCGACAATGATGAAGAATATCCTCCAATTTAGTATTTCAAAACCAGGATTGATGGTATTGAAAATTTTCATGTTGCCAAAGATGATAATGAACATTTTTCAAATAATGATGGTGGTGAATTTCCTAACTATATTGCAAATGATCATAGTAAGAATTGTATTCCTCCTAATGATTATGGAAATGCTTGATGAGGAGAATGATGAAATGATAGAGATGTTTCCATCAAATATTGTTTCTAGGAGTAGAATTAGAACTTTTCGTATCAATCAAAGATGTTCTAGTTATACAAGGGTATAGTAGTATATCTCCAGGTAAGTTCTATCAGTGGGCTCATTTCAGAGTATTTGTTGTAAAAGGATTACTTAAAACATATGGATTTAAATTTTCTTTAGAAAAAGGAAGAACTATTTGTCAATGAATAAAAGCATGCATAATTCATATTTGAGTAGGTGCATGAAATCTACAATTTGGTAGGCTATTATTATCATATTGGGTCTTTATTTCTGTAGAAATGCTTTCAAAATGATTCATTAGAAATTGGAAATTTTTGTCTATCAAGAATCAAGATAATTTGGAAAAGGATCTACATATTATTCAAAAGTTCCTCATAAATGAGAGTTGGGGTACTAGCAAACAACTGCAAATGTCATGGATGCAAGACTTCTTTTCAAAACATGGAGAGTTTTATGCAAATGGGAGATACAATATATTGAGATAAATTTCTAGGCGATAAATCTACAACTTCTACAAGGAATATGCAAAAGGTGTTGAAGAAATGGGTAGTTTTTATTACATATCAATATTTAGTGCAGATATGGAAGAGGTCAACAATGTTTGTATTCCTAAGAAGACAGAAACCGGGGTTTTAAGTACATGTGCTTCTCTAAAATGAAAAAGGACAATGCTGAGAGAAGAAAGAGGTGAAACATTCCTTAACATTATTCTTTTAAATTGTATAGTGATCAACTATGAAAATCTATTTATTAATACGTTTATTTTATGTTATGTGTAGATTCCAATTGTTAAAGCCCTTCAAGAGCATTGTGAACAAAAAACAAGTGAAAGGAAAAGTTGTACAACATTGAAAGAAGTGTTATGATAATCCAAATAAATATTTGGGTTTGATAATTGATAGTATGGACTAGAAGAAAACACTTCTACGATATTTGTTCGCACCTAAAAGCTTCAAGAGGAAAACTTTATCAGTTCCCAGTGCAGTTGTATGGTTTTCAATGGGAAATGCATCGCCAAGAGTTTACTTCACAGCTCCAAATATTCATAATGATGGAAATATGACAATAACCATAATTCATGATGTGCTTTCTCATTTAGGTGGTAATCTTCCTTAATTTTTTTATCTATAATTAGACAACACTTGTCATGAAAAAAAATCTACATTTAATTTTGGATATCTCAACATGCTTGTTGAATTGAGGAGTACCATAGGTAAAGGTTGGTTTCCTTCTTTTTAGCACACTCACGACCATATTGATTAGATGTTTAGTTGTTTTTCAATAACATTGAGGAGGAAGAATCTTAGACTTACTATCATTAGTGATGAATGTGTTAAGAAATCATATATGGCCGAGCTTTGATTTTCATATGTTAGAAGAAACTATTTGACATGAGAAGGTTTTATTCTTAGATCATGGTAGGGAGAAAATGCACTGAACAACAACTGACATTGGAATTTCAACATGTTCATATCGAAACAAATTGATGAAACCTTATATAGAGCAAAAATAATTCAACATTTATTATTAGAATGGATACCATCATACAGTTTGGAATTTTGAAGAAAATTCCAAATCATCACAACAGCCCCAGTATCAATATATTGTTGTTACAATGAATCGAGTGAAGTTCATAATGCATGAAGGAAAAGAGATGGAATTATTCTGAATGCTTGGAAGAAAATTAAAAGCCATTAGACATACATATGAGTACTTTGATGTTGATGATTAGTTTGGTAGTCATTTTTCAATGATCAAGTGATATCCTTTCAAAACCGACCAAATGAAGATATGATTTTGAAGATTCCATTTATTTGGCCACAAAAATGTGTCAAATGAGCAGGAGAGGCTCAACATTCTAAAATTAGCAACAATCACACGGTATTATTAATTATATATGCAATTGGGGAAGAAATATATATTGGTTCCATAAGATCTCATGCACAATATGAAGCCATGCCAAAGACAGCTACCGAGAGGGTTCCGATTACCTTGATATTAAGGAGGGTTGCATGATGTGACCTTAGCATGAAGATCCACTTGACTATCCATTTTGGGTTGCAAGGATTATAAGGTGATTCGAAAATAGGGATAATTAGAGGTGTTGAAGTACATTGGTATGCCACAAAAGCACACCCATTCAATGGTGTGTACAAGCGAGAGATGGTAGTTGATAAAAAAAATTGGCGGAAGAAAGCGAAAGGTTACAAATATAGTTATGCACAAACCTCTTAAAATTGGAGGAGATTGAGCATGCCATTTATGAATTCAATTTAACAAAGAGGAACTCTTCACTCGAGGATGATAGATATTCTTAAGAGGTTGCTACCACAAGCAATTGTTGAGATGCTTGAGTCTATTGAACCGAGTAATAGATCTACAAGAATTTTTGAAACCTTAAGTGGTGGGCATGCATGTTGAATTGATGGGGCACTAGTTTATGAAAGAGAGAAGAGATAATAAGGTCTTCATCTACATCAAGGTCATTCGCGAAGATAAATTAGATGGTGTGCAAGAAAATGTCGATTGATTTTGAATAATTGTGTAGAATTCATTGATACAAATGATATTTTCATTGAGCAATGAAAACGACATTTTTAACTTCCCTATGATCATACATGAAGTTATGAGTTATTTTTATGTTTTTGATTATATGTTTTAATTGTGATGAATTCATTTGTCTAAAATGTTGACAATGCAACAATAACTTGGAGATATAATTTATGTTTCATTGGGTTATTTAGTCATATAATTTGTTCTGTCACTCATTAGTTTGAAATATGTTGAAAGTTATTATTTTTAATTTATGGGTGAAAAATTGTAGAAGTATATTTTACTCTTTTTAAAAATTAAATTTTAGGGATTGTTAGTGTCATGATATTATATGTTAAATTACATGTATAAAAATTATTAGAATTTTAATGTGTTTAAAATCTCATAATTTTATATTTAACAATACTTAAAATATAGTGAAAATTTCTTTTCGAGAAAATAAATGGTATTCTATTTTAATAGTATGTGTTTTCTATTTAGCCCAGCTTTCAGAAATTGGTTTTACTACCATTTTTAAAAAATGTTGCAAATTAACCTCGTCCCGGAATATGCACTTTTTCGTTTTTCGGGTTGCTTTTCATGTATTTTAGGGGTTTTTTTTGTTAGAGTTACCTTTTAAACTTATAGTTCCGTTTGGTTACATTGTTAAACCTTTAAATACCACTAACACTTAACATAATAGTTTCATAGTTATTTAACTTTCTTAATTTAAAAATAATATAAAACAATTTTTCTTAGGATTTAAAAATAAAATCTCCACACTAATTTTTCTTATGTTCATAAATAATTTCAGTTCACTCTAATGTAGATGTTGCACTTATTAACATGAGAATGAATAATTCAATAAAAAATACACATTACAAACGATGATAACACTTACAAACCAATTGTCACTATTCCAACATTGAAAATGAAATCCAGCCATTTAGGTTAAATAAACCATACATGTGATACACATTTAAATCAACCATGTAGATTTTACAATGAATGTGATATGTGTAAATCAACTATGTAGAATTTACACATAAGTTGCAGATTTTGTTTGCAGGCCAAAGGATATGGTTTAAATGAAGTTCTGAGCACAGTATAAATTCCATTCCTTAACATATGAGATAATTAAATTAAAATGATATTTATTATAATTGGTAAAAACATATGGTGAAACATTTATTCCGCAACTAACATACTTCTCTTCCCATAGAAAATGTTTTGTACGATCAGGCGATGTCTTAATATTCACGATATGTACATTAATGTATTTAAAATATTAAAAATGAAAGTTTTGATAAAAACAAGTAGCGGTAAAATCTTAAGACACACCAAGGAGAGACAATCTTGGAGCAATTTGAAGTGAACACGTAATCTCACTTAGAACTCTTGTTTTACTGGTGAAGAGTTACTTCTTCCACCATGAATACATTTCATGTATTTGAAATTATAATCCAAAGTTTTATTATGTTGCTCCCCCTTACTTTTACTATATTTTTACTATATTTAAGTGCTCTTAAAATTTCTTATCTTTTATTTATGTTTTTGTTGTGGAAGTCAACTATGTGTTTTTAAGCAACTATAGTCTAGAAGTATATTAAACAACTATAGTCTGAAGGACCTCTCTGCTAATATTTGCGTGTATGAGAGAGGGTGTAAAATTTTATTTAGTGCAGTGCGTGTTTTTCTTGGAGTAAAACACTTTTTTTTTTTTTAGAAAGGGTGTAAAATTTTATTAGTGCAAGTGGAAGTGTTTTTTATAGGAGTAGGTCAATTGTTTTTTTTATTAGTGAAAGTGCACAGTATTTCTGGAGTTAAAAATTTCAGAGACATTTTTTGGATATTTACTAAGAGGAAAAAGTTTTACAAGCGTAAGGTATGAGAAGTTCATTTGTGTGCAAGTGGAAGTGTTTTTCTTGGAGTAAAACACTTTTTTTAGAGAGGTGTAAAATTTTATTAGTGCAAGTGGAAGTGTTTTTACTAGGAGTAGGTCAATTGTTTTTTTTATTGTTGAAAGTGCAAAGTGTTTTTATTTCGGGAGTTAAAAAATTTCCTGAGACATAGGATATTTACTAAGAGGGAAAAGTTTTTCACAAAACGAAATGGCAGCGTCAAGCACAAGCTTGATCATCTTTCAAGTACCTCAATTTAATGACAAAAATTATGATTATTGGCCATAAAAATTAAGGCTCTCTTTTCTTCCCAAGATATTTGGGATTTGGTGGAGAATGGGTTCCAAGAACCACAGATGAAACATGATACAATGCTTTCACACAAGGAGAAAACATGTGTTGAGGAAAACAGGAAGGACTCAAAATCCCTTCAGACAATATCTACAGTTCATGAAAGTATTTTTCCCAATGATTGCAACAACAATAAAGTCCAAGAAAGCATGATACCCTCCAAACAACCTACCAAGGCATGGAAAAGGTGAAGACACCAAAACTACAAAATGTTGAGAAGAGATTTTGAGGCAATTTGCATGAAAGAGTCATTAATGTAGACTCATTTTTACACATGTAATTAGGATTGCTTACTCAAAATATATCTCATGATCAAACACTTAAGGAAAGGAGAATAGTTGAGAAAATGAATTTTGAGAAGTCTCTAGTAAGATTTAATGCCATTGTTGTGGCCATAGAAGAGACAAAGGTTCTTCACATTTTTCAGTGATGAACTTCATGCATCACCTGCTTCTCATGAACATAGGTTGAATAGAGCAACACAATCATTGGAGCATACCTTTAAGACACAGTTTTATTTGGCCAAGTGTAGAGGCAAAGAGAAGATCAAATGTTAGAGGAAGAGGTGAAGAGGCCTACACAAAGGTGTAATAGGAAGCCCTTCAAGCTCAAGTGGAAGGGGCAACAATCAAACCAAGTCAAGGTCTGCCAAAATCAAGCACAAGGTTGAGGTATGATAAATCTCAAGTTCAATGTCATTATTGTAAAAAGTATGGTCATTATGAAAATGAATGTATAAAGAAGAAATATGACATAAGTAATAAACCAAGTGCAAATTTTGCAAATAAAACTGTATCCAAGATAGCATGTGTTTTGGCTCCCGTAATGTGAAAGAAAATGAAGGATGTATGGTTTTTGGATTCAGAAAATAACCACATGACAGGAACATATAAATGTTTTCAAATCTAGATGAAAGTGGAACTTGAAGTGACATTAGGGACCTGGAGTAGCAAAGTCTCTCGTCACTAGAAAAGGAAGAGTCAACATTCTAACAAAGAAGGGGGAGCACATTTCAAATGTCTATTTTGTCCCCCGGTTTGAAGCATAACCTCATAAACATTGGAAAACACATGCAAAAGGGATACAATTTTAAGAAATGAGAGTGCACAATTTTGGATAAGTCTCCAAATAAACAACAGATTGAAAAAGTTCAAGTAACAAGCAATAGAATGTTTCCTCTCAATCTAAAACTAGATTTGAAGGAAGTATGTGCCTAAGCACAACTATCAATGAATTCAAAAGAGAAACAAAATAAATGTAGCAATTGTCACACAAGTAAACTTTTCAAGAATAAATTAAAGATGAAAAATGGCTATGGAATTTGAGATTCGTCATCTAAATTTTGGAGGTTTGAATTTGTTTCATAGAAAGTGAATGGTGCAAAGGATTGTCACTGTGAGAAAACTTATTAATCTATGTGAATGATGTATCTTGGGAAAACAACCTAGAGAGACATTTCCAAAGAAAGTCAATAAGGGTAAAGGAACCTTTGGATATTTTTTATTCATATTTATGGGACCAACGTACACCATCAATTGGGGGAAACTATTATTTTTTTACTTTCATAGATGGTTATACAAGGAAGGGATGAGTATACTTCCTAAAACATAAAAGTGAAGTGTTTGAGCACTTCGCCAATACAACCTCTTGTTGAGAAGAAAAGTGGATAGTACATCAAAGTATTGAGGACCTGAAAGAGGTGGTGAATACATCTCAAATGACTTCCTACATTTTTGTGAGCATGGAATTCACAACAGTTCTACAACAAGGTGTACACCTCACAAAATGGTGTCATGGAAAGAAGAAAGAGGACCATGGAAATGGAAAAGGAGTTTTTGAAGGAAAATCATTTTCCAAATGATTTTTGGGCCGAATATGTCACTTTGAGAACATATATCATTAATAGGTGTCTAACCAAAACTTTCAAGAATATGGTTCCCGAAGATGAATGGAGCGGAAGAAAGCATAGTGTCACTCACATGAGAGTGTTTGGATGTGCCTTATGCACATGTCCCCGATGAATTAAGGAAGAAATTGGAAAAAAAGGAGAGAATTGCATATTTGTTGGATATAGTGATGAATCTAAGGCATACGTAATCTACAATCCATCAACCAAGAAAGTCATAATCAAAGCAGAGATGTGCAAGCTCATAAGAGGAGGCATGGGATGGAAGTTTACAAAAGACAACTAATGGAAACATGTATATCAAACAAGACAAAGAGAAATTGAACACATTAAGTGATTCCTCAATGATGATGACTCCTACTCCTATTCAAGCTCAACTAAGCAATCACCAATGAAATTGGGTCAACAAATAATAGGATAGTGTCACGTAGAAAAATCACTCAAGAAAAACCACAAAGACTGACAACGCTATCTACCTCAAGCACAACATCAAGTGACATGTCAAGCCCATCTTCCAAGCATAAGATGACAAAAATTCGTAAATTTAAGTGAAATCTATGAGCAAAATGAATTGATAGTAGTGTTGGTCTAAATTCTTTGTTCGCGTTGTTTTTTCATGTAGATGACCTAATACATTTTAGTGGATGCATTCAAAGAATAAAATGGATAACGGAAATGGATGAATAAATAGGAGCAATAGAAAAGAATGACACATGGGAGTAGGGGATCTTCGCAAGGAAAATAAGTTATTCGAGTGAAGTGGGTCTATAATACGAAGAGCAAAATTGAAGGCAAATTGAAAGGAATAAAGCAAGGCTAGTTGTCAAAGGATACGAGCAAAGAAAAGATGGAGAGATTGGTAGACATTCTCATAAGCCAAATACGAGGATGGGGGACACAGATACATGTCATCAATCGGTCACACAACATAAATGGAAAGTGT
Source organism: Pinus albicaulis (assembly GCA_034641835.2). Taxonomy (NCBI): domain Eukaryota; kingdom Viridiplantae; phylum Streptophyta; class Pinopsida; order Pinales; family Pinaceae; genus Pinus; species Pinus albicaulis. The sequence goes on along the minus strand of CM076569.1, from coordinate 873,466,822 downwards.
ATCAAATGGACGTAAAATCAAAGTTCTTGAATGGAGGCCGAAGAGAAAGCATATGTTGTGCAACCACTTGGTTATGAGGTATAATGCAAAGAAGAAAGATAAGGTATATAGGTTGAGGAAATCTCTTTATGGGCTAAAGCAAGCACTTCACGTATGGTATAGCGTAATGTACGCTTACTTGATGGACAATGTCTTTGATAAGTGAGATAGTGAGTCTACTCTCTACATCAAAGAGAGTTATGGTGTTTCTTATAGTTTTTTTATATGTAGATGATTTTATTTTACAGTGAGTGATGGTTTACTCTTTCTTATTTCAAAGAAGTCATAAAAAATGAGTTTGAAATGACTGACTGGGGTTGTTAAGGTATTTTTTGGGCATAGAAGTGAAGAAACATAAATGGCATTATTTCCCAAGAAAATTATTTAGCAGACATTTTGGAGAGGTTTAATATGTAGAACATAAAGCCCACACCAACTCCAATTGTCATGGGGGTTGAAGTTAAGAAAATTATATTGAAGCAACAATGTCAACTTGACATTATACAAAAAGTACTATGGGAAGTTTGATGTATTTGAAAACAATTAGCTCGATCTAATATATGCTATGAGTTTTGTGTTAAGGTTCATGGAGACACCTAAGGAGACACATTCAAGTAAGTAGCCAAAAGGATTTTAAAGTATGTCAATGGGAAAAAGGAGTATGGTACTTTGTACACCACAACAAATGATTTTGGGTTGGTTGGTTATACTAACAAAGTGAATCAGCATAGCACATGATAGAAATAACATGCCATGATATGTTCTTCATTTAGGTTCAGGGATCCATTTCATGGTCCTCGCAAGAAGCAAATCGATAGTGTCATTGTCAACATCCAAAGTTGAATATGTCACCGCAACAACAACACCGTGTGAAGAAATTTGGATGAGAATACTCTTTGAGGATTTATGCTACAAATAAGAGGGAACAACAACTATTTTCTCATGGATGTACCCATATAATTGCATTATAAAAAGAATCTTGTTTTTCACAAGAGAGCACCGACACTAAATATATTTTATAATAGAATTTATTAACAATGGTCAAATTGTACTGCAACATTGCAAGTTGGCAAGAATAATTTGTAGACATCTTCATAAAGCGATTGGCACGTGAAAATTTTGTTTATCTCAAAGATTTTTTGGGAATTTTCAATGGCAACAATTTTGATGAAGGGGTGGTGTTAGAAAATTAATCCCAACCTCCACATTAAATAAACCGACAAAAACCATACCCGTGATAATGTGTAAGTCAACCAAGTATATTTCTTTTTTGTAGGTTGCGGATTTTTTTTGCGGTGATGAAGGACATGGCGTAAATGAAGTTTTTGAGAAGGAGTATAAATACCTCATTTGGCAACAAATGGGCATTTAATATAGAGTTGCGTATAGTCAAACATTTATTCACAACTAATATATGTATTGTGCAATATATAGAATCATTTTGTACAATCGCCCATCCTTTGTCTTAATATATATATATATATATATATATATATATATATATATATATATATATATATAAATATATATATATATATATATATATTGATAAAAACACGTTGGTAGAAGTATTTTGTATTGTGGCGAGGTAAGTTTGAGAAGTTTTGGAGAGAGTTCCCGCAACTCCCTGTGAAGTGTAAATATCACTAAGAACTTGTTTTACTTAGTGAAGGAGAGGAAACTTCCATATGAAGGTATTTCATATTCGAAACTATAATCCAAACTCCATATGAATGTATTTCATGTATTCGAAATTATAATCCAAAATTTTATCGTGTTGCTCCCACTTACTTTTACCGTGTTTAAGTGCAATTAAAATTTTTGAGCTTTTATTTCTATTTTGTTGCGTAAAATGAACCGTGATTTTTAATCTCATAAACTATAGTCTAGAGGAAGACCTCTCGTGCCTAATTTTTCACAACTCTTTAACTAAAATTTGTTACATTCACCATAGTTGATTTATTCTACTATCTTTTTTCAAAACCTAGGATATAAAAATTCCCAAAACCATGTTTACTCAATACAAAGATTCCAAGGCCCTTTAGAAAAATTTACACTACTTTTTCAAAAAATATGTTTTTTACGTCATTGAGTGAAGTATGTCCATAAATTCAAAAAATCCATTCATACATTCCATTTTTAGTGATCTTAAATTGAAGGGATTGGAGATTCGTTCAAAGATATTTCCAAAAATTACATTACTTGCAAGTGGAAGGGTATCCATCACCCGTGAGAATATTCACTATCATCATTTTCTCTGTATGTCAACTATAATTTCCCACAATTCATAGAGAAGATCTATCTGTCAAAATATGTTGTAAAAATATAACTAGACAAACGTCACAACTCTTAGAAAATTTAACAAAAGATTCACATCAAATTGTAGTGTTTTGTTCCTACAAAAATACTAGTCCTAAAGTAGTGTGAGAAAATCAAATACAAAAAAGGTAAACTATGAAAATTTGAAGGTGGTTAGGCGAGTATGATTGCATCAAGAGGATATTTGTGTACTTTTACAAATCAAACTTGATCAAATTTAATAAAAAATTCAAATCGAAATTGCAAATTGTTGTTATGTTTAGATAAATACTAACCCTAAAAATATCGATCATCGTACAATAAAAAAAATCCATGAGAAATTGTTGAATCTTGTTCTCTAATCACCAAAAAAAGTAATACTATCCCATATAACGTCGTTATTTGCCTTGAACATGACTTCAGGCACTAGAAGCCTATACGAGGTGACGAGAAATACATTATACGATCTCTCATTGAAGCTTTTCAGACAATAGCTAAAATCCATATTACTAACAATAAATACAATATTTCGCATGTTAATCACCAAAGTATGTTGAGCACATCACTAGCTTGTGAGAATGGAAGGAAAAAATCTTAAGAAAGTAATTGTTAGCTTATGACAATGGGGGACAAAAACTCAAGTAAGACACTGTAGAAATGAGGATTTTAGATGTAAAACCCTTTCTTGTTCTTGGAAATGGAGTAGATCCTTGGAACAATAAGAGACTACCAACTTTTTCATCTCAAACATAAAGTGAGCATCAGATTTAGGACTTGATTTTTTCCTATATAGGAGAGGGAAAAATCTGATCGGACTTTATCATTTTCAACCTTATAGTAGTAAAATGTGCAACAAGCGCTTATCATGGAGTGTCTAGATGCTTATTCAAAATATAAGCTCCCCTAGTTGCAGCATCCAGTTGTACATTGTGTCTCCTTAGTAAATCCATAGACTCACATGAGAGTCTGACAGACTATGGAAGCTCTTCACCATGCCAGTGGAAGATGAGTAGTGTGATTAAGGAGATGGGTTTTGGCTGCAATCTTTAGGTGTAGTGATGGTGGTTGTTGTAGCCACTAGTTGCAGAGCACTTGATTAGGTTATAATGGGTACGATCACGAGTTGCTGGTGTAGAGGTGGTGGCCATGGTGTTGTCTTGATAGGATGGTGTTGTCGGGATGGTAGCGAATTCTAGAGACACTTGACTATGTAAGGACCAGAGTCTCGATAACGTTGGTTCAAAGATACCTTGAGGTGTTAGTTAAACCTGGAAGGCTATACATTGTTCCATTGGAGTAGTGGGGGCATGCAGAAGTCAGATTTTTTTGAAAGTTTTTAATCCCTCGGTGGTCTACACTGAGAACGTTTCCTCGTGGGCATGCAATGGATGTGCAGTATATTTATCTATCTATAATTGTTCTATGAAGGAGCCAAGAGGGGCGTCGACTTTCCTGGTTGTCTCAAGACCAACTCTGCTGGGGGACGTGTCTAGAGGCATAGGCCTATGATGGCATATAGGTCATTGTCCACATTGATAGTGATTGGAGGGTACAAATTTTTTTGGGGGACGAGTACATATTTCCAGATATGAGGTTTATCCTTGGGGTATTCACTACTGGGCCGTAGTTACTGTGTGCTACTTTGAATAGGTGGGTTATTACTGTGATTTGCTCAGTGGGAACAGGTGTGGGAATCAGGTGGTATATTGTGAAGATATTAACTATTTCCAGACTGGATGGGTTGGGTTTCAAGAAGTCTTTAACAGTTTGCGTTAGTCTTCCCCGGAGGGTGGTAAATGACCCGGAATTAGTGGAGTTTATTAGGCGGATTGGTTGAAAATCGACAGATTGCATGTACAATTGGCGGATGTCATATACAACTGTTGTATTGACATAGTTCGAGGTTCATGGTGGGTGATATGGACCATAGGGGTGGACACCTGGCGGTCGATGAAAAAGGTACATTCCCCCTAGTCAATGCACGGCTTGAGCCTTATTTTAGCTGCTATTGACTCCATTAATGCTCCCGATCGTACCAATGCCATGCCATGGCCATGCTCGCCTTTGGTGTAATGCATGGATCTGTTTACTGTACTGTCCTGCAGCCACTGGTACTGCCTCTGCTGTTCGTGCATAGCTATATTCCGTCCGCGGCCAGAGGATTCCATGATTGTCAGAGATGGCCATCCCATGTCCCTCCCATTCATTCACATTAGTGAATCAAATTAATTATTTTCCAGATTATTTAACAATAAATATCTTTAGTATATTATATATTGTTTATTTTAAGATTAAAAGCAAGTATATTATTCAGCTATGAATAGCTCGAGAAACTAAAGAGTAGCTACAAACTAATAGCAAACTGCAATTAACAAAGATAGTTGAATTTCAACATTGAACCACGTGATCTAAGTAATGAGAATTGCAGTTTTTTATTTATTTCCTATATTTAACTTTAAATAAGACAATAGTCAAGGATGGCAAGTATCATTAAAATTTTTTAAAAAGATGGGTAGAATTTTTTTTTCCAAAAAGACTTGGAAAAATTTTAATTTAGAAAAAAGTATAAATTCTAATAAGATTTAGATAAAAGAAATTTGAGAAATTTGAGATATAGCTATTAAACTTCAGAATTTTAAATCTTCTAATTTTTTTAATATTACTTATCTATTTTCAACATAAAAGTTATTTAAACAGGTTAGATTTTTTTAAACAAAACATGGCCAAATTCCGAATTTTTAAATCTTTTAATTTTTTTTAATATTACTAATCTATTTTCAACATAAAAAGTTATTTATACAGGTTAGATTTTTTTAAATAAAACATGGCCAAATTCGGAATTATGACTTTTCGAGCAAAATTGTGACATCGTAAACAACTTCCTAACTTTTCAGTGGGCACGGAGATGGCGAGCCTTATTTTAGCTGCTATTGACCACATTAATGCTCCCGATCGTACCTCAATCGCCATGCCATGTGCCATGCTCCACCCTTGGACAGATGCATCTATTAAATTGCAGACTCTACGTACCGCAACGAACCTGTTAATGATAAGTGTCTCAGTTTTAGATTCTGAACGTACTAGTTGGTCTCGACAGAAAACACGGAAAGGATGGCTACCGAATAAGTAAATGCATCGATTGTCTCTTTCCAAGCGACGCGTCATACACGGGATTAAATGACTGCTCACTTAGGTTAGGCGTGTATACGGTCCTCAAGGCAAACTCAATGAACATTTCCGCGTAACATAGACCCAGGAAGGAATTTGGATTTTGGATTTCTTTTTACGGGTCATAATTTTTTTATTTGATCTTTTTGGTCTTTTTAGAAAAAATACATTTATTTGTTTTATTTTTTTTATTTTTTTTGGGTTTTTATGTTTCTTTTAAAAAAAATATTATGTTGAAATTTTGCCTTTTTAAAAAATAATGTTATCTTATTAAATCAACACTTCACAAATAAAAAATTTGATTAAAAATTTATTTTTCATAAATAATATAATTATATTAAAAATTTTGCAATATTTATTATAAAAAAAATAGCAAAATAACTAGTGTTAAAAATTTTCATATTACAAAATGAATTTAATACATGACTTATTAAATCTTATATTTTGGTTAGAAAATGTTTTATAATAAATAAATTTTGTTTCCAATATACTATAAAGTTTTCTATCTAATGCTACTTTACTACATTGACATCTTTTGTGTATCTTGTTTTATGTTTCAAGTTCTTTGTGAAAAGAGGTGTGACCCTATAACAATAACATAGAGATTAGAGTGATCATATTGAAACAATCATGGAAAAGTCATAATTATTTATTGATATACTACTCAATACATACAATTTAGATTTACTATTTACTATGTTAATTAAATTTACTATATATATATGATATCAAATTTATGTAAAAAAATTATATATCCAAAATATATATAGTTAGTTTAAAATATTAAAATTAAATTAAGAAACAATGTATATATATTAATAAAATAAAAAATTATAAAATTAAGAAATGAAATTTATGTGAACACTAATGATAGTAAAGGACACCCTTTAATTACCTTTTAAGTAGATCATTTTTATCAAGTTGAGAGATTGATTATGAAATTTATCCGGCAATAATTTTAATGGTAATGGTAAGAACATTAAGAAAATAAAAATAACATTTTAATGATCGATTAAGGCATCCAAGGGATGTGAAGTTATCATAACATTTATTTGAAATCCATGGCTACCGTTGTCTATGGAAAAGTGCTAGCGTAAGAATAGCACTCTGCATGTTCATAATTTTCAACAAATTGATGAATATGGCATTTAAGGATGTGAAGGCACAAGTAAATTTAGTTCAACCTCTTAACTTCATCCATTATATTTTCAGCTCGCGTTAATGCAGCTCGCTATAGGATGTGAAGGCTGCGTTAATGCGCGTAGTAGCAGACGTGACGAAGGACTGTAAAAATGCCGTATATCTATCAATGCCAACTCGATCAACAACACCACGGAAATTCTAGAAAATTGTTGGTTTTCTAGGAAACATGATCACGCCATAGCTACTCGTTTAAACCTATTAAATTCCAATCCGTGATGGCTCGCATGACGAGCGGGCATGACTCATGCTCCATGGCGATGGCATGGCATTGGTACGTTCTGTGCGACTGATGGGCGGATAGCGGCAGATTGTAAGAAGGAACTTATTCGATTTAGCCTATCAGTTCCTTCTTACAATCCCCCTTCCTAACCCTGCGCCTGGCACACAGCAAGCCAGTTGTCCGCACACAAGCCCGGACTCTAGATCTCTCACATGCACACAGCTGACAAAAGAGTCCTTTCCCCAAAAACACTAAACAGAACAACTTAAACCACAATTTGCATCAATAGCTCTTCAAATCCTCCACCTTATATTAAGCAAAATATTCCTCTATTTATAATAATCCCATCTACTACTTTTCCATATGGTCCACAAACCATGGTTTTCTGGACGGTTATTTTACCCATTACAATGCTTTCAAGCTCTGACCCACCCCAAAACCCCCTACACTAGACTAAATCTAATGAAAAGTATTCCAAAATGGACCAGCTTTCTGCACTGTAGGAGACCACTCGTTCCCAACAAAGGACAAATCACTATTAGGGAACTCAAGGGAAGCCTACATATAAGAGCATTTGGTCTCATTCAAAGGATGCTCATCAAGTCATCTTAGAGAAAACCCTTCATTTATAAAAAAAATAATGGAGATAGGGTTAGAAAATTAAAAAATAATAAAATGTTATTGACTAAATCAAAATCTAGCCGTTGTGAAAATTTTATTATATTTCTTTTTAGAGGAAAAAGATATCCCAAATACTGGTCAAATATCTCTCTATTTATAAAGTGGTTGAATTAATAAACAAATAAAATGATTTATTAATCACTCGTGAAGATTAAGATAAATATGAACTTGAAACAATTGTATTTACATGCTTTATTTAATAATTTATCTTCATAAGAGAAAAATGTAGGAGACTAAATATAGAATGTAATAAAAAATGATGATTATTTAATTATTCCAAGGTCTACTAAGTCAAAAGTAATAAGAAGTAATCATCAAATAACAATTTAATAATTATTTCTAGAGAATATATAAATAAATAATGATTTATTTAATTATTCTTATGGGGTTTTTGGATTTTAATGAGAAATAATTTAGGAAAATGGTTCACTAAATTATTTCTGTATGGCGAATGTGAGTGTTACTAGTAAAACGCGATCTATGCATGGTGTATTTCCATCAACCTAGTAAGAAATGGTTAGTGAATATTTTTTACGTGATAACACACCATTCCGTACATGAGGAAGGCCCTATACAAAGTTTTTTTGAAAGCAGTAGTCATGCTAGAAAAGCTCACTTTGAAGGACAAATTGAGGAACATTTGCATGGGAAAAATGTTAAACAGTCCCATTCGTTACATATTTATCAGGTTTCTCAAGTGAGAGATGAACTTGGAGGTGTTAGATAGATAGGTCCACCAACGGATCTTGTGAGCCTTGCTCTTCTTGGACCTCCACGGATCTCGACACGGTTTCTAGGATGCGGTAGAATGGAAGAGAGAAGCTCCCTAATTGGGAAAGCATCATGGTGTTAGATATCAGTGGGAGAGAGATAAGGAGGACAACAAGATGGGATGTCTTTTGAGATCTAAAATATGAGAAGGAATTTGCTTTAGATGGCAAAGGGAATAAATTCAAGGGGAAGACAGGCCTAAGGAAAAAACCAAGTCTAGACAAAATGGATGCAAGGAAAAGAAGGATACAAGACCTTGCATGGAAATCCAATGAGCATGGTGTATGCATGAGAAGGAGGAGAAGAACTCTTCTTAGTTCAGGAGTTGAATTAGTCTTTGATACCTTGCATGTCAATCTTAGTTCGAGGCAAGTAGTGTGGTACATTGACTCAAGGGCTTCATTCCACATGAGAGAGAATAAATATTTTCCTGGTAGTTTGGAGGAGAAACACATGCAATTCAATATCAAGCTTAGAAGTGATGGCGGATACATGACCAAATGAGAGTTGAGTACTTAATTAAGAGCTTTAAGAGGGACTTCTGGGTTCCTTTCCCCATCTCAAGAATGTGTGATGCTGTATGTTCTAGGACTGCACTAAAATATTGTCTGACTAATAATCCTTGAAGACAAAGGGTATGATTTAGTATTTAGTATAGGGAAGGTATACCTCAAACATTCACGCTTCCCGGCAGGTCAGCGAGTTGCGTCGAGATCAGAAAAAGCTCTACAAATTGGAGGTTGATGCATGTGCAACCTTGAGAAGCGAGGCGAGAGAGTTCCGAGAGTAGAGATGTGGTGGTTGAGCGAGTAGGATAGAGCTCTCAAGATGGATCCTTAGCGAGCATCTCATTTTGGAGTTAAGCTAGGTGGAATTTCGGTTGACCAACATGAATATGATGAAGAGGATCATAGCCTAGGGTGAGGCTGGAGGCAACCACTTTCCGGTCATGGAATTCATGATATAGGAATTTTCTTTATCCAAGTGAGAAGAGATTTGGTTAAGGGAGCTCAAAAAGAGAGTTGAGTCTCCCCGCACGTAAGAAGTGTGACACCTAAGTATACAGTGGGTGTCATACTTCACTTTGGTAGATGACTAAAGTGTGTCTAACTCACACATCTTGGTGGGAAACAATGGGTCTCCAGTAAATTTCGTGAAACAGGAAGCAAATAAGTATTCTAGTTCATAGGGGCATATTTGCATAGCAAAGAACTTGGTAGAATTGAAAACAGCGATCCATATGAAAAAGGTTCTTCCAAGAATCCCTTCTAACTAATAAGAGGAGAGCCGAATATATAGCAAGGAATGGCTTATTTGACTTGTTATTCCAATTCGAATTCAATATCATCGTTGCTTGAGTTAGTTTAGTTAAGATTTGTGATGTAGCCTATCAACTCTGTTCATAGTTATTTAATTCAATTTATATGACATGCATGATGAGTTGTGGACTAGTTGATGGCATAAAATTAGCTATCTAATATGGATTTAACTCTAGTGTTTATTAGTTAACATGATCCCTACTTCTCAGAATAGAGATAGACTTGAGTTTAGTTGAGTATTTTGACTTTGTGTTAACTCAGCTAACTTTCAGAGATCACAACAACAACGCTGCTCAATTTAGCCTAGTAAGTCATGCAATTAAAATTCTCTTATTGAGATTGGATGAAGACACAATTTTATTTATTATTGTACACGTGTTTTTTTGTGATGGGCTTCCCATCAATATTTTTCCCCATGTTTAAGCCTTCGTTGGAAAAATTCAATCATATCCTCCACAGGTCTTCAACTTCCAACCCATTAATCACAGCCTGAAGCGAGCACGCATTAACTTGGGAATCCTCCATCAACCATTCTTGTAAAACATGCGCCCAAACTATTACTCAATTCCAACAATAATATGCAAATTCCTTTTCACCTTAATGCAGGAGTTTTGTTTTCATAATGTTGTAATCTCATGATTTAACAAAAACCATGCTTGGAATCAAACTCAATTCATAAACTCAAATACTTTCCATCTAAAACAATTCCAAGACAACAAAGTTTTTCAATTCTCTATACAAATGCATCATCCTCTATTCACTCAACCATACTTTCATTTTTATAATGCCAGAGTTTAAAATCAAAACTCAAAGAAAAAGATGCGCCCTGCTACCATTTCAATCTCCATGTTAAATCTCTTCTCATCAATTCCATTTAACACCAATGTTCCAATATGGCTTATAACTGAGTTCAATCAAAAGAATGAACTTATGCTTTTCAACCTCAGGTGGACATAACAAACAACACCAATATCAATTGCATGCACAAAATTACCTGTTTCAACCAATCAAAGCACCAAATATATGTGCACCCTTTTCCCTTTCAGTGTACCAGCAGTCTCACTTCAATTTTTAATACAAAACTCTGTTTACCTGCGTTAATTTATCTGCAGTGGTTACCAATTGCCGTGCTACTGATTTGTAACCATCGTTTTGCCTTTACTTTCATTTGTTGTACTACGCTTTTGACATATCATCACACTGTTAACAAATCCTCAGCGCTTTCATACAAAGTCAATGTCAAACGTTTAACACACATATAAATAGATCTGGAATTTAGAAATTTCTGGCAATAACAATCGATCACCACAGCAACACTCAAGATTTGTATCAATCATTTATGCAAAACAAATCGATATTCAAATCGAATGACCCAGCAGTAAGACCCAACTCCACTCGATCATTGCAGACTTCGATCCACCGATCACTTCCAGCTCTATCCAAATCGATTCACATCTGCAACTTACAAAACACAGTCCTGGGCTACATAATCCCTGCAATTCATTCACAAATTAATAATTACTTTGCAGACAGAATACCATGAGAATAGCACTCCGTCATTTCATAACAGAAATGAGAATCGATCCGGCAATCTCATTCAACATTAACGCATTCCTGAATTGAACAACGAATCTCCAGTGCTTAACGCCTTCATCATTAATTCAACGCTGTACCCAGTCACGTACTAATACGTTTGCCAATGCATGTCCACTCTGGTTTCTGATTCAATTGCAGTTTGGCTATTAAAATATCTGCATTACAAATCGACTTCACAATTTCTTTAACTCAGAATTTCAATCGATCATTGTTTCTATTGACAATGTCCAGTCACAAAACTCTGCAGAAACCTTGTGCCCTATTTCATACAATGTGTATTTAATTTTGCAATTGAAACCAATCTCAATTTAACAGTTTCTCCCCAAATGTAATTTTCGTTCAATTCTATGAACATGATTTCACAATGTCTTTATAGAACTATATAACCAAATAATAAATAAAATTTCCGAACAATTCCTTATTGTATAAACAAATTCAAATCAATTTCAAAACCCTTTGTACATGGCCAGATATTCAACATTTGGCCCTTACAAATTTACCAAAGGCTTACAGCCTTGGTTGTTCTAAACCAGCTCTCTACTCTTCTCACTATTCTCAATGTATTTTTCTCTCAAAAAGCCCTCCTATTTATACAATTTAAAAAATCATTAAATTAAATGCTCAATCCCTTCAATTCCTCAACAAACCCCTAAATCTCTCAACATCCCTAAAGGATAGATCTTTATCCCTAAAATCCTTCAACTAATTAAATCCCTCATATCCTTTTATTAAATAAAAGGATATTTACAAAAAAAATCTCAATTTTCTCCTATTTTATTCAAGAATTAATAAAATATTAAAATCATCACACCCCTTTTAACACATTTTAAAATAAAACACCTGACAGTTCCCGCATCCACCCTTCCCACTTACACATTCTTCAAATATCTGTACACATTCCATTCTTCAAATTTATCAGAGATTTTAGTGGGATCTGTGCACCCATGTTGGACACAATTAAGAAGGCAAATCAGCCTTTTTTCTTGACTGAAGCAGCAGAGAACAGTTTTCAGATTTTAAAGAAGAAGATCACTGAGAGGCCGATCTTGCGATTGCTAGATTTCAGCAAACTTTTTCAAGTTCGTTTTGATGCCAACGGTACAGCCATTGGGGCAGTACTTAGCCAAGAGGACAGACCGGTTGCTTATTTCAGTGAGAAACTGAACGAGAGTAGGCAGAAGTATTCATCTTATGACAAGGAATTTTATGCGGTCGTTCAAGCTTTGAAGCACTGGAGGCACTATTTGTTAGGTAATTTGAGTTTGTTTTATTTTCTGATAATTCTGCCTTACAGTACGTTATGCAGCAACATAAGTTGAATCATAAGCATGCAGAGTGGGTGGAATATCTGCAGAGCTTTACATTTGTATTGAAGCATATTAGCGGGCAGTCCAACAAGGTGGCGGATGCATTGAGTAGAAGAGCTTTGCTCTTGCAGGAGAGTATGGTGCAGGTGTTGGGTTTTGAGCATTTGAAGGATTTATATCAGACAGATACAGATTTTAAGGAGGCCCATGAGGCGTGTCAAAACCCTTTGCTGCAAAACAATAGTCCATGGCTGGACTATAATCTACAAGAGGGATTGTTATTTAGGGGAGGCCAGTTGTGCATTCCCGATTGTTCAATGCGGGAGAACATTATTCGGGAAAAGCACAGTGGAGGTCTAGCCGGACATTTCGGCATAGACAAAACATTATCCCAGATAGAGTGTTTTTATTACTGGCCAAAGTTGCGATGGGATGTGCACAAGTATGTAAGCAAGTGTAAAATGTGTCAGTTAGTGAAAGGTGGCAGTCAAAATGTTGGGCTTTATATGCCACTACCCATTCCGAGTAGGCCGTGGGACTCAGTCAGTTTGGACTTTGTCTTGGGTCTGCCCAGGACACAACAGGGGATCTCAGACTGCGCGCTACTCCAACAAGATGGTGGGAGACTCATAAAGAAAACATGGGCCACTGGGATGAATGTGCACACATGATGATTTTATGCTTTGAATGTCCAACCATCACAATGGAAGAACTCTACTCTGGAAAGGATGATCTGCACAGATATTTGGTTAAATGGAATTAGGTATGGGGAGTAGAACCAAGACCTAAATGGGTCCACATGTTCATTCATAAAATGGGGAAGGTGCCTACTAATTGGTATTTGGAGACAGAGTTGCACCAAGGTATTATTGAATGGTCTGCCCTAACAGAGAATTTCATTCTGACATTCAGCTTTGAGAGTGGGTTTGATAAGATTGGCAAAGCATTGCATAATATTCAAGAAGTGATCTTTGATGCAACAAAGCCTGCAATCAAGTGCGCTCCACCAGGCTAGGATGCGTAGATGAAGGATATTGTGAATTGTAGAAATTTAACGGTTGAAGATAGTGAAGAGAGTCCAAGGAATCTCATGATTATGGAATCAGAGGGACAACGCATAGTTTTTGATCCTTCAATCGCTTCACCTAAGAATGTTAAACAATTGTGCTCAATATTGGGGCATGTTGGCTACTATTGAAGGACCATTCAGGACTATGCGCTAATAACTGCTCCCATAAAAAAGTTTCTCAGAAAGGATGTGAAGTTCTATTGGAATGAGGAATGTCAGATGAATCTTGAATTACTGAAGGAAGAGTTGGTCACCAACCACTCTGCTTTGAAATACATGGTCAATAAGCCTGTGTTGGGGGGGGGGGTGGGGGGGAATATGCTGAGTTATCTTGCTTATGGCTTGCTTCCTACTTCCTGGGGGCTCCTGAAGAATGTGTTGGAAATTACTGAGGAGTTCTCTACATCCCTGTCTTCTGCTTACCTCTCTAGTTTTTGTTGCTGAGAAAAGCAGAGATAAGCAAGGAGGAAGGTCATTCTTAGGAAACTCATTTTCTTCTTCCTCTCCTCTGCCAGGGGACCTTTTCTAAAATGTGGCCAAAACTTTCCATAACAATGCAGAATGACAAAGAACCCACCTCTCATCTGTTACCAATGACAACCACATAACTAACCCTTACATCCACCCCAAAAGACCAATGTAATGATTCGCACATCCAATAATTTCAACCAAACTATGATAACTGAAGATATGAAGCAAAACATCCAAAGATAGAAGGAGGACTATAGCAACCATGGACCTCACACACAATGTAACTATTGAACTCTACATATAGTAACCATAGACCTCTTATCCACTTATTTGTAATCAATTAATATATAGTATTATTAAAAATTAACATAATATCAAATATTTAATCAATGTATATAAACATAGTGATTTTCATATATCTTGCTTACAAATCTTTTATGTATCTAAACATTTATATTTTAATTATCTAAAATATTTTCTATAATTAAATGTAAATACAAATAAATTTAGTAGGAGGTTTTAGATACGCATTGATTAGGTGCTTTGTTAAAGCGCTCCTTGATGTGAAGTCAATTAGACATGTAGAAGATATAGTCTTGCCAAAGTTACAAAAAAAAAAAAATTAAACTATAGAAAATTATGGATATTATTATATTCATAATATTTAGCATGACATACTAACAAAACCAAGAGTTAAAATGGATTATATGATTTATACATGTATGTATGATTGATTATATATATAAGTTTTCTTTTTTTTATGTATTTAATAGTTAGAATTCAAATTTAAAGGAATTTATATATATATATCAAATATTTATATATAATATTAACTAACAAATTAAAAGTAAATAAACAATTATAATATTGTAAATTTATCGATATGTTTAAATCTTTAGTACTTTTAAAACTTGTTTTTTTATTGTTCCCTCTTTTATTTTCATTTAAATATTACTTCAAGATAATTTGAATATCAAAATGGTAAATATTTAATTAACCAAGAAAATTATAAAATAATTTTAAATCATAGAGCATGTATTATGGGATTTTTTTGAATACCCATATGTTAAAGTTTTAAGAAATTAAAGGTTGTTTTACAATTCCACTAGAAATAAGAAAGAAATTCAAAATGTCCAACAAATAGAGTTGAATAATATAATTTCAGATTTTGAAATTTTATTTTCATCATTGAAAAAGAGTCAATGTTATACATTTTAAATAATATTAAGATATTATTTAAAATAAATATTTTAATAATTTCAATAACAAAATATTTCAATTTATTGCACATAAAACAATTGCTAATTACATATTTAAA